>CM070023.1:11091389-11158889 GCA_036247105.1 Cirrhinus mrigala | reverse complement strand
TCCATAGCATCAATGCCTTCGTCTTGCAGGAACTGTTGACACACTCCAGCCACATGAGGTCTAGCATTGTCTTGCATTAGGAGGAACCCAGGGTCAACCGCACCGGCATATGGTCTCCCAAGGGGTCTGAGGATCTCATCTCGGTACCTAATGGCAGTCAGGCTACCTCTGGCGAGCACATGGAGGGCTGTGCGGCCCTCCAAAGAAATACCACCCCACACCATTACTGACCCACTGCCAAACCGGTCATGCTGGAGGATGTTGCAGGCAGCAGAACGTTCTCCACGGTGTCACGTCTGTCACATGTGCTCAGTGTGAACCTGCTTTCATCTGTGAAGAGCACAGGGCACCAGTGGCAAATTTGCCAATCTTGGTGTTCTCTGGCAAATGCCAAACGTCCTGCACGGTGTTGGGCTGTAAGCACAACCCCCACCTGTGGACGTCGGGCCCTCATACCACCCTCATGGAGTCTGTTTCTGACCGTTTGAGCAGACACATGCACATTTGTGGCCTGCTGGAGGTCATTTTGCAGGGCTCTGGCAGTGCTCCTCCTGTTCCTCCTTGCACAAAGGTGGAGGTAGCGGTCCTGCTGCTGGGTTGTTGCCCTCCTACGGCCTCCCCCACGTCTCCTGATGTACTGGCCTGTCTCCTGGTAGCGCCTCCATGCTCTGGACACTACGCTGACAGACACAGCAAACCTTCTTGCCACAGCTCGCATTGATGTGCCATCCTGGATGAGCTGCACTACCTGAGCCACTTGTGTGGGTTGTAGACTCCGTCTCATGCTACCGCTAGAGTGAAAGCACCGCCAGCATTCAAAAGTGACCAAAACATGAGCCAGAAAGCATAGGATCTGAGAAGTGGTCTGTGGTCAGCACCTGCAGAACCACTCCTTTATTGGGGGTGTCTTGCTAATTGCCTATAATTTCCACCTGTTGTCTATTCCATTTGCACAACAGCATGTGAAATTGATTGTCAATCAGTGTTGCTTCCTAAGTGGGCAGTTTGATTTCACAGAAGTGTGATTGACTTGGAGTTACATTGTGTTGTTTAAGTGTTCCCTTTATTTTTTTGAGCAGTGTATATACATACACACACACACACACACACACACACACACACATATATATACACATATATATATATATATATATATACACACACACAGTAGGCTATACTGTAGGCTTAATTTTATGTATATTAATGTAAGATACAATTTTTGTTTTGTGTAAAATATTATTTTTACAGTATTTATAGTTAGGAGAGATGATTAATGCATTAGTATATATAATAATATATTAGTACGGTTAATATAACATACAATACTATATCTACTGTAATATATATGTATATATATGTGTATATATATATATATATATATAATTTTCAGTTTTTTCAGTTTTCCTCCTATTTTTTTTATCACTGTCATTTAATCATTTATTTTACATATTAATATTACTTTATATATTAAATAATCACTATATATATATATTTTTTTTTTCTGTACAACAACATATGCATGTATTTTCCATTTACTATTGTGAATTTCTCTCTCTCTCTCTCTCTCTCTCTCTCTCTCTCTATATATAGGCTTCTTTTTATGTATTTTAATGTAAGACACAATTTTTGTTCAATTTGTGAAAATATTGTTATTTTTACAGCATTTATAGTTAAGAGAGATGATTAATATATTAGTACATATAATAATATATTAGTATGGTTAACATAACAAACGTCTCAGGTTACGTATGTAACCCTGGTTCCCTGAGAAGGGAACGAGACACTGCGTCCTCTAGAGGTCGCTAATGGGGAACGTCTCCTACGTGACCCGTGTCTGAAGCTATATATATAAAAACTACAAGGTCCTGGCTGGCGACAGCCTATGACGTCACTGCCGGTGCGACTCGTCGCTGCTGGCGCGTCATACCAGCGCGACCGCATAGTACAAAAGGGCGCCGGTCGAACACAACGTCCGCTTCTTCGTCTGAAGCATGTGTCCGAAGCATGGCCACAAGTCTAGAGGACGCAGTGTCTCGTTCCCTTCTCAGGGAACCAGGGTTACATACGTAACCTGAGACGTTCCCTTTCGAGGAACTCGAACTGCGTCCTCTAGAGGTCGCTAATGGGGAACGGTTATACCCACGCTGCCATGCTGAGGGGAGTGCAAGCCCGAGACAGGGGCGAGCACTAAGTACCAGCCTCACTTAGGTAAGTGGAGCTGCCCCAAAAGACGTCCAGGCGGCTGTCAGTGACTTAATCCCTTCGGCCAGTGGCCTGAGCTGCATACCCAAGGACTTACCTGTAAGGCCCAGGCTAATGATGCCTGGCTAAGGGCAGAGCTCAGCCTTGGAATCAGAAGAGAGATTCCTTTAAGGGATATAGCCTACAGTCTAGGAAGGTAGCCTAGACCTTGGCCCGTCACCAGGGAGTTCGCCTGTTGCTAGGTAACCCTGCTCGCAGGGAAAGTAGCACAGGTCAAAGCACCCTATTCAGAAGTATCGTTTCATAGGCGATACAAAGGTTGAGTGTAGCCCAAGATTCCGGGGCTTTAAACAACTCAAAAAAGGGTACGAAGCCGAGCGCGTGATCCCCACCATACAGGATTTGAGAAAGAACACAAGAAGCTAGTGTGCGTTCTTACCACCGAAGTGGATTTCAGACTGTGTCCGGCGAGCCTGGACACTACACACCGTTCTGGGAGGAGCTCTGGGAAGCAGAGAACGCAAACCCTCGGGAAAAGGGGAAGGTTCTGAGTACTCAGGGAGCCGAATCGTGCTCAACATGACCCTTCCGCAGAAAGGGGAGCACTATAGCGCTCAGTACGAGCGGTCCTGGACGGGATGCCCCCGGAGCAGGGGAGACATGATTCTCATGGGACGAGAGACCCAGATGCTCGACAGGGTATAGCATGCTCACAGAAGACCCTCAAATAGAGAGGAGCAAAGAATGCCGACTTACATCATCCCACCAGGGGCTACTACCTGGAAAGCCAGAGCCGTAGGGAGCGGAGGTCCTTCTCATGTCAAAGAGAGGAACGTCTGAGCTCCGACTGAGGATGACAAGCTCACAAAGTACCCTCAGTGAGGGGAGCAATTGTCAATCTCATGCAATGTCAGGAGAGACATCACAGGGGCAGAGAGAAAAAACTGCTGTCTGTGGGTATTCGAGAAGGCCCAAATAGGTAGAGCAGCTTCCGCACACACAAGTGGCGAAAAGCGAAACACATCGGACGGCAGCAAGCGACCGATTTATCCGATGAGACAAGAACTCCATCCTGTAACCCAGGCGAGCATATAGCAGCCACAGGATAGATACTCCGTGACGAGAGGAAGAAACCTCTGCACGACGTATCTAAGCATCCCAAAGAGGGAGGCACTGCCATGCTCCTCTCCGAGCAGAAACGAGGCCGTGACCTGTACTGCCGAAGGGCCTTATATGGAGTGACAAGGTTCCCGTGCGCGCAAACGCGACCGAAACCAAACCACGTTGGGCGACAGCAAGCGGTCGACTAATCCAACAGTGATGCGACGCACAGCAGTTGAAGGGGTAGGCACCTAACCTACTGAGAGGAAAGGGCCTACTCATTCTGCCCAGGAAGCTTGCTCGAATGACCCTGCATAGCAGGGGAGCACAGCCTGCACACCCCGTGTCAAAACGACATGATGGTAGAGAAGAGGTCAAAAGACCCGAATCGCTGACCGCATAAGGCTCCACGAGGCAACAAACCCCATCCAAGTGGGGTGACATATCCCCTAAACACACACAATGTGGTGGGGGACAAATCACAGCGGGCGGCAGCAAGCGGCCGGTCCTCCGATGTGGTCATGGTGGAGCATCAGCGACTTCAAGGAAGATACCTGACCCTCCTCAGAGGGGGAGGGAGGATCCATCCATTCTACCAAGGGATAGTGTGCTCTGAACCACCCCATCTCCTGAGGTAGATACAACCCTTTCCTGGGACGACTGACCAGGAAGGAGCATAGAACGAGACCCAACATCGAGGGGGAGTCAAATCGTTCTCAAAAATAGGCTGAAGCCAACCTATATAGACAAAATGCCCTAGAACCTTCAGTAGTAGCTGAGGCGAGCACTAAGGCTGGCCCTCCATGGAGGGGAGCCTACCAGGGCGACCGCAATGGCTGGAACGAGCAATCATCACCATCCGACAAGAGGAGTCTCAGCTGTATCCGCCCAAGTAATACGTGCTCTAGAACCTTCAGTCTGCAGCTGAGGCGAGCACTAAAGGCTAGCCCTCCATAGAGGGGAGCCTCACCCAGGGCGACAGCAGGGGACGTCCTCACCTTCTGCCAGCAGGGGCTTTAGCCGCATCCGCCCAAGCAAGCCGTGCTCTAAATCCCTCAGCTCCTAGCTGGGGTGAGCACCAAAGGCTAACCCTCCAGGGAGGGGAGCCCAAATCAGGGCGACCAAGATGGCTAGAAAGGGAGATCCTCACCTTCTGCCAAGAATTTTAGCTATATCCACCCGGACAATACATGCTTCTCCTTCTCTAAGGAGAGCATAGGCCCTGTTCAGCTAACCCGCAGGTATGCATGAACAGAGGCCTAAACATGCTTTAAAACAGGCTGCTGCTCCTCAGAGTCAGCACCGAGAAGAGGTTTTCGCAGAAACGTCTAAAGCATGAGGAATGGGTGGATAGTACAGCAGCAGAAAGCCCCTCAGGGCGAGGCATGGGAAGAGTGTGATGTACTCAGCCATAGACGTAGGACCATCTCGAGAAGAGACTTCCGAGAACCTACCTAGAAGAAGGACAGAAAAAGTCCTGGGGAAGAGAAGGTGAGCAGGGATAAAAACCAGAAAAGGTTACCTGAATAGCGATCAACAAGCCCTGGGGGTTGCAGTAATGTGGTGAGGGACCCAAATTAACGAGAGCTACCTCGTAGCATCTAGAGATGCTTCTGCGGTGACAGAAGGTAAATACTCCAAGTCCAACGAAGGAAGGAGATGTCAGCAAAGTCCAGGGGTCCTATCCATGGGGGGGGGGGCGTCCTACCCTGCAACACAGGAGGAACACAGCAGCCCAAACGCACATACTGTAACACAATAAGCTTAATATTTTCCAATAAAAGAGGAAAAGGATCATACTCACCCACATGATGAATGAAGATCTCATGGCTCCACAACTCTGGGTAGAGTCCGAACCATTAGTATGGCCGTTCTATGTGAGATAGAACGAACCCAGCACATCATATGGTCCAGTAGTAGGTAGACTGCAGTTCTACGCAGCAGGGGAATAGAGAGGGGAGGTGAGCCACCCCGAGAGAGATGCGAGCTAATGTTAATTGCTCTGGTCCTGACGAGAGCGTTGGGAACACCTCGCCTGAACCACCTCCCTCAGATCCTGGCGGCCTCCCCTTGGCCCGCGGCCTCTCCTGGAGCCACCCGCAGGCGGAGGAGGGGCGCGGGCCGCCACACTAGCCTTCTGCGCCTGTCTCCGATCCTCAGACCGGGATGGGGCAGGACCCCTCTGGTCCTTTGAGGTATGAAGGTTTTTAAGGCAGCAGAGCGTGCCTTCGCCTCCTTAAACTTCCCGATAACCGGAAAGCTCAGAAGGCGAAACCGGCTCGTCGAGAAGAAAGCCCTTCTGTTTTCTCCCAAGGTAGGCCAGGTTTACCCAGAGATGTCTCTCCGTAACCACCATGGCCGCCAAGACCTGCCCATAGCAGTGGCGGCCTGATTGGTAGCACGGAGGGCCAAATCCGTGGTACGGCGGAGCTCCGCTACCTCATCTGTCCTCAGCCAGGGAAGTCTGGACCATTAGTAAGGCTGCTCCATCTGAAATAGAGCAAAACCCAGCTTACATCATGTGGTAAGATACATAATAAGGGATCGTACTCACCCATCATAGCAGTGCTCCAGGAAGATGCTATTAAGAACCCCAAAGAAGGGTCTTAGAAACACATAGCTACCCTCAGATAGCTATGCTTCCATAGATAGCCTCTAGAGTAAGTCCATCTTACCATAAACATGGCTGAACTATAACCACCCTCAGATGGCTGTGCTCTGGAGGTGTTCCATAAACTTGATTTTGGCACAAAATTAACACCGCAACGTGCCGCATATATCCACTCCCACGGGAGCTTAAACACGCTCCGCCCACGCACTAGATTCCCCCGGGAACCAGGCGAGAACGGAGCCGTCGCCACCGCGAATGCGTTGTTAATGCGTTCGGAAGAACGCACTCATGAAAATTCGGATATACAACCCGTAAACAGTTGAGGACTTACCCCTGTCCTTTTGCGAATGCATCGCGATGAGCACATCCAATTCCCTCAAGAGCTAGACGCGCTGCTCTCAATCACACACACAGACACGGCTCGCGAGCTCGTGAGAGCGGGTATGAGCGCCAGAAACAAGCATTGAATGCGACGATCGCGTTCAACTCCCTGGAGACTGATATTCCGCTTACTCCTCACCATACATACACAGCTCGTGAAGTTTCCGTATAGAAAGCTGCGTGTATCAGAGCGTGTTTGCCTCTCGCAAGAGACAAACAAAGAGCGCAATAAACTCCACGAGAGCTGAAAACGCTTGCTCTTTACCACACAACGTCACGGATGAGCCGTCCTGGTGAGAGGAATGCACAAGACAAAAGGTCAAAATGAAGACGAAGAAGAGGACGTTGTGTTCGACCGGCGCCCTTTTGTACTATGCGGTCGCGCTGGTATGACGCGCCAGCAGCGACGAGTCGCGCCGGCAGTGACGTCATAGGCTGTCGCCGGCCAGTACCTTGTAGTTTTTATATATATAGCTTCAGACACGGGTCACGTAGGAGACGTTCCCCATTAGCGACCTCTAGAGGACGCAGTTCGAGTTCCTCGAAAGGGAACAATACTATATATACTGTAATATTATAGCAATATATTAGCTATAATGTGACCTAGACATGTTTTTGTGAGATTTATTTAATGATTTGCAAACTGAACATGAACTGGACTAACTAAAAATCGTTTCTTTTTCCATATACAGGTATGTTGAATTAAATATCAAATGCTCAAATGGCTCACGCAAATATAGCACCAGTGTACCTTGTTATGTAAAGGACAGACCAAGAGTTATTGCTCAACACATTATGAAACGGCACCAAGAGTCGCTGCTCTTCAACGCAAGTGACATAACGTCTTCTGGAAAGAATGTCTTCAGTGTTCACAGTCAGACTTCACAGGAAAAACATCAGGTGAACTTTGGAAATGACGATGAGATGCCATCATGTACGTGCATAGACTGGCGGAGACATCTTCTCCCATGTCAGCATTTCTGTGCAGTTTTTACCTTAGTTCCTGGCTGGGATTGGGGGAATCTGAGCGCTGCGTACAGGAACAACCCTCTCTTCACGTTTGATGAGGTTTGCCTGGGACAATCTGGGACGCTTCCTGCTGATTGTCAAGGCGAAAAGGTTTTGAAGAACAATCAGGAGAACGATACTAGTCCAGAGAGAGACAGCTGCACGTCTAGTCCAGAGAGATGTCCGTCTCCTGCTACTCCCTTTGAGACAATCCTGACCTCTCCTAATGCAGAAAAAAGAGAAAAGTGTGGTACCTTGTTAAAGGAGATATCACAATTGACATGCTACATACAGGATAGGACATTTCTAGATTCAGTAGCCAATCGCCTTACGGATCTGTTAGAAGATATAAGGCGACACACACACCATGATGACCTTTCCTATGCACCACCATCCAAGAAATTGTGTTCAGCAACTGTTGGACTCCCAGGGCCACTTAATAAAGTACCTGAGAGATGCCCCATATCTGGAATAGTTGGCAGTCAAGCTGAGTTAATGAGGGCAACCCCTACAAATGACTTTTGAACTACATTTTAAGGTGTTTCTTCATTTGTGATTTGTGGTTGTAAACATTTTTGTCATTAAAATGCTTTATTTTGTGTAATAATTGTAGTACGTGTGGTATTTTGAGTTATTATTTCTTCTGTTTTAGCAGAAATGACATGGTTGATGTTGCCTAGTGCTAAGAGATATACCAGTTTAAATGGTTAACTGGTTTGAATTACACACATGGTATGAATTTAAAAAAAAAAAAAAAAACAGAATAGAGTGTTTTTACAACACGTCAACATATTTTGTTGATTATTGCTGCTGAAAATGGTCAATTATTGTCATCATTTCGGCTGTACTAATTGGTCAAACCAGGAAAAACAGTACTACAAAACTAAAAAAGTACTACAGACAGCCAAAAGTTATAACAAGTCAAGATGCAAAAACTGAGAAACAAAATGCGTTTGTGGTTGGCCAAACTGAACCAGGATTTCCAGGGCAAGAATCTTGACAACATTTGTGTTTGTTCTTATCATTTCCGGTCAGGTAGGTAAAATATTAGGCTAACATCTTAATTGATACTGTTCCTACATATCTGTACCATCGATTATCTTACTAAGTCCTTTTCTATATGCTTTAGCAGCTTCCACACGTTTTTAAGTTGTTTAGACAGCATAAATTAGCAGAACAACATAGTAGATTAACCGTGCAAGCAATGCTGTTTACATTCGAGTATTGATAATACGTAAGCGCATCCGGGTAATTTAACTAGCCAAATCGTGACATATACAAACCCTCTACACCGGTTGAAATGAATCAAATTAAGCTGAAATTGAACTGAAATGTAAATGTTTACATCATAAGTTAACTATGTATATCTTTATTAGTTCAGTCCACTATGAGATGTGAAAGAGATTTGGATGTAGTTGCAGATAAATGAAGGGTTCTTGTGGCTAACCACAAGACTTCTTTCAAATCTAGAGAAGACAGAGATCCGATCACAGTCATATACTATCACGCCATTTAAAGTGCCATGCCTGATTTGATGATGCCGTTTTAGGGTATTTTTGTTTTAACGTAATCTATAAAAAAAAAAAAACGGCATACCTTTACAAGTGGCTAAGCAACATATTGTTGTCTATTCAAACAACAATAACATATGCATGTATTTTCCATTTACTACTGTGAATTTCTCTCTCTCTCTATTATATATATATAGGCTTCTTTTTATGTATATTAATGTAAGACAATTTTTGTTCAATTTGTGTAAAATATTGTTATTTTTACAGTATTTAGTTAAGAGAGATGATTAATATATTAGTACATATAATAATATATTAGTATGGTTAACATAACAAACAATACTATATATACTGTAATATTAGTAAAATGTATATATATATATATATATATATATATATAATATTAGCAATATATTGGCTATAATGTGACCTAGAAATGTTTTTGTGAGATTTATTTAATGATTGGCAAACTGAACATGAACTGGACTAACTATAAATCTTTGTTTTTTTCCATATACAGGTATGTTGAATCAAATATCAAATGCTCAAATAGCAAGTGACATAACGTCTTCTCGAAAGAACGTCTTCGGTGTTCACAGTCAGACTTCACAGGAAAAACATCAGGTGAACTTTGGAAATGACGATGAGATGCCATCATGTACGTGCATAGACTGGCGGAGACATCTTCTCCCATGTCAGCATTTCTGTGCAGTTTTTACCTTAGTTCCTGGCTGGGATTGGGGGAATCTGAGCGCTGCGTACAGGAACAACCCTCTCTTCACGTTTGATGAGGTTTGCCTGGGACAATCTGGGACGCTTCCTGCTGATTGTCAAGGCGAAGAGGTTTTGAAGAACAATCAGGAGAACGATACTAGTCCAGAGAGAGACAGCTGCACGTCTAGTCCAGAGAGATGTCCGTCTCCTGCTACTCCCTTTGAGACCATCCTGACCTCTCCTAATGCAGAAAAAAGAGAAAAGTGTGGTACCTTGTTAAAGGAGATATCAGAATTGACATGCTACATACAGGATAGGACATTTCTAGATTCAGTAGCCAATCGCCTTACGGATCTGTTAGAAGATATAAGGCGACACACACACCATGATGACCTTTCCTATGCACCACCATCCAAGAAATTGTGTTCAGCAACTGTTGGACTCCCAGGGCCACTTAATAAAGTACCTGAGAGATGCCCCATATCTGGAATAGTTGGCAGTCAAGCTGAGTTAATGAAGGCGACCCCTACAAATGACTTTTGAACTACATTTTGAGGTGTTTCTTCATTTGTGATTCGTGGTTGTAAACATTTTTGTCATTAAAATGCTTTATTTTGTGTAATAATTGTAGTATGTGTGGTATTTTGAGTTATTATTTCTTCTGTTTTAGCAGAAATGACATGGTTGATGTTGCCTAGTGCTAAGAGATATACCAGTTTAAATGGTTAACTGGTTTGAATTACACACATGGTATGAATTTAAAAAAAAAACAGAATAGAGTGTTTTCACAACGCGTCAACATATTTTGTTGATTATTGCTGCTGAAAATGGTCAATTATTGTCATCATTTCGGCTGTACTAATTGGTCAAACCAGGAAAAACACTGAGTACTACAGACAGCCAAAAGTTATAACAAGTCAAGATGCAAAAACTGAGAAACAAAATGCGTTTGTGGTTGGCCAAACTGAACCAGGATTTCCAGGGCAAGAATCTTGACAACATTTGTGTTTGTTCTTATCATTTCCGGTCAGGTAGGTAAAATATTAGGCTAACATCTTAATACATACTGCTCCTACATATCTGTACCATCGATTATCTTAAGTTTGTAAATGTGCCCTTTCCTGCTTACTAAGTCCTTTTCTATATGCTTTAGCAGCTTCCACGCGTTTTTACGTTGTTTAGACAGCATAAATTAGCAGAACAACAACATAGTAGATTAACCGTGCAAGCAATGCTGTTTACATTCGAGTATTGATAATACGTACGCGCATCCGGGTAATTTAACTAGCCAAATCATGACATATACAAACCCTCTACACCGGTTGAAATGAATCAAATTAAGCTGAAATTGAACTGAAATGTTTATGTTTACATCATAAGTTAACTATGTATATGTATATATTTATTAGTTCAGTCCACTATGAGATGTGAAAGAGATTTGGACGTAGTTGCAGGTAAATGAAGGGTTCTTGTGGCTAACCACAAGACTTCTTTCAAATCTAGGGCAGACAGAGATCCTATCAGTCATATACTACCACGCCATTTAAAGTGCCATGCCTGATTTGATGATGCCGTTTTAGGGTATTTTTGTTTTAACGTAATCTTAAAAAAACGGCATACCTTTACAAGTGGCTAAGCAACATAAACAGCGTAGTGAAATTGAGAGGGTACTGCATACATGGTTGGAAAACTTTCAAAAATATTAATTACACACAACTAATTCTTCAGCTGGCCAAATAAGCCAACTGTAAACGGCCGTAAACAGGCCAGAGACCTTAAAGACCAACGCGAAGAGGAGAAAATACTGTAGCATGCAGATCAAACTCACTTCACCATGTGCGAAATATTGGAAGAAAATCCTAAATACTTAATTGGGGGTGAAGGGGGTTTAAATAAATGTATCTCTGAGGGGAAATGAATGTGTTCGGAAGAGTTTAGATGGTATTTTCTTTTCATCTTACCTCCATATGCATATTAATGTAATATTTAAAAGCGCACCCGTTCTTTATTCAAGTACTGCTCACTGCAGAGCCGAATGGCCTCCAGCTCCCCCTCTTTGGATGTCCAGCTCCACCTCTGTGTGAACTAATGGGTGGAGTTATGTTTAGGATAGGGTAAGGGGTAGGGTTAGGGTGTGATTAGGTGTCTATCTCCACCCATTGCCTCCAGCGAGGGGGAGCTAGAGCTCTAGCTCCTCCCATTTGGCTCTGCAGCGAGCACCCTCTCTCTTTATTTACTTCTGCTCAATCAAGGAAACGCTGTATTTCCGCTATTCCATAAGCGCTACCTGCTGTCAGAGAGTGAATTTGCGTTTCATTCATCCCGTCAGCTGTTTCTGTTTCTGCAAGCATGTTTCATGCAGTATAATTTAAGAAAGCTAAGGTCAGATCATTCTGCTTTTGCTTCAGATTTTGAAATTATACAATCTAATTTAGGTCGGGAAGATGTTTTAATGTTTATGAAAGAAGTCTGTTATGCTCACCAAGTCTGCATTTATTGATAAAAGAAAGTAAAACATTAATATTGTGAAATATTAAAATAACTTTTCTATTTAATTACATTTTAAAATCTATGCTGAAAACAGTTGTGCTTCTTGTTTTCGTGGAAACTGCATTTTTTAGGATTCTTTGATGAATGGAGTTCAAAATAACAGCATTTATTTGAAATATAAATGCCTTTATTGTCCCTTTTGATCAATTTAATACCTCACTGACCCAAACATTTGAACAGTAGTGCAGTTGCACTTTTTCAGTACAGATATTTCCATAACAAAGAGTTTAGTCTGTATGTAAGAAAGTAATGTTAATTATATTTTGTACATGTACATTTTATTACTGACCTGTGCAGATCAATGTCAAGACGCACTGACAAGCATCTTTACAAGGATTGACAACAAAGTTATAAATAACAAAGGTAGAGCAGTGAATATTTTTGTTTTATCAGAATATTACTCACAGGATTCTTTTGTTAAACATGATCAGTAGATCTGTGGTTTGTGGTTGGAAAGAATGCTGACTTGTGGTTGATGCAGAGCTCTATAAAAAGAGCTCTACAGACTTCTGAGGATCATTGAGGTTCAGATTCTGAAATCTGTGTCACTGGTTAGAGATCCTCTGTTAAAATGCTCCGCAACATCTTTCTTGTCAGCTTGCTCGTATATGCAGGTAAAATATTCACTAATTCAGTTCTAAAATGAATTCTCCGTTAGGAATTATTTATTTATTTATTTATTTTTTGCTTTAATCATTTGTTTTAACATTAATTATTGTCAATTATTTGTAGTCTGTGCAGCTCATTGGGAGATTCGTGAAGTGGGTTCTGCTGAGGAACTGGATGAAGATATCTATGTATGCATCTCCTGATGACAATAATAATGAACGTATGCAAATGACTGATGCACATATGACCTCACAAGAGATCATTTTGCAAAGAGTCATTTGCATGAGATTAACTGGTATTGATAGATGACTAACTATAACCAGCATAGACAAATACAGATTGTGTCAAAGCTGCTTGAAAGTGTTAAACTTAAAAATATTGTGTCGATAATGAGGGAGGACAAAGTTTATAGCATTGTCTCCTTGAGTGCAGAGAGATTTGTAGATTGACTTCTGCTGTATCTTATCTCTGATATTGTTACATGATTAAAATTTATTTCATGTTGTGATGTTTTTCAGGCTGATGGCATGATGAAAGAGCAGATATTTCTGTGCAGTGCATGCAAAAAAATCATTAAGATGGTGAAAAAGAAAATCCCATCTGATGCAACAGCGGTGGGTGTCATGATTAATGCCACATTAATGAACTGACTGTGTCTTTCATAATAGCTTTGACTAAATACATTATTTCCCTCAGGCTGATATCAAAACCAAGCTGAACAACTTCTGTAAGAAAATTGGGCTGCTGAAAGATCAATGCACGAATTTAGTTCAAAAGCATCTACACGATCTGATCGATGAGCTGATGACGGATGATGGCCCAAACACTATTTGTACTAAAATTCATGCCTGCAAGTAGGAACCACAGAAATACCTACTCCAAAAGTTTATAATCTTGTCTTTTTTTTTTTTTTTACAAAGATACTGTAATATGGTTTTTAATTATTTTTAATAACTTTTTTGTTTTGTTTATTCCAGGCCAGAACCACCCATAAAGGAGTTCATTGTTGTACGTGATCAAGCTCATGACAATTTCTGAATGAGAATAAATGATTACTGTGAAAGCATTACAAAAAACAAAAACAAAAATTTGTGAAAACAAAATAAAATATATGAATAAAACAATAATTTGTGTTGTCTTTTTTTTACTGTTTTCTAATTATTAAGCTAAATCAAAATAAATAAACAGAATAAATGGTATTTAAATTTTAAGAGATGATATTCTCAAAAAAAAATAAAAAATAAATAAATAAATAATATCTTTTTCATACTAATGCATTGCTATGTGTAATGGAGCGAACGAGGCAAGAAGCGGGTGGATCCATACGCAAGCTTTTACTTATAAACAAGGACATGGTCATACACAGGCGAGGGTCAGAACAAAGGCAAACAGGTATATGAGGGCAAGACACAAGAGTAATCCGTTAACCAAGCGAGGGTCGATTGGTGGCAAACTAATCCAAGGGGCAAGGAAAACGGGTTATCCAAACAGGCAGACTAGAGTCCATACGAGGGGTGAACCGAGTTCGTGACGTCAAAACAAAGGGTAAATAAAATAAAAAACATTAATATTGTGAAATATTAAAATAACTTTTCTATTCAAATACATTTTAAAATCTATATTGAAAGCAGTTGTGCTGCTTCATATTTTTGTGTAAACTGCATTTTTTAGGATTCTTTGATGAATGGAGTTCAAAAGAACAGCATTTATTTGAAATATAAATGTCTTTATTGTCCCTTTTGATCAATTTAATGCATCCTTGCTGAATAAAGTATTTCTTTAAAAAAAAATACCTTACTGATGCAAATATTTGAACAGTAGTGCAGTTGCGCTTTTTCAGTACAGATATTTCCATAACTAAGAGTTAAGTTCGTATCTAAGAAAGTAATGTTAGTTATATTTTATATGTACATTTTATTAATGACATGTGCAGATCAATGTGAAGATGCACTGACAAGCATTTTTACAAGCATTGACAACAAAGTTATAAATAACAAAGGTACACTCTTAAAAATAAAGGTGCTTTAAAAGGTTCTTCAAGCGATGCGATAGAAGAACCATTTTTGGTTCCACAAAGAACCATTCAGTTCAAGGTTCTTTAAAGAACCATTTCTTGCTTACCTTTTTATAATCTAAAGAACCTTATTTGCCACAAAGAACCTTTTGTGAAACAGAAAGGTTCTTCAGATGTTAAAGGTTCTTTTTTATGGAACCATTTAGACAAAAAGGTTCTTCTATGTCATTGTGAAGCACCTTTATTTTTAAAAGTGTATTGTTTTATCAGAATATTACTCACAATTCCACAAGATCAATAGATAAATTGTTAAACATGATCGATAGATCTGTGGTTTGTGGTTGGAAAGAACGCTGACTTGCGGTTGATGCAGAGCTCTATAAGAAGAGCTCTACGGGTTTCTGAGGGTCATTGAGGCTCAGATTCTGAAAGCTTCATCTTCACGCTGGTTAGAGATCCTCTGCTAAGATGCTCCGCAACATCTTTCTCGTCAGCTTGCTCGTATATGCAGGTAAAATAATCCTTAATTCAGTTCCAAAATTACTTCTGTTTGACTTCTATTCTATTCTATGTGTTGGGATATAATTATAATTATTTCTTATATGCCTGAATCATTTGTTTTAACTTGGCATTAATTATTCATTTATTTGTAGTCTGCGCAGCTCACTGGGAGATTCATCAAGTGGACTCTGCTGAGGACCAGGATGAAGATATCTATGTAAGTGTCTCCTGATGACAATAGTTAAATAAGTGTATAATTTAAAATAATTACCATATACAACGGACCGATGCACATATAACCTGATGATGGATGTCTAATTTGCAGGAGATTAATAGGTAGTGATAGATGACTAACTATAAGCAGCATAGTCAAGTCAAGTGACTTTTATATATATATAGCACTTAATACAATTCAGATTGTGTCAAAGCTGCTTGAAAGTATTAAACTTCAAAATATTGTGTCGATAATGCAGGAGAACAAAGATTATTCCATTGTCTATTTGAGTCAGAGCACAGAGATTTAGAGATTGGCTTCTGCTGTATTCTTATCTGCTTTATTGTTATATGATTCATATTTGCATCATATTGTGATGTTTTTCAGGCTGACGGCATTCGGAAAAAGATTTGCGAGGCATGTAAAACCATCACTGAGAAGGTGAAAAAGCATGTCTTCCGTCACTCAACATCGGTGGGTGTCATGATTAATGCCACATTAATGAACTGACCGTGCCTTTTACTTTAGCTTTGACTAAATACATTATTTCCCTCAGGATGAAATCAAAGCCACGCTGGAGAAATTCTGTGAGGAAGCTGGAATGTTACTGAAACATCGGTGCATTAATTTACTTAAAAAGCATCTACACGGTCTGATCGATGAGCTGATGACGGATGATGGCCCAAACACTATTTGTACTAAAATTCATGCCTGCAAGTAGGAACCACAGAAATACCTACTCCAAAAGTTTATAATCTTGTCTTTTTTTTTTTTTTTTTTTTTTTTACAAAGATACTGTAATATGGTTTTTAATTATTTTTAATAACTTTTCTATTTTGTTTGTTCCAGGCGAAAACCACCCATGAAGGAGTTCATTGTTGTAAGTGATCAAGCTCATGACAATTTCTGAATGAGAATAAATGATTACTGTGAAAGCATTACAAAAAAACGAAAACAAACATTTGAGAAAACAAAATAAAATCTATGAATAAAACAATAATTTGTGTTGTCTTTTTTTTTTTTTACTTTTCTAATTATTAAGCTAAATTAAAAATAAATAAACAGAATAAATGGTATTTAAATATTAAGAGATGATATTCTCAAAAAAAGTAAAACAAATAAATAATATCTTTTTCTACTAATGCATTGCTTTGTGTAACAGAGCGAACGAGGCGAGAAGTGGGCGGATCCATACGCAAGCTTTTATTTATAAACAAAGACATGGTCATACACAGGCGAGGGTCAGAACAAAGGCAAACAGGTATATGAGGGCAAGACACAAGAGTAATCCGTTAACCAAATGAGGGTCGATTGGTGGCGAACTAATCCAAGGGGCAAGGTAAACGGGTTATCCAAACAGGCAGACTAGAGTCCATACGAGGGGTGAACCGAGTTTGTGACGTCAAGGCAAAGGGTAAATAAAATAAAAAACATTAATACTGTGAAATATTAAAATAACTTCTATTCAAATACATTTTAAAATCTGTATTGAAAACAGCTGTGCTGCTTCATATTTTTGTGTAAACTGCATTTTTTTAGGATTCTTTGATAAATGGAGTTCAAAAGAACAGAATTTATTTGAAATATAAATGTCTTTATTGTCCCTTTTGATCAATTTAATGCATCCTTGCTGAATAAAAGTATTCATTTCTTAAAAAAAGCATTTTCACCCCTTGTCCCGCACCTCGCATATTGAGAAAATGTCCCGCATTTTCATCAGTCTGTTGGTTTATAATGATCATATTAAAGGGGTCATTGGATGCCCATTTTCCACAAGTTGATATGATTTTTTAGGGTTTTAATGAAAAGTCTATAATATACTTTGGTTAAAAATTCTCAATGGTAGTGTAAAACAACACCCTTTTTACCTTGTCAAAATCAGCTCTGCAAAATTCATCCTGTTCTGGTTGAGGTTGCTTTAAATGTTAGTGAGCTCTGCTCGCCCCGCCCCTTTCTTCTCTCTGTGGAGTGACGAGCCTGTTTACCGCCAGCTAACTAGCACGTTATTGGGAAAGGCAATCACAAAGATTCATAAAAACCCCTTATACTCACTTCTGCTGTAAGTGAAGCTGGATCACGAATGATTCGCACAAACATAGACGAATATATGAAGAGTTCAGATGCAAAACCAGATAAAAGCCATCTCAGTCAAAAATGAGATATTGATACTGAGTGAATGCTCTTGACAGATATTACACGTCCATCAAATACTTTTTCATCAAACTCGCTAAAATACCAGCCTCAGCCCAATCAGAAGTACCGGTACTTACATAGTAACCTATACATCTGAGCCTGATAAAAATGCATTTTTTAAAGAAAGACGTCAGATGGATTTATCTGGTTTTGCATCTGAACTCTTCATATGTAGATCAGGAGGTGCATAGAGGGTATGCATTGATGTCACTTTCCCACCAGGACACGCCCCCTCAGCCGGACTGAGTGGCAAAAGAGCCTTCAGTGTGAATGGATTTAATAGGGAAGATGCGAAAACGCAAGTAAAACAAACGATAATCAGTTTAAACTAAAGGATGCTGAACTTGATAAAATGTTCCTAACAACTTCACAAATATCCAGTGGTCAATGGACATTGATTCAGTCAGGAATCTTGTTTTCTAACACTTATATGTGTCTGATTTTGACGTCGGGGAAAATAAATAAAGCAAATTTGCCTGTGAACTCATTTTGTAAATACAAAATAGGTTGGTCTAAACCCCGGTGATCACTTATATCAATGTTATATATATCGTCATATCGTCCAGCTAAAAAACATATATAGTTTTTGTCAGTATTTATTTAAAAACATCTATGCAGAATTTAAGATGGTAAATATTTAGCTGATGAGTTGTCAATACGATATACTATAATACAATATATAGGATATGATTTTACTGCAGAATTCAACATATTAACATGAAATGATAACTGCAAATCCGTGTTTCGCTGCCTGGAGACCATTTGTTTCTATGAATTACAGCAATTAATTTCCTTCTCTTTTCAGTAGCTTTCAGCAGTCTGTAAAATATACCTCAGGTTTCTTGTCAAATCTATTTGTACAGTCAATCGCAAAGCTCGTTCTGGTTTTAGAGGTGTTTGTGCGTTCTGTCGCAGCATTCACACTGAAACCAATGCTGCCACTCAGTCTTTTTGCCACTCAGTGGGCGGAGCCAGAGCCGCAGCCACTCCAGCTGACGGTGACATCACATGCATACCCTCTATTCCCTTTAAAAACAAATGTAATCCACTGCATCTTCAGCAGCTCAGATGTTGGGAGTAAATGACAACCACTATGTTCATTATTACATTGAGCAACATAACACCTCAATTGCTCAATCGGAGATATTCTTGTCTAACTTACATCCCTGCTCTGGGATCAAAACAATGGAGGTTACTGGACTGTTACAGCTGATGTAAGGCGGGTCTGAGGTAAGACGCTCATGTCAATCAACCAACGTGGGAGCGGCCGCACCGACAGGCATCTGAAAATGGCTCGATTTGAATAAGGGGATATAATTTTTACAGATTAATTAAAAACCACTGCATGGATTTTTATCATTATAGGGTAGATGTGTACATATACTGCCAACACACATTAATGTTAAAACAACATGTAAAAGTGAACTTTGCATCCGATGACCCCTTTAAGAAAACGTCCATGCGTTCTTTTGTCTTTTTAAGAGAACTTTTTATTTAATCTTTTTTCAGCATAGTTTTTGCGCAAAGGACTTGCGGACCTCATCAAGTGATCTAGGACCACCGACGGAAATGGTCGAGCGCACATGGAAAAACACGATATTCTCCATTCACTTTAACCATTTAAAAAAAAAAAAACGATGCAGCTTTCAGACGCGACTTCCTTCTTATTTTAATAGTTCGAATGAGGCGGTTTCTATGGTGTTATTTTAATGACAGATGTCTAGAGCACATTATTGCCATGCGGGGCGCATCAAAATGCGCAAGCACAAATCTCTTCTCTCGCAGGTGGGTTCTCTTTACGCTCATAAAAATTACGCGCTTTCTCTCGCTTGCATGTGCGCGCTCAGAAACACAGATCAGCGCATATGACATCGGATGTAATCAGTATTTACATAGCATAGCAGTAGAAAATGTATCAGTCACACACGTGTCCCGCATTGTCCTGCAAAATCACATCTATGTCCCGCAACAGCCCTACTGTCTGGTGGTCACCCTGCTCACTGACCCAAACATTGGAACTAGTGCAGCTGCACCTTTTCAGTACAGATATTTCCATAACTAAGAGTTAAGTTTGTATGTAAGAAAGTAATATTTGTAGTTATATGTGCAGTTTTTTGATGACCTGTGCAGATCAGCGTAAAAAATGTTAAGTCTTTACAAGCATTGACAGCAAAGTTATAAATAACAAAGGTAGAGCAGTGAATATTATTCTTTTATCAGAATATTACTCATAATTCCACAGGATTCTTTTGTTAAACATGATCAGTAGATCTGTGGTTTGTGGTTGGAAAGAATGCTCACTTGCGGTTGATGCAGAGCTCTATAAAAAGAGCTCTACAGGCTTCTGAGGATCATTGAGGTTCAGATTCTGAAAGCTTCATCTTCACGCTGGTTAGAGATCATTGTTAAGATGCTCCGCAACATCTTTCTTGTCAGCTTGCTCGTGTATGCAGGTAAAATAATCACTAATTCAGTTCCAAAATGACTTCTGTTTGACTTCTATTCTATGTGTTGGGATATAATTATTATTTATTATATGCCTGAATCATCTGTTTTAACTTGGCATTAATTATTCATTTATTTGTAGTCTGCGCAGCTCACTGGGAGATTCGTGAAGTGGACTCTGCTGAGGACCAGGATGAAGATATCTATGTAAGTGTCTCCTGATGACAATAGTTAAATAAGTGTATACTTTAAAATAATTACCATATACAACGGACCGATGCACATATAACCTGATGATGGATGTCTAATTTGCAGGAGATTAATAGGTAGTGATAGATGACTAACTATAAGCAGCATAGTCAAGTCAAGTGACTTTTATATATATATAGCACTTTATACAATTCAGATTGTGTCAAAGCTGCTTGAAAGTATTAAACTTCAAAATATTGTGTCGATAATGCAGGACGACAAAGATTATTCCATTGTCTATTTGAGTCAGAGCAGAGAGATTTGGAGATTGGCTTCTGGTGTATTCTTATCTGCTTTATTGTTATATGATGCATATTTGCATCATATTGTGATGCTTTTCAGGCTGACGGCAAGATTAATATGTGCAAGGCATGTAAAGACATCATTGAGAAGGTGAAAACGCATGTCTTCTGTGACTCAACGCCGGTGGGTGTCATGATTAATGCCACATTAATGAACTGACCGTGCCTTTTACTATAGCTTTGACTAAATACATTATTTCCCTCAGGATGAAATCAAAGCCACGCTGGAGAAAGCCTGTGAGAAAGCTGGAATGCTTCTGAAACATCCGTGCAAGTTTTTAGTTAAAAGGTATCTACACGGTCTGATCAAAGAGCTGATGACGGATGATGGCCCAAACACTATTTGTACTAAAATTCATGTCTGCAAGTAGGAACCGCAGAAATACCTACTTCAAAAGTTTATCATTTTGTCTTTTTTTTTTTTTTTTAACAAAGATACTGTAATATGGATATATTTTTAATATTTTTAAATATTAAAAATATTAAAAAATATTAAAAATATATCCATATTACATTAACTTTTCTATTTTCATTGTTCATTGTTGTACGTGATCAAGCTCATGACAATTTCTGAATGAGAATAAATGATTACTGTGAAAGCATTGCAAAAAAAACAAAAACAAAAATTTGGGAAAACAAAATAAAATATATGAATAAAACAATAATCTGTGTTGTCTTTTTATTGTTTTCTAATTATTAAGCTAAATCAAAATACAAAATAAATACAGAAAAAAACAATAAATGGTTTTTAAATATTTAGAGACGATATTCTCAAAAAAATAAAAATAAAAATAAATAAATAATATCTTTTTCATACTAGTGCATTGCTTTGTGTAACGGTGTGAACGAAGCGAGAAGCTGGCGGATCCATACACAAGCTTTTACTTATAAACAAAGACATGGTCATACACAGGCGAGGGTCAGAACAAAGGCAAACAGGTATATGAGTAATCCGTTAACCAGGCAAGGGTTGATCGGCGGCAAACGTAATCCAAGGGGCAAGGCAAACGGTTATTCCAAACAGGCAGACTAGAATCCATACGAGAGGTGAACAGAGTCTGTGACGTCAAGACAAAGGGTAAATCCACAATGGACAAGAATCCTGGGCAGGCTGAGGACAGACAAGACGAGGTAAACCAGGCTAGGAAAACACGACTAGAAACAAGACTAAACTAGAGACAGGATACTTGGAAAGGGCTCCGTAATTGTGGCCAGTGTTGGGGAGTAACCAGTTACATGTAACGGAATTATGTAATTTAATTACAAAATAAATGTAACTGTAATTAGTTACAGTTACTTAGAAAAAATGTGTAATTAAATTAGTTACTTTTGCAAATGTTAATGATTACAAAGGGGGTTACATCTGAATTTTTTTAACACACATCCACATACAGATTTAATTGACTTTTCCAAAATTGCATTGACTGCTCTAAAATGAGACACCAATGTTTCAGCAGTTTAGGACACAGAATAGGACACATGCTTATTCTTACCTGTTTTATTTCCTATTTGGGTTTATGCATATACTTTTTTTTTTTTAAATATTTATTTATTTTTTCCCAAGGCATTGTTAGATGCCAGTGTTTCCTGTCATAACTATGCAAACATTTGATTTCAAAACCAGTATCATTGCTATTAAACTATTTCTATTAAACTGAAACTAAACTGAAAACTATATGTTTACATCATAAGTCAATTGTGCTGCTTGCAGAATGCATATTAATTCAGTCCACTATGACAGATGTGAAAGAGATTTGGACGTAGTTCCAGATAAATGAAGGGTTCTTGTGGCTAACTACGAGACTTCTTCCAAATCTAGGACAGACAGAGATCCTTTCACAGTCATATACTATCACGCCATTTAAAGTGCCATACCTGATTTGATGATGGCAGTTTAGTGTATTTTTAACGTAATCTAAAATAAATAAATAAATAAATAAATAAATAACGGCATACCTATACCTAAAAGTGGCTAAGCAACATAAACAGCGTCATGAAATTTAGGAGAAATCCTTTTTAACCACATACACTAATGACTAATAGTTGGAAAACTTTTACAAATATTTAATTACACACAACTAATGCTTCAGATGGCCAAATAAGCCAAATGTAAACGGCTGTCAACAGTCCAGAGACCTTAAAGACCAACGCAAGAGGAGAAAATACTGTAGCAGGCAGATCAAACTGACTTCACCATGTGTGAAATATTGGAAGAAAATCCTAAATACTTAATTGGGGGTGAAGGGGGTTTAAATAAATGTATCTCTGAGGGGAACTGAATGTGTTTGGAAAAGTTTAGATGGTATTTTCTTTTCATCTTACCTCCATATGCATATTATTTCAAAGCGCAGCCGTTTTTATATTTGAAATATAAATGCCTTTATTTTCCCTTTTGATCAATTTAATGCATCCTTGCTGAATAAAAGTATTTATTTCTTTAAAAAAAAAAATACCTCACTGACCCAAACATTTGAACAGTAGTGCAGTTGCACCTTTTCAGTACAGATATTTCCATAACTAAGAGTTAAGTCTGTATGTAAGAAAGTAATGTTAGTTATATTTTGTACATGTACATTTTATTAATGACCTGTGCAGATCAATGTGAAGACGCACTGACAAGCATCTTTACAAGCATTGACAACAAAGTTATAAATAACAAAGGTAGAGTAGTGAATATTTTTGTTTTATCAGAATATTACTCATAATTCCACAGGATTCTTTTGTTAAACATGATCAGTAGATCTGTGGTTTGTGGTTGGAAAGAACGCTGACTTGTGGTTGATGCAGAGCTCTATAAAAAGAGCTCTACAGGCTTCTGAGGATCATTGAGGTTCAGATTCTGAAAGCTTCATCTTCACGCTGGTTAGAGATCCTCTGTTAAGATGTTCCGCAACATCTTTCTTGTCAGCTTGCTCGTGTATGCAGGTAAAATAATCACTAATTCAGTTCCAAAATTACTTCTGTTTGACTTCTATTCTATGTGTTGGGATATAATTATTATTTATTATATGCCTGAATCATTTGTTTTAACTTGGCATTAATTATTAATTTATTTGTAGTCTGCGCAGCTCACTGGGAGATTCATCAAGTGGACTCTGCTGAGGACCAGGATGAAGATATCTATGTAAGTGTCTCCTGATGACAATAGTTAAATAAGTGTATACTTTAAAATAATGACCATATACAATGGACCGATGCACATATAACCTGATGATGGATGTCTAATTTGCATGAGATTAATAGGTAGTGATAGATGACTAACTATAAGCAGCATAGTCAAGTCAAGTGACTTATTTATATAGCACTTTATACAATTCAGATTGTGTCAAAGCTGCTTGAAAGTGTTAAACTTCAAAATATTGTGTCGATAATGCAGGACGACAAAGATAATTCCATTGTCTATTTGAGTTAGAGCAGAGAGATTTGGAGATTGGCTTCTGGTGTATTCTTATCTGGTTTATTGTTATATGATTCATATTTGCTTCATATTGTGATGCTTTTCAGGCTGATGGCATGATGAATATGTGCAAGGCATGTAAAACCATCACTGAGAAGGTGAAAAAGCATGTCATCCGTAACTCAACATCGGTGGGTGTCATGATTAATGCCACATTAATGAACTGACCGTGTCTTTCACTATAGCTTTGACTAAATGCATTATTTCCCTCAGGATGAAATCAAAGCCACACTGAAGAAAGTCTGTGAGGAAGCTATAACGCCGCTGGATCATCTGTGCAAGTGTTTAGTTAAAAAGTATCTACACGGTCTGATCAAAGAGCTGATGACGGATGATGGCCCAAACACTATTTGTACTAAAATTCATGCCTGCAAGTAGGAACCACAGAAATACCTACTCCAAAAGTTTTTTTTTTTTTTTAACAAAGATACTGTAATATGGAGATTTTTAATAACTTTTCTATTTTGTTTGTTCCAGGCGAGAACCACCCATGAAGGAGTTCATTGTTGTACGTGATCAAGCTTATGACAATTTCTGAATGAGAATAAATAATTACTGTGAAAGCATTACAAAAAAACAAAAATTTGAGAAAACAAAATAAAATATATGAATAAAACAATCATTTGTGTTGTCTTTTTTTAATGTTTTCTAATTATTAAGCTAAATCAAAATAAAAAAAAACTAAATTAATGGTATTTAAATATTTAGAGACGATATTCTCAAAAAAAACAAACAAAAAAACCAACAACAACAACAATAAATAAATAAATAAATAAATAATATATTTTTATACTAGTGCATAGGGCTGGAAATCGATTCCAAAAAGAATCAAAACGTTGCTGTCATCAAACGTCGCTGAACATTGATTTACGAAGATAAACTGAATGAAAATAATCAGTACTGAGCACGTTTGAGTTTGAGGATGCAGCCTTCCGTTAAACACTTATTAATTTGCCTCTTTTTGCTCGCTAATAGTGATTATAAGTCTGATTCGTTGCCATAAAAAGGTTCTTTCGGATAGATCGTTTTAATGAACCAGTTCGAAAATGATTCAGAAGTTATTTTACAGTGGAACTGGCTTATATTGTCCACATGAGCATAATTTACTGAGCCCATATGTCTTACTAACAAGGAACTATGCTTCTAAGCACAGGTCGAGAGCTGTAGTTCCAACCACGTAAGTTTGTGACGCTGTTAGAGAATGTTCATTTGAACATTTTTTTTGGTTTCGGGAAACACCGAATCGTTGAACTATGTTGGTAACGACGGAACTTGCAACCATAGTTGGCTAACGATGCTTTTGGGAAACGCACCCATTGTGGTAAATGGGTGCAGGGATCCAGGCAAGAATCCAGGGCAGGCTGAGGACAGACAAGACGAGGTAAACCAGCCTAGGAAAACACGACTAGAAACAAGACTAAACTAGAGACAGGATACTTGGAAAGGGCTCCGTAATTGTGGCCAGTGTTGGGGAGTAACCAGTTACATGTAACGGAATTACGTAATTTAATTACAAAATAAATGTAACTGTAATTAGTTACAGTTGCTGAGAAAAAATGTGTAATTAAATTAGTTACTTTTGAAAATGTTATGATTACAAAGCAGGTTACATCTGAATTTTTTTCACACTCACCCACATACAGAGTTTAGGACACAGAACAGGACACATGCTTATTCTTACCTGTTTTATTTCCTATTTGGGTTTATGCATACTTTATTTTTTAAGATTGTTTTTTTCCAAGGCATTGTTAGATGCCAGTGTTTCCTGTCATAACTATGCAAACATTTGATTTCAAAACTAGTATCATAGCTATTAAACTATTTCTTGTTATGATTTCAAATCTGTATTTAAAATATGAATAAAATATTAAATATAATAAAATATTATATAATAAAATATTAAAACTCAATTCAATATTATGAGTACAATTGCCACTTGCTAGCAACTGATTTCTTCATGCTTTCAAATATTTTAACTCAGATCAGTGTTTTGTGTCTAATTATTTACTTTTGTACTGTACATCCAGCCAGTTGTTACTGCAAAATAAAGATGTATATTATCCCTTACTTATTATAATCTTAATTCAAGTGATAAAGTCTGACAGTAATCAGTGTTGAGTGCTACTGTAAGGTTAACTCTGCCTATTTTAAATGTTTTAAAATGATTAACAGTTGAAAATATTAGAAATTTAGAAAAGTAATCAAAAAGTAATCAAAAGTTACATTACCTTAATAAAGTGATTGAAAAGTTACACTAATTATTAAATTTTAAATAGAGTAACTTGTAATCTGTAACTTATTACATTTCCAAAGTAACCTTCCCAACACTGACTGTGGCTAACACTAGGAGAGTTTGTTTCCACCAATGACTATGGGTGCTTTTAGATAAGAGCACTGCAAATTAAATTAAACTGAAACTAAACTGAAAACTATATGTTTACATCATAAGTCAACTGTTCTGCTTGCAGAATGTATATTAGTTCAGTCCACTATGACAGAAGTGAATGAGATATAAAAGTAGTAAATTGGGGCACCATACCAGTCCATTATATGTAGAAAAATGCTGAAATGTTTTCCTCAAAAAAAATAATTTCTTTACGACTAAAGAAAGAAAGACATGAATATCTTGGATGACAAGGGGGTGAGTACATTATATGTGAATCTTTGTTTTGGAAGTGGACTTCTCCTTTAAGCCGAAATTGAACTGAAATGTATCACAGTCATATACTATCACGTCATTTAAAGTGCCATGCCTGATTTAATGACGCCGGTTTACGGTATTTTTTTTTTTTTTTATATATTTAAATAATAACATACATTCACGTATCAACACAGCTAACAACAGCATGCATACAGACATTGTGCTTTTACATTGTGTACATGTAGACAAAGGGGAAAAAATATACAGTCATTTGAAAAAGTTAGGACACCCTATTGAATTCCATGGTTTTCCGTATCAGGACATCATTAAAAAAAAACTGGTCTTTGGCTGGTCTTAAAATTTCGAAAATAAAACCTCAGATGAACAACAACACATGACAAATTGCACCGTGTCATTATTTACTGAACAAAAATAAAGCCAAAATGGAAAGTTGACAAAGTTACCCAGCTGCTGGGTAACTATGGGACAGAACACGTGTTGGGTTGTTTTGACAGATGTGCTGGGTTTAACCATTTGACCCAGAATGCTGGGTTGTTTATTTCACCCAACCAGTGGGTCAGGTTAACTGTGTTGCTGGGTTAAACATAACCTAAACATTGGGTTATTTGTTGTCTTATTGCCTTGCTACCTTTATATTTACCAATAATAATAAATAATCACAAAAGAATGTAAAATTATTATTGCTTTTCTGTAATACAGTTAGAAAAACACAAAAAAAATGCAACTGTAAATATTAATTTAATGAGTATTATTTCTTTTTAAAACAATTTTCAAATGGGTGCAGCTGTCACACATTTTATCCAACCATTACAGACACATAAAACAACAACTTCAGTAGATCAGTTAATTTAAAACACAAAACTGTGTAAACTAGGCACTGTAGATTCCCATTCTTTGTCAACATTGCAGCAGCAGAATACTCAAAAATGAATTATTGCCACATGAAAATCGTTCCAAACATTGTGCTATTAAAACTAAGCCAAACAAAGTGTCCACCAGACAATACATATGACAATTTAAACATGTTACAAGTGGCCAGAAAAAACTGTTGGTCTTAAAAAATTCACACATGAAGACTTGTCCATCAATATAATATACTGCAATGCGTCCCTACAACCCCCCCCTCACTGACAGAATTTCATGTGAAATGTTCACGCCAGTAGCGTAGCCCGAAAAGAGACTCTGGGTGTGCATCAGAAAAACAGGGTGTGCCACATTTATCGTCAGATTGATGTGCAAAAACATCCGACTGGTATTACTAACATTACAGATTACATATTAAAATGACCAGAGATGCGGTTGTAGCCTATTTTTCTTGCGCGGCATGCGTCCCTACAACTCCCCCCTCACTGACAGAATTTCATGTAGCGTAGCCCGAAAAAAGACTCTGGGTGTGCATCAGAAAAACAGGGTGTGCCACATTTATCATGAGATTGATGTCCAAAAACATCCGACTGGTATTACCAACATTACAGATTACATATTAAAAAGACCAGAGATGCGGTTGTAGCCTGTTTTTCTTGCACGGTACGCGTCCCTACATCTCCCCCCTCACTGACAGAATTTCATGTGAAATGGTCAAATACAGCTGAATTTTGTTTCTATAGATTGACATTATAAAAAATACCTTACCTGAAGTCATGTCACCCAGCTCTTAATGCACCTTTCCATCTTGCTGGGCATAGGCAACAATTTGGTCTGCAATTGTAGCCCAGTTTTCAAAAAGTCTGCCTCTGGATGTAGCTTCCTGAAGTCTTGTGAAATCTGATAAAATTTGAAAAACAAAACAAAACAAAACAAACAAAAAAAACAAACAAAAAAAATAAGTTAAAGCTTTTAAATGTTAAATTGATTGTATGATTTTATTGCCATACCAGTAACTATGGTTATTTTAATGAAAAGATCAAATTCTAAAACAAATCATGGGTATTGAATGTTATTGAATGATATAACTTACATTCAAAGGTTTTAACCTGGGTATCAAGCTGCCTTTCCTTCAGCTTCTCTATTACAAAGCTGTCCATCTTCACCAGCAAGAATCTCACATATCTAGAATGAAATTTCAGATTTAGAAAATTAGAATTTCACAAAACTGTTTTTACAATGACTTATTTTATATAGAAAGCAGGTTAATGCGTTTAGCTGCAGCGCAATCATTTAAACACATCAGTTCTATTATGCTGATATCCCGAGAAAGCTTCTCAAGCATTTTAATATCCCGAGAAAAAAAAAAAAAAAAAAAAATGTTGTAAAACTTTGGCGATCTTCAGAGTTAGAACACAAATACTGTATGCACTGGAGCGTTTGTCAAACACGTGATGACACGATTCTATATTATATGGTACTTGAAGGCAACCCAAGCTAGCATCTCACCACTGAACTGCATTTATCAGTCTCCAGTCTGAAGGGCAGAACCTACACTGTTTAAAAAAAAAAAAAAAAAAAAAAAAATTCAGACAGCATACCCATTTAATTTTTATACTGGTCTCCTAGTTTGTAATGTAACACAAGCATTCACTAAAATAGAGGAAGAGTAAAAGGACCTCGAAACAGTGGTGTCGTGGTGCCTGGAGAAGTGGGTATACGCCCCAAATGCAAATACACGCTGAAAAGAATAACTTACTGACGTCTGGACGTGATTCTCCGCAGTCTCTGATTAAATCGGTCGGGTTTTCTCTGCGTCAGAGCCTCCCCTGACATGCCCTCGCGTATGAACAGGGAGCATCTGGGTGGAGGAGTGGACGGAGCGGGAGCGGGCGCATTTAGGCGCAATCATCAAATATATTTCAAAGGAAGCCCGCGCCACGGTTTTGATGGCATCACTGTCCTTACCGGGTGTTTTTAGGGAATATTTGCATTTACTCACATGCGATTGAATTAGCTATTCATGTGGTGGACTGTCACGATTTTGGCTAATAAAGGACACTACTCGATGCGCAACAGAGGGGATTTAGAAGTGGGTAGACGCAAAGCCAACTGATAAAGAAGTGGACATAAGCCGTATACCTGCGTATACCCTGCACTACACCATAAACCACTAGAGTCATTAAAGTAAGGTGCATAGCGTAGCTAATGCAGCTACCTGAGGAAAAAAGAGCGCGAAAATGCACAACATAAAAATGACGGATCTATCGTTGGATTCGGCACGTCGCACAGTATGCAGATAGTAACTGAACTTACCCCATATTTCTAACCTATGCCTGTTTTAATGAAGCGTTAAAAAAGGACGGTACTGATAAAAAAAGGATGTGTACTGTATATAAATAAAACTTTGTACGTGCACACACATACAACTTTCATTTAACGATAAAACGATTGTCGAGGCAAAAAGTACCTCACTATAGGCTGCTACTTAACGCTCGTTAATCATTCACAGAATAAACGCTAACCCCGCACAGCAACATGTCAAATATTGCGTTAAACAGTGAAATTACTCTGCTTTAAACCACAACTTATTAAAAAAAATAAAGGTAAATAATCATATAATCATATTAACTTACCGTATAATCCTGTTGGCTGCCAATTGCGTGACCGCCTGACGAGGAGACGAGTGAAGAATCCAGAAAGTTCGATGAAGTGGAAAAATAAACAGTGTTCAGTGGTGAAAGAACACCTAGAGTCCATTTGACCCAGCATGATCAACCCAACTGTGTGTTTACAGTACCTCAAACAACCCAGAATTTTGACCCAGCACAATTAACCCAACAATGTGTTCACAAAAATAACCCAGCACTTTTTAGAGTGTACTGTTAAAATGGAATCAAGAGGGTAAATAACAGTCAAACACTGCTAATCAAATACCTTTGATTAACTGATCATCAGCAAGTCTGAGCGCCTCTATAAAAGCATAAGCTTTGGCAGTTTGCTGGTCTGCAGCCTTCAGGTGTGTGTTAACACAATGCCAAGGAGGTAAGACATCAGCATTCATCTTAGAGAAGCAATTGTTGCTGCCATCAATCTGAGAAGAGTAATATGGCCATTTCCAAACAATTTGAAGTTTATTCACAAGTGGAAGACATTTAAAACAGACACCTCTCCTTCCAGGAGTGGACGTCCCAGAAAATTCACCCCAAGATCAGACCGTGCAAAGCTCAGAGAAATGGCAGACAACCCAAGAACTACACCTCAGACTCTACAGGCCTTAATTAATATGTTAAATGATGAAGTTCATGACAATACCATTAGAACAATATGGGACAAAAATGGCATGTTTGGATGTTGGCTTGGCAGAAGAAAGCCTCTTTAAAAAAACACACACAGTTTAGGTCTGCAAATTTGCATCTGAACAAAACACAAGTCTTCTAGAATAATGTCCTTTGAACAGACAAGATTGAAGTGAAGATGTTTGGCCATAATGCACAGCGCCAAGTTTGGTGAAAACCTAAAGAATATATCAGTGAAAATACCTCATACCAAAAGACAAACATGCTGGAGGAGGGCTGATAATTTTGGGCTTGTTTTGTAGCTACAGGACCTGGGCACCTCACAGTCATTGAGTTGGCCATGAACTCCTCTGTATATCAAAGTATTCTAGAGTCAAATGCGAGGGCATCTGTCGGACATCTAAAGTTGGGCCAAAATTGGGTCATGCAACAGGACAATGTTCCCAAGCACACTAGCAAATCTACAACAGAATGGCTGAAAAGAAAAGAATCAAGGTGTTGCAATAGCCCAGTCCAAGTCCAGAGCTCATCATGACTCAAATGCTGTGGTGAGAGCTGTGCATAACCAAATGCCCACAAACCTCAATAAACTGGAGCAACGTTGAAAAGAAGAGTGGTCCAAATTCCTTCAGAACGATGTGAGAGACCGATAAAGTCACACAGAAAATGAATGCTTCAAGTTATTGCTGCTAAAAGTGGATCTACAGGCAATTGACTCATAGGGTGTCCTAACTTTGTCACACATGGCCTTTCCCTTTTGGTTGTATTTTTCTTAAAAAAATAATGACATTATGTGATATGTCATGTAATGATGTTTATCTGAGGATTTATTTTCCAAATTTTAAGACCTGCCAAGGACCAGATAATTGTTTATTATGTCCTGATACAGAAAACCATGAAATTCAATAGGGTGTCCTAACTTTTTCACATGAATGTATGTATATATAAAACATATATATATAAAAAAGGTGAAATAGAAAATAACAACAGCCAATCACAAGGAAAACCTGACAACATCAGCATCAGTTGGTCCATTCACAGTTATACTTGGTTCTGAAGATAATTTATGAAAGGACGCCATAAGACAGTGAACTTGGATCCGGAGCCCCTTAAATTAAGTCTTATTTTTTCCAAACTCAGGAATTGTAACACATCTTTGGCCCACTGTTTAAAAGCAGGGGGAAATGACTGTTTCCAATTAATTAAAATCAAGCGCCTTGCCAAAAGAGAAGTAAAGGCGATGCAGTCCAGTTCACTTTTTGACAAAGTGTTATTTTCATATACAATACCAAAGATAGCAATCAAAGGATTTGCACAAATATCTTTACAAAATATTCTAGAATAAGATAGAAAAATACATGACCAAAAAACAGACAGACTAGGACATAACCAAAACATATGGGCTAATGTAGCAGGGGATTGCTTACATCTTGTACAGGTGGGGTCAACAGAAGGATACATCTTTGCCAGCTTGGCCTTAGAAAGATGAAGTCTATGTACCACTTTAAATTGAATAAGGCTGTGTCTAGCATAAATAGACGATCCATGAATTCTATATATAGCCTCATTCCATACCTCGTCCGTCAGGCAGATATTAAAGGGGTCATCGGATGCCCATTTTCCACAAGTTGATATGATTCTTTAGGGTCTTAATGAAAAGTCTCTAATATACTTTGATTAAAAATTCTCAATGGTTTTGTAAAACAACACCCTTTTTACCTTGCCAAAATCAGCTCTGCAAAAATCATCTCATTCTAAGGGGTTGTTCCTTTAAATGCAAATGAGCTCTGCTCACCCTGCCCCTCCCTTCTCTCTGTGGAAAGACGATCTTGTTTACATTAGCCGCATTTAGCCACGTTTAGCCGCTAAACTTCCTAACTACCACATTATAAGGAAAGGCGATCGCAAAGATTCATAAAAAAAAAAAAAAAAAACGCTTATACTCACTTCTACTGTAAGTGAAGCTGGATCATGAATGATTCGTGCGAACATAGACGGATATATGTAGATCGGGAGGCGCATTCCCTTCACAAACAAAGGTAATCTACTACATCTTCAGCGGCTCAGATGTCGGGAGTAAATGATGACCACTATGTTCATTATTACATCCAGCAACACAACACCTCAATCGCTCATTCGGAGATAACTTACATCCCTGCTCTGGCATCAAAACATGGAAAGTTACTGGACTGTGACAGCTGGTCTGAGTTAAGAGCCCATGTCAATCAACTATTGTGGGAGCGGCATCTGCCGGTGTGACGGCACACCGACAGGCATCTGAGAATGGCTCGATTTGAAAAAGGGGATATTATTTTTACAGATTAATTAAAAACCACTGCATGGATTTTTATCATTATAGGGTAGATTTGTACATACACTGCCAACACACATTAATGTTCAAACAACATGAAAAAGTGAACTTAGCATCCAATGACCCCTTTAAGGTCCAGTTGCCAGGAATGTTTTTGTGCAGATACTGAAGTGGATGATATAGATAGAAGTTTTGTATATAAGTCAGAGATGGTTCCTCTTTGTTCTGGGTCATCAGGAAAAAGTTGATCAATAGGGTTTTGTTCAGGGAGGGAAGGAAAAGAGGAAAAATTCTTGCGTGTGAAATCCCGCACCTGTAGATATCTGAAAAAGTGGGCTTTAGGTATTTTAAATTGAGATTCTAATTGGGCAAAAGACAAGAAGCAACCATCAGCAAAAAGATCCTTAAATGTTAAAATACCTTTTCCTTGCCATAGCAAGAATGTCTGTTCATTCAGAGGCTGAGAAAACGGATGATTTCTGGCAACTGGAGCACAAATTGAACCTCTCTGCCATCCGAAATGCCTGCGAATTTGGGCCCAAATCTGAATGGAGTTCCATACCATTGGGTGCAACGTATAGGAGTCTAGACCCATCGGTAAGGGTGAAAACAGAAGAGCTGAAAGCGAGGAAGGAAGGCAGGTTGAGGATTCTATTTGGACCCAGTCTGGTACGTGTGTTATGTAATGTGAACCTTGTCAATAAGTCAGAGCTCTTAAATTACAAGCCCAATAATAAGATTGGAAATTTGGGAGGGCCATCCCACCTTGCTCTTTAGGGTTTTGCAAAAAATGTAGACGTATTCTGGGAGGCTTCTTATTCCAAAGATAAGAGGAGATTATCTTATTTAAATGAGCAAAAAAAGATTTCTTGATGTAAATAGGTATTGTTTGGAAGAAATATAAAAATTTAGGGAGCACAATCATTTTAATTAAATTGATCCTACCAATCAGAGAGTTGGGGAGCTTAGACCATTTTTCAAGTAATATCCTAGTTCAGGGCCATAGCCAGCCTAGCGGAAGGGGTGGTTCTTTTTTTTCCAAAAAGTGGACCTTTTTCAGTTCCCACCCATTTTGTATTAAACTATGAGGTTCAAAGGCTTCATTTTGTTGAATACTCATGCACCAGTTTGTGCTGTATTATCATGTCTGCTGGTATCTTAATAAGCATGATTTTTGATTCACCCAAAATATTTACTACAATGTTGTCAAACTGCTTACCAAGATATGGCCTTGTTCAGTAAATATACACAAATACCTAAAGCAATAAGTTATTTATTTAAATGAATTACATTTTTAATGCAGTAAATTCACAGATTCTTTATACTGACACATATCCAAATGGTGGGTGGACTTGTGTCCATCTAGGGGGGTCTGGGGGCATGGTCCCTCAGGAGAAAATTTTACACATTTTAAAGTGAAATTCATTCATTTGGTGTACTTTAAGAACTCAAAAGTAAGAGCTCCAACTCATGTTCATTGTGCAAATTGAACAAACAAAAAAGTTGATGACAGTCTGAAAAATCGGTTCTAGAACTGCCCCTGGTCAGAATATACTGTTTTTTTTTCCTTGACCCATGCTACACCCTTCCACTGAGTTTTCTGAGCCCCCATTCTGGGCCCCTTTCAACCTCTGAGCCCTATGCAGTCTTTCCTCCTTCTCAAATTCAAATATCATGAAAGGAATTTTATGCAGGATTTTTTAAAATCAAATTTAAGGCTTTGTCTTTTTTAAAGACCTGCAGAATTAGATTAAATATGGAAAAAGCAAGATGTCTAGTAATATATTAAACTGATATCCTGATTTACAGCTCAGATAATGTTCATTATCAGAAACAGTAACATCTGTAAAAATTGTAACAACCTTATTTAAAAAAAAATAAAAATAAAGATTATTATGGACAGGACAGGAAGTGATATGGTGGGTGGGATCAGGAAAGGTCCCCGAGTCTGGACTCGAACATGGGAAGCCCGGAGCACAATAGCGCCATACGTCAGCGCACTGCCCACAAGGCCATCGGCGCCAACGACAACCTTGTTTTTGTATGATGAAATTATTAATAATAATTCTTATTAATAATAGTTATTCACCTCAATACCATGGTATAAAAATGAACTACATGGCTTCTAGGTATTTGTATGAAGAACGGTGGTCTTAGTATAAATGCACAAACGTTATTAATCACAAAATACTGTAATTATATTCCATTACTCCTTTAATAGATTTAATACTGTATACATAATAATATAACAGTTCGATATGTCACACAATTCTGCTGCAATACCATAGTGCGGTCAGTGTTTGCAACAGTTCTCACTCCTAACTCGTCACATATTGACGATTGGGCAGGGCCCCTTTGGCGTCACTTCTGAACGCTCAGGGTACCCCTTTAGCGTCATTTTTCTACGTACAGGGTCCTCCAGTACTTAACATAAGAAACCCTTGGCGTCAATATGCTGACGCGAAAGGCAGGGGAATTTTATCGTCATGATTAAATTATATATTGGGTAATAATATTTCTATTATTGCATATATGTTGGGGTGTAATTTTTTTTTTTTTTTTTTTAATGCGAACAGTCAAAACAGTTTAATTTATATTACACTATTTACACATTGAACCCAACCTCTGCCCCTAAACCTAACCATTTGTCAACAAAACACAAGATATAACAGGCAATTACAACTAAATTCATAATTTATTCAAAAGGTATTAATATTCCAAGGGTTCCGAAGCAAAACCATTGATTTGTGAGAAGAATAGACGCGATCGTCGTCTCCGTCTGCCGTTCTGTGTGCTGCACTGCAGTCTGCCTGTGCTTGAATTCAAAAAATGCCGCCAGAAGAAGCAAGCCTTGGTTGTGAAATGCCATTGGCTCGTATGTGTCTCGTGACCGATTGCATCATGCTAATGCTCGGGTGTATCTTCTTGAATGAGATGTGAGCGCGTTAACGGAGCGGGATCATTTTCAGCGATTAAAACCTTCTGTTATTCGCATAAGGATATCGTAAGGCTTCAGAAGACTCGGAATGGAACAGGACTTGTTTGTAATGCTTTTATACTGCTTTCAGTTTTTGCAATAAATACCTGTGACTGTGCTTATATTTGCCTGTTGCGTGTTTCATATTGTTCAGAAGTGGGTAGGTTTAGGGTAGGGGTGGGGTTAGGTGCTCCAATGAACGTATATATTTATATAAAATAATTTCTATTTTTACAAATGCATGCAAACTATTAAATTAAGACAAACAACTGAAAAACAATGGAGGACCCTGCGCGTCGAAAATTGACGCTAAAGGGGTCCTGACCAATCGTCAATATGTGACGACTTGGGAGTGAGAACGTGTTGGTGTTACAGTAAAAATAATCCATTTAAATGATTCTGACTATCGTTGCGCATAGTGTTTCTCCTGTTTGTCAGCGTCATGTTTAAATCGCCATGTCATTGTGTTCTACACCGCATTCAAGCGCTTCACTCTGAATCTCACAGCGCTGTTTAGTGATCGCGAGTAAACTCATCTGCTCTAGTAAACTTGCGCTCCGCTGTTTGAACTGTGATCCGAGCGGATAAATGGTCCGTGTGGCGCGCTTCAAACGACCAGCACATTTAATCCATAACGTGATTTTTGTCTTTCCGTCCCCAAATTTAAGACCTCTTGAAATTATAATCTTATACTTATTAAGGTATTTAATACTTTTAATGGCTTTAAACGTGCGTTGTTATTTAAAAGAACACTAGTTTATTATTTAAAAAAAAAAAAAAAAAAAAAAAAAAAACGTACATAAATTCTGGACCATTGACTGGATGGGGTGGGTCGTTCGAACCACCCGAACCCCCCCTGGCTAAGGGCCTGACAGGTACTGCACTACACCACTGCATATACCCTACTCAATAGCATTAACACAGGCGTAACTCTCTTCAAACTTTATCTGGAACGTCTTTTTTTTCTGTCACAACTTCTCAAACAGGCGAACGCACAAACAGACACACAAAAATGAAATCGTTTGCCTGAAAAAAAGTATTTAAAACAGGTTAATATATTAGAAAATGTAGTTAATATCATTATTGATTTATCTCATCCACCCGCAACACACCCGCAAATAATCAGAATGCATTTTTTATTACCCGACCCACCCGACCCGCGGATTATCGCAGCGCCCACGGATAACCGCCATCTGCGCATCACTACTACAGATGCTTTTAGATAAGACCACTGCAATTAAATTAATCAAATTAAACTGAAACTAAACTGAAAACTATATGTTTACATCATAAGGCCGCGATTACACCGAACGCGTTTTTGCAGCGAGAGGCGCCTTTTTTGAATTGTTTTCTATTGGCAGTGAGCGTTATGCGTGCTGTTTATGCGCCGCGGGCGCCTTGCGTTTTAACCGCCTGCTGCGCCTCGCGTTTTTGCCGGAACGCTCTGAGCGCCTGAAGTTGAAAAAAAGCAGCTCTGAGCAGAAAAGCACCCGACGTCATCGCAGTTTTTTCCATTATCCAATCGAATGAATGAAGAGGCGGGCCTTCTGTTGTGGTGACGAAAGTTTTACCGACGCTTAAAAAGTCCGGAGACTGCAGTGATGGAGGAGAAACTTTTGGTGTATATCGCGGGTTACCCGGAGCTGTATGTTTGAAGTTTTTTGCTGATATGACAGTTTACTAAACAGCTAAAAACCAAAGATTTTAGAGCGCTCGCGCTATAATCCTGCGATTAGATTGACAGGACGGCTTATTTGATGGTTGCCTAGCAACATAAAAAACCGCAACGCACTGCTCTTTTTTTTAAAAGTCACCAGAAAAAGGCAGTGCGGTGTGCCTCGCGTTTTCGGAACTAAAAAACGCGTTCGGTGTGATCGGGGCCTAAGTCAACTATGCTGCTTGCAGAATGTATGTTAGTTCAATCCACTATGACAGATGTGAATGAGATTCAGACACAGTTTCAGATAAACGAAGGGTTCTTGTGGCTAACCACGAGACTTCTGCCATATCTAGGACAGAGTTCCTACCACAGTTGTATACGGTCACACCATTTAAAGTGCCATGCTTGATTTGATAATGCCATTTCTGAAAGACGTCCCACAGAGCTTTAGAGCTTTAGAACTTTATTTATAGTGCAGCTCCTATCTATTTGAATGGGGAAACATCAAATTCTCCAAAACTGTTCATCAAGCTTACGATTAAATTTCATATTTGAAATCAGCAATGAAATCTGACAACAAACTGCTTAATAAATATAGTTCCTTATGTTCCAATGGACTACTTGCACAACTATTTCAGCGTTCTACATGTAATGGCTCGGGAGTTTCTGGTTAGCGTTCAGCGCACCTTCATACAGACAGTTTCACATGAGAACGCAGATACATTTTAGGGCTGGCATTCCTTTAAAAAAATCATAATTCTCTGCGTTAACATGAATCATATTCAACCTGCTGAAATGTTACTATAAATATATTTCCCTTCCGTATGTGCATTCTGAATAATAAATAAATATATTTCCCCACTAACCTGCCTCATCCTCATGAACAGTATTTTTCTTTTACTGATCATATTTCATACCTGATGAATGTGGAGTTTTAAATGAGTTTTTGACTGATAAACACGCTTACGAAAATTAACCATGGTTTCACTATAGTAAAAGAATCAGAATTAGAATCAGAATTAGCTTTATTCGCCAAGTGTGCGCGAACGCACGAGGAATTTGTTGTGGTTTTTTAAGGTGCTCCTGGTACATACATACATACAGACATACATATCGGACATGAGAACAGAGAAAACATTTAAATAAATAAAAAAAACTTAAAATAAATAATAATGTGTATGAATCTGGAGCAGAAGATTTATGTACAGATTTGTGCATTATTTACTCTATATACAGCTGTATAAATAAGAAATGTGCATGCGTGTGCACAAAGTACAATGTTTTTCCCATTTTTCCCATTTGTATAACAACATTTTTACTACAGATAATAGCCTACCATCGTTGAACTATGGACAGTGTAGTAAAACCCGAGTTAATTTGTGGTAAAATGGTTTAACTTAAATTGCAATTTTTGGTTTTATTTGTAATAAAACCATGGCTAGTTCAGGTTTTATTTGTAATAAAACCATGGCTAATTTGTTTGTGTGCGTTGGTGCTCTTATTCCAAGCCCCTACTGCTTATACCATTGTTTAAAATGGTTGAATGAATGTGAGGTAACTGACTTGTTTAACAATGTTAAACATTTAAAGAATTTTTAACAGTAAAGCCCCGTTTACACTACAAGCGACAGGCAGCGACAAAGCGACGCGATCCTATTCATTTCAATGGAGAGCTGGCGATTTCCGGCGACAACGAGCTACAGCGACCGTTGGCGACCGGATGGGGCGTGTCCAGCGATGCGACAAAGTTCAGAATCCCTCAACTTTATGCAAATGAAGAGCGACTGTCGGGAGCGACAGCCAATAGGAAGGCAGTAGAGCTCATGTGATCGTTCTCCACTCAGCCATAGATAAACATACGCAGTGGAAAAAAGTAGGCTCTGCTTCTCATTCGTTTTTGTTTGTATGTACAGATTTAATTTATATTTATATTATATTTAGTCTTTTGCCTCCAAAATGTTTGTATTTAGTGGCAAGAAACCTGATTCGCTGTCAAGGCAACCAGTAGTGAGAACGCCCACTCGTCGCCAGCCCCATGGCGACATGCAGTGACAGAAGTCGCTGCTAGTGTGAACGCAGTGCGACTACTGAATACTCATATTTTGGCATTAGACTATAGTACAAACAGTGAAATGATTACAGAATATGACACAGAATAGTGACTAAAATATATAATACAGGTTCATTATGATCTTATTTATCAGATCTCACAAACTGCAGCGTCGCGATTAGGCCACTATGGAGCACTGACACCCTGTGGTGAACAATCACCTATGATTACTAGTCGTTGCTAGGTTACCTAACGGCTAAGTTGTAAATTTTGTAGAAAAAAGATCTTAAACAGTTATGTATAAATGATTTGATAATACATAAAGACCTCAATGTCATTGTCATTGAAGGTCTGTGCGTCAGAAAATACGGCAGAGAATGGCATTTTTTACTTAAAAAATAAAAGCACTGTTGCAAGTAATATTGCAGAACAGGTCATTGTTATTAGTGGCTGTTTCGTTATTATCGCTAGTATTGTAAATATTATTCTTATTTACTACTCATTTGAACCATTTTAACATTTTTATAAAATACTATTATTACAAACGATATTACTTATTTTTACACTTACTATTCATAAAGTATATCACGTTTAATTAAGATCTCATCTATTATATAAAGTAACAAGTTTCATTTCTCCAGAATATCTTTATTTATATAGCCTATATGACGCACACGCACAGGATTGTGGGAAATCGAAGGCAGCAAAGGATACATCTACGCTGCCTAGGGTGACCGCCTGGCAATAGATCTGATGTGATTTTGCGGGACACGTGTAAGATAGATACATTTTCTACTCTTATGCTATGTAAATACTTATTACATCCGTTGTCATATGCGCCGATTTATGTTTCTGAGCGCGCACATGCAAGCGAGAGAAAGCGCGTCTTTTTTATTAAAAGGTAAGAGAATCCACCTTCGAGAGAGGAGATTTGTGCTTGCGTATTTTGAATAATAATGCAATAATGCGCTCTATTTGTCATTAAAATAACGCCACAGAAACCACATCAAACGAACTATTAAAATAAAAAGAAAGTGGCGTCTGAAAGCTGCCTCAATTTTTTTTAATTGGTTAAACTAAATAGAGAAAAAACGTGTGCGCTCGACCATTTCCGTTGTTAGTGCTGGATCACTTGATGAGGTCCGCAAGTCCTTTGCTCGGAAACTAAGCTGCAAATAGAATAAATAAAAAGTTTTCTAAAAAAGGCAAAAGAATAGACGTTTTCTTAATGTAAGAGTTTAAATTGAGTTTAACAGAGTTGTATAACTACAGAGTTTATGTTGGAAAATAAATACTGATGTTATATTTGAATATTCAATGTTAATTCAGCAGTATCCATTTTGTGTTGTTGGATATTGTTGTGAGGATCTTTATTATGAAGAGGGAGAGAGTGGTTGGTGAACGGAAAAGGAGAGATGGCGTTAAGAAGAGCTCGTCCGTGTCTGAGGGTTTTATTTTATATACAGATATTTCCATAACTAAGAGTTAAGTTTGTATGTAAGAAAGTAATGTTTGTAGTTATATGTACAGCTTTTTAATGACCTGTGCAGATCAACGTAAAATGTTTAGTCTTTACAAGCATTGACAACAAAGTTATAAATTGCAAAGGTAGAGTAGTGAATATTTTTGTTTTGTTAGAATATTACTCTAACAATTTATTTTGGATTATTTTGTTAAACATGATCAGTAGATCTGTGGTTTGTGGTTGGAAAGAATGCTCACTTGTGGTTGATGCAGAGCTCTATAAAAAGAGCTCTACGGGCTTCTGAGAATCACTGAGGTTCAGATTCTGAAAGCTGTGTCTTCACGTTGGTTGGAGATCCTCTGTTAAGATGCTGCGCAACATCTTTCTTGTCAGCTTGCTCGTATATGCAGGTAAAATAATCACTAATTCAGTTCTAAAATGACTTCTCCGTTAGGATTTTTTTTTCATTTGTTTTATCATTTCATCATTTGTTTTAACATTAATTATTGTCAATTATTTGTAGTCTGCGCAGCTCATTGGGAGATTCGTGAAGTGGGTTCTGCTGAGGAACAGGATGAAGATATCTATGTATGCATCTCCTGATGACAATAATAATGAACGTATGCAAATGACTGATGCACTTATGACCTCACAAGGGATCATTTTGCAAAGAGTCATTTGCATGAGATTAACTGGTATTGATAGATGACTAACTATAACCAGCATAGACAAATACAGATTGTGTCAAAGCTGCTTGAAAGTGTTAAACTTAAAAATATTGTGTCGATAACGAAGGAGGACAAAGTTTATAGCATTGTCTCCTTGAGTGCAGAGAGATTTGTAGATTGGCTTCTGCTGTATTCTTATCTCTGATATTGTTACATGATTCAAATTTATTTCATGTTGTGATGTTTTTCAGGCTGATGGCATGATGAAAGAGCAGATATTTCTGTGCAGTGCATGCAAAAAAATCATTAAGATGGTGAAAAAGAAAATCCCGTCTAATGCAACAGCGGTGGGTGTCATGATTAATGCCACATTAATGAACTGACTGTGTCTTTCATAATAGCTTTGACTAAATACATTATTTCCCTCAGGATGAAATCAAAACCAAGCTGAACAACTTCTGTGAGAAAATTAGCCTGCTGAAAGGTCCATGCAAGAATTTAGTTCGAAAGCATCTACACGGTCTGATCGATGAGCTGATGACGGATGATGGCCCACAGACTATTTGTACTAAAATTCATGTCTGCAAGTAGGGACCACAGAAATACCTTCTCCAAAAGTTTATTATTTATTTATTTATTTTTTTTTTTTACAAAGATACTGTAATATGGAGATTTTTAATAACTTTTTTGTTTTGTTGGTTCCAGGCCAAAACCACCCATACCACCCATAAAGGAGTTCATTGTTGTACGCGATCAAGCTCAAGACAATTTCTGAATGAGAATAAATGATTACTGTAGGCATTACAAAAAACAAAAACAAACATTTGTGAAAACAAAATAAAATATATGAATAAAACAATAATTTGTGTTGTCTTTTATTTATTTTTATTTTTTTACTGTTTTCTAATTATTAAGCTAAACAGAATAAATGGTATTTAAATATTTACTGATGATATTCTCAAAAAAAACAAACAAACAAACAAAAAATAAATAAATAATATCTGTTTCATACTAGTGCATTGCTTTGTCAGTGTGGGCTACATGAAACCTTTTTTTTTCTAACAAGCTCATGTTTCTACTACTAACTACAGATGATTTTAGATAAGAGCACTGCAATTAAATTAATCAAATTAAACTGAAACTAAACTGAAAACTATATGTTTACATCATAAGTCAACTATGCTGCTTGCAGAATGTATATTAGTTCAATCCACTATGACAGATGTGAATGAGATTCAGACATAGTTTCAGATAAATGAAGAGTTCCTGTGGCTAACCACGTGACTTCTGCCATATCTAGGACAGAGTTCCTACTACAGTTGTATACTTTCTCACCATTTAAAGTGCCATGCCTGATTTGATAATGCCATTTCTGAAAGACGTCTCACAGAGCTTGACTTTAGAACTTTATTTTTAAAGAAATAAATACTTTATAACTTTATAACATGCACTCTTGAAAATAAAGGTGCTTCACAACGCCATAGAAGTCCAAGAACCTTTTTTGTTTAAGTAGTTTCATAAAGAACCTTTAACTTCTGAAGAACCTTTCTGTTTCACAAAAGGTTCTTTGTGGCAAAAGAAGGTTCTTTAGATTATACAAAGTTAAGAAAGAGAAGGTTCTTTAAAGAACCTTTGACTGAATGGTCCTTTGTGGAACCAAAAATGGCTACACTATGGCATCGTTGTGAAGAACCTTTTAAGGCACCTTTATTTTTAAGAGTGTAGTTTATAACATTACAAAATATTTCTATTTATTAAATAAATGTTGTTTTAAAAATTTTCTATTCATCAACGAATTCTGAAAGGAAATGTATCATGGTTTCCACAAAAATATTAACTGTTTTCAACACTGATAATGATCATAAATGTTTCTTGAGCAGCAAATCAGCATAGAATGATTTCTGAAGAATCATGTGATATTGAAGACTGGCATAATGATGTTGAAAATTTAGCTTTGCATCATAGGAATAAATTACTTTTCAAAATATATTCAAATAGAAAGTATTTGTAATAATATTTCACAATATTACTGTTTATATTGTATTATTAATCAAATAAATCCAGCTTTGGTGAGTAGAAGAGACTTTTTTTAAAAAAACATTAGAAATCTTACTGACCCCAAACTTTTGAACAATGGTGTACAAGCCTAATTTTCAAAGGATGTCAATAGAGGAAGATGCTCTTTCCAGCCAAAGTGTGTAGTTTACAACAACAACCAGCAGGGGCCAACTTAACCATGCAAACCAGCTCAAACCTTGACCAGAACAATTCTGAAAATTAAACAATCCTATAAGTTGAAGAAAAGGCTAAATGTTGTGGCTAAAAGTTTTTTTTCTTCCAGGTGCCAGGTATGGCAGAGTAAGTACCAGATAAAACTATGCAGTCACGTTGCCACATCCAACAACCACACAGTTTCAGAAGAAAAACTAAGCAAACTTCAGTATGAGTAATTATCAAATATGCGACCATCTAATGAGGTCATGTCATCTGACATGAATGTGGGTATTTAGACCAACAGTTCCCACATTCGCACACTCATCATAACTCATTCATTTTGAGCACAAAAACTCCCCTAATACTTCCCTCACAAAATAATAGGCCACTCAACAGATGCATTAAATGTACAATCATTTAGCCAAAGTGATTGCTAGTATCATAATATTGTATTGATGTCATTGAAATAATCACTGATGTACATCATTCATTTACATGATGGTATTGGTAATAATACTGTATATATACATATATATATATATATATATATATATATATACTAGGGCTGTAACGATACATGTATTCGTACCGAACTGTCACGGTACGGGCATCTCGGTTCGCTGCATGAGGCCTTACAATGAATACAGGCAATTCACCCTCAGTCCAAAAGGGGGTGCCCGCAGTAATGCAACCCTGTTTGATAACCACCGGCAGAAGAACAGCGAATGCCAGGAGTTGCGCACTTGAAAACAAAGCCCACTAGACAGTGACCATGTGCTGATTCTGAACCAAGTGGCAACCTCCCGGTCTCCCTCTTGAAGCCAGCACGGAAGTGACTAAAACTGCAATTCATCGACTGGCCGCTAGAGGCTGGCTACAAAAGGGAGTCAATCCCATAGACTCCCCATGTTAAAATGCCCAACTTCACAGCAGAAAAAAAATATGTTTACAGCCTGGTTTTGCCCTTCATGTCAACCGCAAGGGGGGTGAATTTTTTTTTATAACTCATCCATTTAATTTTTATTAAGCCTTAAAGTTCTGCATAATTTAGGGCATGGCCACTTGAGTGACAGGTGGATTGCCGCTGCTGTCACTACCGTCGCACTAGGCAGGCGTGGTTTCTGCAACCAGCTCCACCCGCATCCCGCCTCTTTGCCCATTTTTGATTATCCAGGAGTGACGTGCAGTGACGCAATTCCAAGATGGTGACGGCTGACTCCCGCCCACTAAGAGCTTCAAAAATGCTCTTCAGAAACCTACGGGTGACGTCACGGACACTACGTCCATATTTTTTACAGTTTATGTTCTGAACGCGACTCTCACTGACAAAGGAGTATACTTTAAAGGCTTGTGCACTCAACTGTCTGTTAAATGGAGCTTTGTGCTTTTGTATCCCACCTCTCTCATTTGGCACAAATCCAAATATGCCAAAATATTTCCATATTTGCGATGCATTCAAATGCTAAACTATTATTTATTATGTACATTATAGACTTCAGTCGCGTTCTAACGGTGGGCACGCTGATGTTTGTTTTTTATTTTGATAAAGTACCACCTACGCTGTCAAGTTAGCAATGCTAGATGCCTAGAAGTGATATGTTTTGTGTTTGTGTGCGCCGGCGCAATTACGTCAACTTTCCTCATACCAGCAAAATCAACTTAAACAGAAAACTAATAGAATGTCGCAGTTTCACAAAACTGAACTGAAACTCAGCAAATATAGGCTACGTTATGTGTCGCACAGTTTTTTCCCCTTGTCTATCAGTTGACTAAATGAAATATATTTCAAGTATTTATTCCTTCTATGTATATATGTACTGCAGATTTTATAGCCTATATATGAAATTAATTTGATACTTACTTAATTTGTACTACTGTCTGTTTAAAATAAATGAAAAGAAACCTAGCATAGTAGATTTGTTTTTCTGTTGTTGTTGTTATACCGAAATCGTATCGAACTGTGACCCTGGAACCGAGGTACGTGCCGAACCGTGACATCTGTGTACCATTACACCCCTAATATATACACAGAGTGGAGATCAAAATCTATAAATACTTGATTTTTTCTGAAATATTGTTAATCTTATATTGTAAATCAACATTTGAAGGAATATTAGCTGTAGGCATAGCACTGTTCTACTAACATGTTTGACAAAATATCCAAAGCATTTCTACAAAAACCTTTATTTTGTTGAAAACACAGTGATCAAAATTAGAGAACAGTACTAACCACTGTAGCACGAAGAGAAGATTACAACTAAAATTTTGTAGGGTTACAGCTGTCAGAAATTAGTAGGAAGTGTAGAGGCCCTCGCTTTGAATGACTTCAGCACATCTGCAGCCATAGAACATCACTAGTTTCTCAGACTTCACTATTGTGATCTTTGTCCACTCTTCTTCCAGTCTCTTCCATAATTTGGAATACCCGGTTCTTGGAAATTTGGAACCGGTTCTAAAATGGAACCGGTTCTTGATACCCAACCCTAGTCTTTCCTCAGGTTGACACCGAACAAAGTGTTTCCCATCAGACCCAAATAAATTAAACTTGCTCTCATCACTAAAGTGAATTTTGGACTAATTCTCCTCTCTCCACACAACATGCTCCTCAACAAAAGCATTTCCAGCTGCAGTGTTGAATCGATTCCTCATTAAGAGTCTCCACATTATTCTGTCTACTCGTGCATTTGTCTTGCGTGGACAACCAGCCTTTTTGTGAGACTTAGTGCCAACTTCTCTTGCAATGGCTAAAAGGGTCATCACTTTGGCCTTCATCTGGACAACCTCCTGTCACGGGGTTTCAGTAACCTTAGCGGCCTGCCACCTTGCAATCAATCTCAGTGAAAATTGGAGGAATGCTGCCAGTTAAATAGGGTTTGCCATATCATTAAGGAAATCAGCACCAGGTGCCAAATTAACAGCAATAACTTGGAGGTACAGTGCACAGCATAAATGAGTACACCCCCTGTAAATAAATATAAAAGATGTATTTAATGATCACTAATATAATTCATGGAAAGATGGCAAAATTTAAAAGTATATACTTAATAAAAACAAAAAATATATGCCAATATTTTCTGTAAAATGAGCAAATTAGCCAATTTTGTGTTGCGATTTAGCTCAAAGGGAAATGTATATAAATAATTACAATTAATTATGATTAATTACAATTATTTATATCAGCTGCCAGTAGTAACTGTAGCAGAACTAATTTTCCATCAACTAATCTGTTCGTCCATCGAAAATTCAGTATAATTTTTATATCAACTCTAAGAATTATATTTTCTTGGGCACAGAAAATAACTTTCTTAAAGTACTGTTGCATTAGAGCATGTAGCTCGAATCGGAATCGTAAAGGGACATTAATTTGCAAGGCAGAATCAGAATCAAAACTCATGTAATTTATGCACAAGAGTTTATTAACGAAGGACTAACACATAACTAATCTAAACAAACAACATGAAATCATTCATACATGGGGGAAGGGTCAGTGAGAAGCAGTTAGAGAGACCAGAGAATGTAGCTATGAAAAGAGTCAGTTAACCACCTGAGTGAAACCATCAGTGCTGTCTACAGCTTGTACTAAACCTCTGTTTTGTTTAGTTAAATGTACGATACTTGCATTGCCTTGGTCGATGAACAAGTGTCCGAATGCGGTCTCGGGTGAAAGTCTCGATGGTTTGGAGCAGTGGTGGTTCTGGAATCGCGATCACGTTCTTCCGGGTCCGAAGAGTGATGAACTCCAAAGATGTTCTGACTCGATGGTGACTGGGAGTTTTTTTCCCATGTGAAAATTGAAGAAGAACCAAGAGCTGAGAGGGACCCAGCTGAAGTCCTGTGGTCTTGGGAGAATGGAAAGACAAGGCCGCAAGGCCTGGCGCAGCTTAGAGTTCCAACGAGTTCTAGCTCATCCTCCTCATCCTCTTAGGTTCTGAAAGAACTCATGTGAGACGAGTGAAGAAAGCTAAAAACCGCGGAAGAGAGAAATGTCTGTTCGAGGACATTTCGTGAGGATGAATTCCAGGGCTGAGTGAATGTGTCTGGCTCTTTGTGGTCGAGATGTTGGGGCCTGTCGGGCCCGCCGGGCATGCCCTGTGCCGGCTCAGGCTCCCCGTGGGTTCCTCCACACGGGCAGCAATCGTGAAGAGCGCGAAAAGAGCGAAGAGAGTGAAGAGTTCAATCGTTTGAAGCCTTTAAGCCCTCTGGAGGCTGCGCCTCCAGGAGGTCCACGAACCAATGGTAACTTTCTCCTTTGGAGGGAAAGTTTACGACTCTTTGTCTGTGAGCATGGTATTTTGCATATGTAATTTGATTGGGTGTTGATGCAAAAACTACTAAGGTTTCTTAAAACACTAACATGTTCCAAAGGTATCAACATCTAATTTACACCATCTTTTAGATCATCAAAATACGAATTCAAAGAAACCAAACATGACATAGGTGGGTAAATGACTAGTCATCTATCATAACGCATGCATAAAACAGTAGAAAGACAAATACAACAGACAAAATTAAAATACAGTGCAGTAATACTGTACACAATGATCTGGGCTATGTGTGATAGGAAGGTCAAAGAAAGGTTTGTCTGTGAATGAATAGGAAAGAGTCCATTTCTATAGGCATTGTGTCTTTCCTATAGGGAAATGTAGTGTGCTCTGCTTGCATTCCTCGAAGCAATAAAACCTCTTATCAGATAGTCGTCCTGGCAACTGAGCCCTTTTGGGGTGTTAGTTGCTTTGGGGGGGGGGTTGTCTCCAGAGCTCCAGCATGTAGCTGGCCTTTTTTGGGTTTAAATACTATTTGTTAAATGTAACAAATAACTGTATGTCTGATTGGTCCAGATGCTACATATCTTCCCCCCTTTCGAACGTTGTTGTCTGCCCATGTTACATTCCAGAATGTTATTGGGTGGTTGTTTGGTCTGTTGCCCTTTTTTTTCCTATTTTAGGTCCTTAGTGGTTCCATCCTTGCTGCTCCTGATTGGCTGGCTCATGTTCCATTATGCCAACCAATCCTGTCACTCCATTCTTCTGATTGGCTGCTGCACATCTCAGTACTTCAACCAATCCTCTTATTCCGTTTTTCTGGTTTGACGATAATCTATTTCAGTGCACCGTCCTCAACCAATCCCCATTCTTCAGCTGGCTTTTAAGAAGCCGTTTCAGGAATTAGAGTCAGTCTTGAGACCTGCTCTAGGAGGTGAGTGGGTTGATGTTGTGTGGCAACAGCAGGACCGAGGGACGAGGGACGGGGAACGGGGAACGGGGAACGAGGGGAGGGGGGCGATGTCGATGTCGATGTCGATGTCGATGTCGATGTCGATGTCGATGTCGATGTCGATGTCGATTCCCAGGGTGGTTGGCAACAGCTGGACTGTGAATGGACAGGAGCGTGTGGAAGGAAGTGACGGATCAGGAAATGAACCAGGAGAGATGGAAGTAGGTGGCGGGATATATGAAAGCTGGGAGTCGGTTAGGAATAATAAACGGAAAAAGAAAAGGAAAAATAAAACCAATGAAAGTGACTCAGACAGGGGATCAACTACGGAGGAGAAGCGGAGGGAGGAGTATGTAATTTTTGCCAAACTTGTGGATGAAGGGGACTCGTTTGGAGGTATGAATCCAATTCAACTAACAAAATCGCTAAACAAGGAAATTGGTGAGATAAAGAGAGCTAAAGTACTAAGAAATGGAGCCCTGATGATTGTGTGTAAGGATGAGAAACAGCAAGGGAAAGCAATCAAAATGAACATAATCAATAGGAAGAAAGTGGAATGTTCCAAGACTTACAAGAAATTTACAAAAGGAGTCATTACAGGGATTCCAGTAAATGTATCAGTTGATGATGTGAAGAGAAACATAACAAATGCCAGAGTAAATGAAGTCAGACGTCTAAAAGTGAACAGAAATGGTAATATGCAGGATAGTCTTTCGGTCATGATCAATTTTGATCAGGAAAAACTTCCAGAAAAAGTGTACATTGGCTTTATGTGCTATGATGTAAGGTTGTATATTCCCCCTCCCCCTCCGGTGTGCAAGGGAAAGCAGAGATGTGGAAAATGTAGTGGAGAACATGAGTATGGAAAATGCCAGGAGGGTACAAAGCTGAAGTGTTGTAATTGTGGGGGGGAACACAGTTCCGCTTACAGAGGATGTGAGGTTAGTAGGAGGCAGGCCGAAGTGCAACGAATCAAGGTGGTTCAGGGAATCAGTTATGCAGAAGCTGCAAAGAAGGTTTCAGGGAATGTGACAGTGGTTAAGCAATCAGGAATTAGCAGAAAAGAAATGAATCAAGGAATGAAATGTCAAGGATGTAATAAATTGAAGGAGGAAACTTTGATAGTGGAAAAGAATGATTTTGTAATGTTCATGGCAGAAATAATAAATTGTTCTGCACAGACAAAAAGCAGAAATGAAAGGATTAAAATAATTGTTAAATCTGCAGAGAAATATCTAGATGTTAAAGGGCTGCAATGGGAGACCATAAGAGACTCCCTTACTGAAGAGACACAGTCTTCTCAGACATATGTTGGATCTTCTTAATGTTATTGACCATACTACAGTGGAATGCAAGGAGTCTAATTGCAAATGGCCAAGAGCTTAAGAAATACATTGATATGTTAACAGAGAAACCTAATGTAATATGTATTCAGGAAACATGGTTAAAACCACAGTTGGATTTTATAATAAATGGTTATAATATAATTAGAAGGGATAGAGAATATGGCAGAGGAGGAGGAACAGCAACATTTATACAAAATGGGATGAAATATATAGTAGAACAAATAAATAAAGAATATGAATCAATTATAACTAAGGTATGGACTGAAAGAGGGAGTATAGATATTGTTAATTATTATAATCCATGTGAAAAATTAAGTCAAATTATTTTAGAAGCTGTAGTAGGTTCTTTGCATGACAAAGTAGTGTGGTGTGGTGATTTTAATTCCTATAATACATTATGGGGAAGTAATAATACTGATGTGAATGGACAACTGATTGAAGAATTCATTGATGATAATGACTTGGTGTGTATAAATAATGGAGAGGGAACACGATATAACAGTATACAAAATACAGAAACTGCACTTGACCTAACATTTGTGTCTTCTGTAATGGCAGGGATCACTACATGGAATGTAAACAAATATACTACAATAGGGAGTGATCATTATCCGGTAGTGACTACGGTTGGCACAGAAATATGCTATGAAAAAGAAAAGAGAAGTCCTAGATGGAAGTTGGAGAAGGCAGATTGGGAAGTCTTTCGAGTAATTTGTGAAAATAGATGCATGACTCTGCAAGAAGAAGACCATGTAAATATATTCAACAGTAAGCTAGTTAATGAAATACTTCAGTTGGCTGAACAAACTATACCTAAAACAACAGGAATAAGACATGTAAAGAATGTACCCTGGTGGAATGATGATTGTAAAGTAGCTGTTAAAGTAAGGAATAAAGCATTTAAGAAACTTAAAAAGCAGCATTCTATGGATGCTATGATTCAGTATAAAAGGGCCCAGGCAGTAGTAAGGAAAACAATAAAAACACAAAAGCGTATTTTTTGGAAGCAGTACTGTGATAGTATTGGAAGAACAGTACATCTGTCAGATGTATGGAATATGATCAGGAAAATGGGGGGGATTAGAAGGAAGTATGAGTTACCAGTGATTATAGGTACAGACAAAATGGCTGTCACCAATTTAGATAAGGCTGAACTTCTGGTAGAAACATTTAAGAAAGTTCATAGCTCAGATAATCTTTCAGAAGATGCAAAGCAGGGTAGGAGTAGCACACTAATGAATTATCCTAATTTGGTGAAGAAAGATGAGATGTCAGACTCATGTTTGAGTTAAAAAGAGCAATCAAAACTGCTAGGCAGACTACTCCAGGAAGAGATGGAGTGTGTTACAAAATGCTGGCAAACATGACAGATAATACACTGGAAAAAGTATTAAATTTATTTAACCTAGTATGGGAAACTGGTCGACTCCCTTCAGTATGGAAACAAGCAATAATAGTACCTATTCTTAAACCGGGAAAAAACCCATCAGATCCTTCTAGTTATAGGCCTATTGCACTTACTTCTCAATTATGTAAAACAATGGAAAGAACAATCACAGAAAGAATAACATATTTTTTAGAGAGTAAAAATCTGTTGTCTCCTTATCAGAGTGGATTCCGTAAGGGTCGGAATACAATGGACTCTGTATTATGTCTAGAATCAGACATTAGGAAAGCACAGACAAACAAAGAAGTAGTGGTAGCTATCTTCTTTGATGTGGAAAAGGCATATGATATACTCTGGAAAGAAGGATTATTAATTAAGTTAAAGTCTTTAGGAATTGAACATAACATTGGAAAATCTTTATATGCAGACGATAGGGCTTTGTGGACTAGAGGTCGCAATATATCATATGTTCATAAAAAAATGCAAAATGCAATAGTGGAAGTTGAAAAGTGGGCTAATAAATGGGGGTTTAAATTATCTGTATCAAAAACGCAGGTCATTTGTTTTTCAAGGCGGCTCAAAAGCATACCCCTCTCTTTGAAATTATATGGGAATCCTCTGGAGCAAGTAAAATTTATAAGGTTTCTTGGAGTTTGGTTCGATGAAAAACTTACATGGAAAATTCATCTGGATAAAATTAAGGACAAGTGTAAAAATATTATTAATATTCTTCGGTGTTTATCAGGACGGGAGTGGGCAGCTAGTAGGGCATCCCTACAGAGTATATACTGGGCACTCATGAGATCTGTCTTTGATTATGGATGCGTTGCCTATATGTCAGCAGCAGAAACAAACCTCAAACAATTAGATGTACTGCAAGCTCAAGCCCTAAGAATTTGCAGTGGATCATTTAAATCATCGCCGGTGTCAGCTATGCAGGTGGAGATGGGAGAAATGCCTTTAGGTATAAGACGAATGAAGTTAATGTTGGCATATTGGGTTAATATCCAGGGACAAAGTGTTTCACATCCTGTCAAAAGTGTACTGGCAGACTGTTGGGAACATAATGAAACAAATTTTATGAGTTCCGGGTGGATGGGTGATGCAAAGGCGAGAAATATAGGATTAAGTCAAGTACAGTACAGCAACACAGTCCTAATATCCTCCATCCCTCCCTGGATATTCCCCTTACCAACCGTTGACCTCAGTATACAACAGGAAATAAAGGATCAATCCAAACAACTTCCAGCGTGGTATATAGTACAGAATTATATTGAGAGGCATTTCCAAGATTCAGTGTTTCTATTTACTGATGGATCAAAAGAACCGAAGACAGGATATGCCGGTGCAGCCGTGTATATTCCAATGAATGATTCTTACATTAAGAAAAGAGTTTCCAATCATTTATCAGTTTATGCTACAGAACTATTGGCAATTTTAATGGCCCTGCAGTGGACAGAAGAAAAGCGAATGGATAACATAGTTATTGCATCTGATAGCTACTCAGCACTGGAAAGCATAAAATCTGGCAGATCATCTTTTAGGATGGATATAATTAATGAAATATTCCATAAATTGTATAATATAAAGCTTATGGGTATATCAATTCAATTTATTTGGGTTCCTGCTCATGTTGGTGTAGTAGGAAATGAGAGGGTGGATGTTCTGGCTAAACAATCTTTAAAATTAAAGCAGATAGATTTACAAGTTCCATTAAGTAAAGTAGAAGCTAAAGTGTTCATTAGGATCGGTATGGCAGGTGCACTGGGATGGTATTGAAACAGGAAGACATTTATATAATATTCAACAACAAGTTGGTGCTGGGAGGAAAGAGAGCAGGAACAGAAATGAAGAGAATATTATAACCCGTCTGAGAATAGGTCACACAGGATTGAATAGTATACTGTTTAAAATTGACAAGCACCCAACTGGGGAATGTAATCACTGTAGTCAGCAAGAGACAGTTGAACATGTAATACTTCACTGCAGGAAATACAACAATGAAAGACGTCATTTTATTTAGTCACTAATTAAAGCTGAGCATAAAGATTTTTCTATAATAGGTATACTAAAGGAAAAAGCTATATAAGATAATATTATTAAGTTTATTAAAGAAACGAAATTAAGTAAAAGAATTTAGACGTTTTTTTTTTTTTTTTGAATTCTAATACATCTATCGCAGTATGTTAATCCTGTAAGCATGTATCCTGTCCACACTCCAGTCCAGTCGGTGGCGGTAATGCACCTACAAGTTGGTTTGCCAACCGCCATTAAACACCAAAGAAGAAGAAGAAGTAGAGTCAGTCTTGAGACTCACTTTGTTCTGGCTACACTTTGTTGTTTTTCAGTCAATATGCTGATGATATTCACGGCTGATAGACTGGTTTAGGGAAGTAAGCCACGTGGTATACATGTCAACATGTAGGTAACCTGCTGTCTAGAGATACACTAGGTAAGATGGTGCGTGCCAACCTATGTATGCCTTTGGATTTAGATAGTGTAGCCAGTTAGGGTGTTTTGCTCAATAGATTAATTTTTTTCCCCTTTTATTTTTAGATCAGACTAGATGGGGGGGAAATTGTGATTAGTTAGACTGGGTTTTTGGTTTATTTTCAGCCGCACCCATAGCCAGTCTTTCTATTAGCGTCTGACTTTGAACAACTATTTTTCACTTGTAAATATTTCACTTGGTACCACTTCTCTTGTACTTTATGTAAGTAAACACACTTTGCTGATAAAGTATTTAGTTTGTCATCACTTTGGTTGCAACCAGTGCTGGGGATTCAACTTGCCAATGTCTTACAAATTTAAGTGTGCAACCCGTATACCCCTAGAACACCAAGGGTCGTAACATTTTTTGGGGGCTGGTCCGGGATATTAAAGGTCCCGATGTTTTTTCTGTGGACATTGGTATCGTTGTGCTCAGCACGGTTGGCAAAGTGATTTCATTTGTAGTGGACGTTGTCTATTGCTTAAGGCGGATTAGTTCTGTATGTTGGTTTTGAATCAGGTATGGCGTCATTCAATTTGGACTCGTTTATTCAGAACCCAACTCTTGGGGAATTTGATAAATGTCGCAAAGACGATTTAATTCAAATTGCTGAACTTTTTCAGATTCTAGTGAACAAGCAAAATCTTAAAAGAGAAATCCGGCAAGTTATTTATGATCGGTTGGTCGAATTGGGGATTTTTGCTGTGGATAGTGTAACTCTAGAAGAATTAAATCCTCTCGGGGTGATTGAAAGGCCGTGCGGTCCTGAATGGGCAGGGCAGAATAGTGATGTAGCTGAGGGTGAGACGGAGGTTGAACCCAAGGTTGTGTTACCGCCCTTTGATCCCATATCACCTGCCTCGACTGATTCAATGGGAGATGGCAGACTTAAGTTACGTCTAGCCAAATTACAGTATGAGGCTCAGGAAAAAGCACGTGCCCACCAAACTGAGTTGGAGTTGCGATTTAAGATTCGACAACTGGAGATAGAGGCTGATAAGCAGGTCAAGCTGCGACAGCTAGACATAGAGGCTGCTAAAGCCGCACGCCTGGCTTCTCCTGTCCCTGATACAGGTACATCCACAGCTGCTCCAGTGAGTGCACCAGCTGCCTCGCCCAATTCGCACCATACTGACATAAGTAAGTATATTTCACTTGTTCCAAATTTTCGTGAAGACGAAGTTGACTCATACTTTCAAGTATTCGAACGTATTGCGTTGACCCTCCATTGGCCATCTGAAATATGGACCTTGCTATTGCAGTGTAAGCTGTCTGGCAAAGCCCAGGAGATCTGTTCCGCACTTTCAGTTGAGGATAGTTTAAATTATGATACTGTGAAGTCTGCAATATTAAGGGGTTATGAACTGGTGCCAGAAGCATATAGACAACGTTTTAGGAACCATAAGAAGGGTATGCAACAGACCTACGTGGAGTTTGCTCGAGAAAAGAGCTTGTTATTTGACAAATGGTGTACTGCCACTAAGACAGTGGATTTTGGTGAGTTACGTGAACTTATTCTGCTGGAAGAATTCAAGAATTGTTTGCCTGAGCGTATTGTAGTACATCTGAATGAACAAAAAGTAAATTCCGTGTCCCAAGCTGCTATACATGCTGATGAGTTCATGCTTACGCATAAACCTGTGTTCTCTTTAGCTCGCTTTGGAACATTTACAGCGTCTCGTCCTAAAACAGTGGTGTCGGTGAATTTGTCGGCTCATTCCTCTCCTCCCCGTGCTCTGGCTAAGACAGAGCAGGGAAAGGAGATGAGAGAATGCTACTATTGTCATAAAGTTGGTCACTTGATTGCGGACTGTCGTGCTCTTAAAAGTAAACATGCACGACCCACAAGTGTTGGTCTAATTCAGTCAACAGCCTCGAACAGGCCATTATTTCCAGAAAAGCAGGTAGTTGACGCAAGTTATCGTCCGTTCGTTTTTAATGGGTTAGTCTCCACAACCGGTAACCCTGCAGATCAGCGACCAATCCAGATACTCCGTGATACGGGCGCCGCCCACTCGGTGTTGATCGCTGATGTGCTTGTTTTGAATGAACAGACTTCGTATGGTACAAGCATTCTTATGCAGGGGATTGAGATGGGCATTGTTAAAGCCCCTGTACATAAAATCCACTTAAAGTGTGAGCTTGTGAATTGTGTGGTGTCAGTAGCTGTGCTTCCAGACTTGCCAATTAAAGGTGTGTCTTTTATCCTCGGGAATGATATGCTGGGGGTAAAGTGATGCCGTCATTAGAGGTTTTTGACAAGAAACCCGTGCCCGCTGTAGATGATGAGTTGTCCACCACTTATCCTGACACTTTTCCTGCATGTGTTGTGACCCGTTCTCAGGCCAAGTGGCTGGATAATGAGGAGTTTACTCTTGAGAATACATTTATGCATACCGATGAACCCCTGCTACTTAAAACTAAGAGTGTGGAAGAACCTTGTGTTCTTGAAACAGATAAAGATAATTTTCAGAAGCTTAATCTAAACATGACCCGTGAGCAGATAATTATCGCACAGGAAAAGGATGAGACGTTAAAAAGGTGTTTTGATGCGGTGCTTTCCCAGGAACTGTTAAAACAGCAACCCATGGGTTATTTCATTGAGGATTCGTTGTTGATGCGTAAGTGGAGTCCTACACGTGAACAGGGAGCTGACTGGAATACTGTGTACCAAGTGGTCATTCCTTCTGTATACCGACCTCGTGTATTGTAACTTGCGCATGACCATGTACTGTCTGGTCACCTAGGAATTACCAAGACTTATCGCAGAATTCTGAGATATTTCTTTTGGCCTGGTTTGAAATGAGATGTTGCCAGGTACTGCCGGACCTGTCAGACGTGCCAGTGCAGTGGTAAACCAAATCAGGTAATCCCAAATGCTCCCCTTACTCCAATACCCATTGTACATGAACCATTTGAACGTGTAATTATTGACTGTGTTGGCCCATTGCCAAGGTCAAAAGCCGGTAATCAGTTCCTTTTAACTATCATGTGTGCTACTACTCGTTTTCCTGAAGCTGTTCCGCTCCGTAAAATAACTGCGTCTACAATCATTAAAGCCCTTATGAAGTTTTTTGCAACATTTGGTCTTCCTAAGGTCATCCAGAGTGATCAGGGGACGAATTTTATGTCGAGGGTGTTCAATCAGGTGTTAAAGATTCTTGCAATTCAACACAGTGTTTCTAGTACCTACCATCCTGAAAGCCAGGGAGCACTTGAGCGATTCCACCAGACGTTAAAGTCAATGTTACACAAATATTGCTTAGATACAGGCAGGGATTGGGATGAAGGGGTTCCTCTTATGCTGTTTGCTGTACGAGAAGCAGTACAGGAGTCCCTTGGTTTCAGTCCAGCTGAGCTCGTGTTCGGACATACTGTACGTGGCCCGCTAAAGGTGTTGAAGGAGAACATTCTGGCTTCGGAGTCAGAGAGCAGAACGAATGTGCTGCAGTATGTCAGCAGGTTTCGGGAGCGGTTGCGTAAGGCTTGCTCCATGGTGCGTCAAACGTTGACCTCTGCTCAAAAGACTATGAAACAGAGATATGACAAGAAGGCAATAGTTCGTGAGTTTAAAACCGGAGACCAGGTATTAGTTTTGTTACCTATTGTTGGGTCCGCTTTGTCTGCGTGATTTGCTGGTCCATATACAATTGAGGAAAAATTGAGTGACACTGATTATGTTATTTGCACACCTGAAAGACGTCGAAAAATGAGGATTTGCCATATTAACATGTTGAAAGCCTACCACCCACGCCAGTCTCACCCTGAACATGAGGAAACGACAGTGAAACCTGCTGTTTCCCCTGTTGCGCTTGTTGCGCTTGGGACTGGAGGTTTAGAGACTGACGAGGATGGTTTAATCTTGCGTAATGCTCCGCAACAGTGTGCTTTATTGCCCAATTCAGAGAAATTCCGAGAGTTGCCTACATTATTGAGTCATCTGTCTGATTCCCAAAAAGAAGATATTGAGCGATTGGTTAGAATGTATCCGAATCTTTTTGGCGATTCCCCCGAGTCAAACCACAGTAATACAACATGATATTGATGTGAATAATGCTGCTCAAATTAAACAGCATCCCTATCGCGCAAATGCTGTGAAAAGGGAGCTGATGAGAAAAGAGGTAAAATATCTCTGTGAAAATGGTCTTGCGATACAAAGCTGCAGCCCGTGGAGCTCGCCTTGCTTACTTGTTCCCAAATCTGATGGCTCCTTTCGTTTTTGCACTGATTACCGTAAGGTCAATGCTGCGACAGTGCCCGATAGTTACCCGTTACCGCGGATGGAAGATTGTATTGACAATTTAGGTGCCGCTCGGTTGTAACTAAATTGGACCTGTTAAAAGGTTATTGGCAAGTGCCTTTGACACCTCGTGCCTCTGACATATCTGCATTTGTTACCCCAGATCACTTTATGCAGTACCAAGTTATGGCTTTTGGGCTCCGCAATGCACCTGCAACGTTTCAACGTTTGGTCGCTACTGTACTGGCAGGTGTGCCTGGGTGTAATGCATATCTGGATGACTTGGTGATCTACTCAACTAATTGGCCAGAGCATATGTCTCAGTTGAATTCTGTGTTTGAACAATTATCAAAAGCCAATTTAACGTTGAACCTTGCGAAATGTGATTTTGCTAAGGCAACCATTACATATCTTGGAAAACAGGTTGGGCAGGGGCAAGTCCGTCCAGTTGCTGCTAAAGTTTCAGCCATCTCAAATTTTCCTGTTCCTACTACCCGGCGTCAATTGAGGCGATTCTTAGGGATGGCCGGATATTATCGTGGCTTTTGTAGAAACTTTTCAAGTGTTGTAAGTCCTCTTACAAGTTTGTTGAGCCCCTCGCAACAGTTTAAGTGGTCTTTGGAATGCCAACATGCATTTGACAGTGTGAAAGCACTACTGTGCAGCGCTCCAGTACTCGCAACACCAAATTTTGATCGCCCATTTAAGTTGGAGGTTGATGCTAGTGCTGTGGGGGCTGGGGCAGTTCTATTGCAGGAGGATGAAGATGGAATTGACCACCCGATTTGTTATTTTTCCCGCAAATTTGATAAGCACCAATTTAATTACTCCACTATTGAAAAAGAGGCTCTTGCATTACTTATGGCACTCCAAAATTTTGAAGTGTATGTGGGTTCTAGTTCGCTCCCTGTTGTCGTCTATACTGACCATAGCCCACTTGTTTTTCTGTCAAGAATGTATAATCAGAACCAGAGGCTGATGCGCTGGTCTCTGATTGTACAAAACTATAATCTAGAGATCCAGCATAAGAAAGGAACAGACAACATTGTAGCTGACACCTTGTCTCGATCTGACATGTAAGTGTGTGTTTTCCCTCTTACTTGCTATTTGAATGAATTTGTGTGGGTTATTGTTTCATGTTATTTTGATTTTGTTTTGTTTTACAAACATGTTTAAAAATGTTTGTTCTTAAGGGAGGGGGTGTTACATTCCAGAACGCTATTGGGTGGTTGTTTGGTCTGTTGCCCTTTTTTTTCCTATTTCAGGTCCTTAGTGGTTCCATCCTTGCTGCTCCTGATTGGTTGGCTCATGTTCCATTATGTCAACCAATCCCGTCACTCCATTCTTCTGATTGGCTGCTGCACATCTCAGTACTTCAACCAATCCTGTTATTCCGTTTTTCTGGTTTGACGATAATCTGTTTCAGTGCACCGTCCTCAACCAATCCCCATTCTTCAGCTGGCTTTTAAGAAGCCGTTTCAGGAATTAAAGTCAGTCTTGAGACTCACTTTGTTCTGGCTACACTTTGTTGTTTTTCAGTCAATATGCTGATGATATTCACGGCTGAGAGACTGGTTTAGGGAAGTAAGCCACATGGTATACATGTCAACATGTAGGTAACCTGCTGTCTAGAGATACACTAGGTAAGATGGTGCGTGCCAACCTATGTATCCCTTTTGATTTAGATAGTGTAGCCAGTTAGGGTGTTTTGCTCAATAGATTAATTTTTTTCCCCTTTTATTTTTAGATCAGACTAGATGGGGGGGAAATTGTGATTAGTTAGACTGGGTTTTTGGTTTATTTTCAGCCGCACCCATAGCCAGTCTTTCTATTAGCGTCTGACTTTGAACAACTATTTTTCACTTGTAAATATTTCACTTGGTACCACTTCTCTTGTACTTTATGTAAGTAAACACACTTTGCTGATAAAGTATTTAGTTTGTCATCACTTTGGTTGCAACCAGTGCTGGGGATTCAACTTGCCAATATCTTACAAATTTAAGTGTGCGACCCGTATACCCCTAGAACACCAAGGGTCGTAACAGCCCAACAGACAACAGCGAGCGATGTCCGAGGTGCAGAGCAATCAGACACGCACCTGCTGTCAGGTGGTGTGCTGTGATGGTGTAGGCAGTAGCAAGGTGCAGGTCCTTGAGCTTGTGCAGCAGGTGTCGTGGCAGTGTCACCTGTCGTCCTGAGGTGATTTGGCCTGGGTCAAATGGTTGCTTTAGGTGTTGTTTGAAACAACTGGTTGAACTCTCACTTGTGAGAGGGCAGGTGATTCCGAGGGTCGCAGGGAATCGTAATGGAGATGGTAGTGTGAAGAGAGTTTCAGACTGACCTAGTGATGATGGCAGGAGGGCAGCAGGTGGTTGTTAGCCCTCCGTTCTGCTTGAACATCACTAAAAGTCTGATGTTGGCAGTGTTGCTTTGCTCGGGTGGCAGCACTGACTTAAGCTTGCCTGAGTTGTGTTGGTAGAGGTTTCGCTGTTGGGCATGTGGGCCCGTTGCTCTATCCAACGTTGTCTGGCTGCTCCTGGGGTGTCGGCTGGTTTTGCGGGATGCTCCTCCCCTGGAGGAGTCTGATGCTGTGTTATGTTTGACAAGGAGTCAAAGTTTGTCCTTTCCAGTACTTCTCAGTGGAGTTTTGTTCAAGGAGCTCTTTTGCTAGTGTCAGCAGCTCCTGTAACTCAACAATGGGTGTGTCCAGCTGTTGTTGTGCAGCCTCCATTTAGCACCTGTGTGAAGGGTGTGGAGGAGGATGTGGTTGACTGCTGTTGGACATACCGTGGTGTGCGCAGGCTGAGGATGCCCTTTTCCATGGCTCCTCCCAGTGGTTGGTCTGGAACCTGGGTCTGTTGCCCATGTGACGGTTATGTCCTCTGTTGGCTAGTGTCTTTCTGTAGAAGGGCCTGGCATTGTGACAATGCTGGGTGCCTTCTGGTGCCTGCTTTGAATTCTGGGTTGTGCAGTCCAGAATCAGTGGGGTCTTACAAACACCTTTGGTGGAGGCCTTGTGCTTGTTAAAGGCCTTCTGTGTCAGGTCACGCAGTTGTTGAATAGGCATTGAGTGAGGGCAGGCTAAAATGCCTAGATGGTGACTTACAATAGGATGGAGGTTTTGAAGGAAGATGCTCTTGAAGCTGGTGTCCTCCTCCATCCCAGGTTCATTGCGAGCTCCGAAGTAAGCTCGTCGAAGTCTGTGGTAGTAAGCATATGGAGTTTCATACCGGCCCTGTTTGGTGGCCAGTGCAGCGATCAGTCCGTGTTCAGACTCTGGGTCTGAGAATTCCTTAATGATGGCTTGTCTTAGCTGCTGGTAGTTTGATTGAATGTGTCCTGGCTGTCGAGCCAGGAAGCGTCGCACCTCTGGGCTAGAGGTGATCCAGAGCAGATAAAGTCTATCTTGGTGGTTCACACATTTCCAAGACTGAAGGAAAAAGTCAATGTCTCTCAGGTAGGCGTGGACGTCATGGTCTCCTGCAAGTTCTGGTGTGAATGCAGGGATGTTTCTCGCCATTCGATTGAGTTCTTTGAGTGTCACTTCATGTGTCACTTCAGGGTTCGTCTGAATTAATTCTGTTCTCTCTGCGGCTGCTGAGGTTTCCTGGAAGCCGACTTGAGAAGTGTCAAGCAGAGATCTTTGGCTCCCCCCCTTTGTATCTGTGTACAGGGGTACGGGGGTTTGCACTGCTGGCTGTGTGACGTGCAGCAGGGTGTCTTTTACTTGAGTCCATGCACAGCCTGTAAGACTGTTTCAGTTCTCTCTGAACCATGTCAAGCTCCTCTTTAATGTTGCAGAATTGCTGAGTCAGGGTTTGGACTTCAGCTCTGGCTGCATGCAGATGGCCTTCTAAGGCCTTAGCTCTAGTGTCTCTCTCATTAAGTTCTACGTATGCTGTTCTTAACAGCGACTTTGTTTGAAACAGTTCTCTTTCCAAATCTTGTCTGATGGCCTTTTCAAGCTGCTCTTTGTGTCCGGCAGCTGTTAGAGCCTCCTGAAGACTGGTGATTTCCTTCTGTTGTGCCGTTCTGTCAGGTTTCTTGCACCTGTCCCTGTCCCTTCTCTTGCTGAGCAGGTGTCAGTTCCCTTTGGAACTCTGTGAATTGCAGTTTCAGTTCATTTACCTCCTGTCTGAGGCCCTTGAGGGTGTGGGCCAATGAGAAGATGGCGCTGGTCAGCTCCTGATTGTCCAGGCGGAATGTGAGGTGTCCACTTGTGTCGCAGTTCCGCTGTTCCTTTTCTCTGCCGTTGCAGGTCGTTGGCTGCTTTAGGCTGAAGGATGTCCATGACAGTGCTCTGCAGGGTCTCCAGGTGCTCCTGGTGGGTGGCAGGGCTGGATGTCTGAGGCATGCTGGTTCACTTGTGGGAACACGAGAGAGAAAGGCAGACGGCAAATGCAAGTACGCACAGAGGTGTTAGCTATCTGTATAGGGAACGGCTCTCTAGGCCGTGTAAGGTGTGAATAGCTGGTTAGGGCAGCTAGTGAGGTGGGGGTGCTAAGATTTTGTGCGGGTCAGCACAAAGAGAGGGTTTGAGTAACTTTGATGGGCTGTGAGCAGGGGTCAGCTAATGACCAGGCTTTACCTGTAGTCAAATAATTACTCAAAACACTGATGGTTCACAGGTTTGTCACTATGAAGGTATCAAATAAAACAAAACTGAAATAAAATCAGAAAGAGACAGAGGTAGAAGGAAGGGCTTTCCTTATTTAGTTTAAGATAGGAGATATGACTACGCAGTTGTCCCTTGTTCAAAGGAATGCTGCAGCAGGGTCATAAATCTAGGGAGACTGTTAGCTAAGCTAGCAGGGACGCATCAAACATCTCAAGGTAAACAAGCAGAATCACTAGGAAGTGTTTCTAGTCTTCTCAGGGCCTATGGCTTGGTGACGTGACAGCGAGGGTTAACTTCGCTTACACTCACATGTAATATGTAGCCTGACTGCTAACGAGTTAATGAGTGACGGGAATAGGTCTAGCTTATATGCCTGTACGGCTTCATTAAGTGGGCTACAATCAGTTGCTAGACACTGCTGATGTATGTTCTCAGATCGAACCGAGAGGGCCCAACTCGGGTCAGACGTTGCTAAGAGACCGATGTATGTTTACAACAACGAGCAAGCTGAGCAGAACTTGTGCTGCTGTGAAACATGCATGGGAAACTCACACGCAGTCAGTTATGACTTATCGCATACAACTTCATTCACAAATCAAAACAGCACATTCACTTCACAGACAATGGCAAATTACTAGTTAGCTAAGCTAGAATTTCACCATTAATTCGCTATTCAATTGCATAATCTTAATGATTACAATGATATGCGATAGTTACAAGAAGGCCTTAATTCGGAGAAATGAGGAACATCGCTCAAATCGCCATTAGAATAACTATACCGTAGCAAGATTTCTTCTACGCTCAGTTTTAATATCAATGCAAGTGGGATTTCTTCGCCATGCAGATTATTTAGTGCCACTAATCTGAAATTTCCTTGTCAGACAAGACTTATGCATTTAAAGCTAAAAGTGGGCATTTCTTCACCCAAATTTAGATGAATTTATTCATTTATGTGGGCTGCTAATCTGAGATTTCTTCGTCAGAGAAGACTTGCACATTTAAAGCTAAAAGTGGGGATTTCTTCGCCCAAATTTAGATGAATTTATTCATTTATGTGGGCTGCTAATCTGAGATTTCTTCGTCAGAGAAGACTTGCACATTTAAAGCTAAAAGTGGGGATTTCTTTGCCCAAATTTAGATGAATTTATTCATTTATGTGGGCTGCTAATCTGAGATTTCTTCGTCAGAGAAGACTTGCACATTTAAAGCTAAAAGTGGGGATTTCTTCGCCCAAATTTAGATGAATTTATTCTGGTACCATTTATATGGGCTGCTAATCTGAGATTTCTTCGTCAGAGAAGGCTTACGCTCTACTAACAACAGAAATTAGGATTTCTTCGCTAATATCAGGTTAGTTTCTTATCGTACGATTTAAAGATGTGTTATAGCATTGAACAAGTTTCTACTGCTTGTAGTAGGGCACATTCAAGCTATAGTCTATCTGATGTTATCAGAAGCTGCATGTGTAAGACGTTAATAAAATCTATGAGACAAACACACACGTTTGATATAGAATCTTCTTGCAAATAATGTTTAAACGACTGCCGTGTTCTCCACCATTAAATGTTGCGATTTAGCTCAAAGGGAAATGTATATAAATAATTACAATTAATTATGATTAATTACAATTATTTATATCAGCTGCCAGTAGTAACTGTAGCAGAATTAATTTTCCATCAACTAATCTGTTCGTCCAGCGAACATTCAGTATAAGTTTTTATATCAACTCTAAGAAATGATATTTTCTTGGGCACAGAAAATAACTTCCTTAAAGTACTGTTGCATTAGAGCATGTAGCTCGGATCGGAATCGTAAAGGGACATTAATTTGCAAGGCAGAATCAGAATCAAAAACTCATGTAATTTGTGCACAAGAGTTTATTAACGAAGGACTAACACATAACTAATCTAAACAAACAACATGAAATCATTCATACATGGGGGAAGGGTCAGTGAGAAGCAGTTAGAGAGACCAGAGAATGTAGCTATGAAAAGAGTCAGTTAACCACCTGAGTGAAACCATCAGTGCTGTCTACAGCTTATACTAAACCTCTGTTTTGTTTAGTTAAATGTACGATACTTGCATTGCCTTGGTCGATGAACAAGTGTCCGAATGCAGTCTCGGGTGAAAGTCTCGATGGTTTGGAGCAGTGGTGGTTTGGAATCGCGATCACGTTCTTCCGGGTCCGAAGAGTGATGAACTCCAAAGATGTTCTGACTCGATGGTGACTGGGAGTTTCTTCCCATGTGACAATTGAAGAAGAACCAAGAGCTGAGAGGGACCCAGCTGAAGTCCTGTGGTCTTTGGAGAATGGAAAGACAAGGCCGCAAGGCCTGGCGCAGCTTAGAGTTCCGACGAGTTCTAGCTCATCCTCCTCATCCTCTTAGGTTCTGAAAGAACTCACGTGAGACGAGTGAAGAAAGCTAAAAACCGCGGAAGAGAGAAATGTCTGTTCGAGGACATTTCATGAGGATGAATTCCAGGGTTGAGTGAAAGTGTCTGGCTCTTTGTGGTCGAGAGCCATAGCTCTAGATGTTGGGGCCTGTCGGGCCCGCCGGGCACGGCCTGTGCCGGCTCAGGCTCCCTGTGGGTTCCTCCACACGGCAGCAATCGGAAGATCTTGCAGAAGAGCGTGAAGAGAGAGCGAAGAGAGTAAGAGAGGAGGCGGTCAACGTTTGATGCCTTTAAGGTCTCTGGAGGCTGCGCCTCCAGGAGGTCCACGAACCAATGGTAACTTTCTCCTTTGGAGGGAAAGTTTACGACTCTTTGTCTGTGAGCATGGTATTTTGCATATGTAATTCGATTGGGTGTTGATGCAAAAACTAGTAAGGTTTCTTAAAACACTAATATGTTGCATAGGTATCAACATCTAATTTACACCATCTTTTAGATCATCAAAATACGAACTCAAAGAGTCCAAGCATGGCATAGGTGGGTTATACTACTAGTCATCTATCAGAACACATGCATAAAACAGTAGAAAGACAAATACAAATACAACAGACAAAATTAAAATACAATGCAGTAATACTGTACACAATGACCTGGGCTATGTGTGATAGGAAGGTCAAAGAAAGGTTTGTCTGTGAATGAATAGGAAAGAGTCCTTCATAGGCATTGTGTCTTTCTATAGGCAAATGTAGCATGTGCATGCTGTGCATTCCTGCGGCAATAAAACCTCTTATCAGATTGTCGTCCTGGCAACTGAGCCCTTTCGGGGTGTTCGTTGCTTTGGGGGGTTGTCTCCAAAACTCCAGCATATAGCTGGGGTTGTTGGTTTTGAAGATTATTTGTTAAATGTAACAAATAACTGTATGTCTGATTGGTCCAGATGCTACATTTGTTTAAATGAAGAATTGCGGAAGTGAGTAAATTCAGCAACTTTATAATATTCTAGTACTTAGTATGTCCTCCAGAACTTTAAGTATACTGCTCTGACCCTTCTTGGCACTGAGTGTACAAGTTTGTGACAAAATTCCACATCTGTCCTGTTTTTAACTCCTGGAGGATGAGATCCTTAAATGCCCTGGTCTTTAATGGGGAGTGCTGCTCAGCTTGTCTCTATAGAATCCACCACAGCTGCTCAAGAACGTTAAGATTGAGTGAAATACTTGTCCACTGAAGGATTTTCACCTTGGGAGAATGAATATCTTCATTGTCATGCTGAAAAAATGCCCAACATTGCAAGGAATGAGGAAAGGGTATCATTTTCTGTTTCAAATTTTTTGTATTACATCACACAGTGGTGTGTGAATTCATGACAGCATTGATGAAGCACAACTCCCTCAAACCTTCAGCACTCATACATCCCAATAGAAGAGCTTTACTACCACTTAACATCACTGTGGGAACCAGCCACTTCTCACCGTACTCCTCCTCTAGCAACAGCATAACATTTTGGATGTTTTTGGATCTAAAATGATTGACTTGGTCTCTTGAGACCAAATTATGGATTCCCAGAAGTCTATATTT
>CM070023.1:10817059-11090889 GCA_036247105.1 Cirrhinus mrigala | reverse complement strand
TGTAAATATGGGCCTTGGAAGAGGTCAAATGAGTTTATTGTGCTTTGGCTACAGTAGGTAATTCTAGTGGTGACAACAACCATGCATGTCACTTCTGCAGGCTGTGTCGTACTCTGTGAGATAAAGTGTTACTTTTCTCATAGCTTTTACCGGCTCTGAGACACTTACATGGTATTTCTCCTGCTTTTTTTCTAGCAAAAATTCATTCATTACTAAATGAAAACTTAAGTGAAGACTGATTATTTCAGGAGCCTTGTCACAAGTCCATTGTTTTTGAATGTCTGTGTTGCTTCTGCTATATTTTCACACATAAAACTATAATTTGGTATTCCTCTTGTATTACTGTCCTCTTTTATACTAAGAAATAAGTCACCTGGCAATTGTCTCCCAAGTGGTTCCATTGTTGCCAGCATTAAGTCTGAGCATGATTCAGTAGGCCATACAACACTTTTAACTGTCAGGAAATTACTTTAAAAAGTTTGGTTCAATATACTTACCTGTTGATCAAACATAGCCTTAAACTTACACTAAATGTTTTTTTTTTTTTTTTTTAGTTTCATTTATTAACTTTCAGGAGGGTGTACTTATATTTGCAACACAACATTTTATCACTTTAATAAGAAAATCTTACTTTCTTGTTTAATTTTGATATTATTCTTTTGTAATTGATCAAGTAGGCTTGTTGGAACATTATATCGCCAAAGAACCCTAATATGTATTCTAAGTAAAGAGTAATTGCTAAATTTAGGTTTTAGAGGGGGTGTACTCATTTATCCTGTACACTATATCTGTAAGTGGTCTCTAATTGTGATCAAATATTTCATCTAAGTTTTTAACACGGTGCTTCAGAATACAATTCATTTATGAAATTTGCTTAAAAACTGGCCTGAACACCCTGTCATAGTAACAGAGTACAGTATATGGGGGTTGAATTTCACATAATGTAAAGTTGATATAAATGTAGAAAATGTACATTCTGGTCAGTAGTGTTTACTACTGCTTAAGATGCAAAAAGGCTGAAGATCTGAGAAGAAATTAAGTCCTGAGATCAGCACAACCACACAAGCCATTCCACCCTAGTCATGTCTGATATGTTCAGATAGCATCTGTACATCCTTTTAAACGCAACAGTTTTAAATTATGAAAATGAGCGAGCAGAAGCTATATTCATTGTAATTATTCTCACTGTAGGCCAAGTGTGGAAAAAAAAAAAAATCTCTTGAGAAAGGAAACGTTCAAAGGAAATGATGACTGCTCCCTGCTCTGCATTTCATGAACTAGTGGACAAGGCATGATATTATTTTAACAAAGCTGATTGGCTTTAAAGAGTTGTGTAGAGGGGTTTTGGGTAGTATCAGCGTATGCCTGTGGGTTGTTTGTCAAATGGTGCTGTTTAGTTGTCTGTTTGTTGTGGCAGAGGTGTGAAGGCTTAGGTGGGTGGTAGGTGCTGGTGTAGATGAACAATTCACACATACTCATCATGTCATTCCAGAGCTGTGTGACTTTACTGTCTTCTGCTGAGCACAAAATGAGATCATGATGAATATTCAGTAAAAATGACAGTACATTGAGACTAGGGTTGGAACAGTGTATAGTATAATAGTAGAATGTATGTAGATCAATGGTTGAAACCTAGAATGTTTCTTATACAGATCTTATACAGATGCAAAAAACTATATGTCTCAGTTTTTACCCAGGTGAGTTTATGTTTAGCTTGAGAAAAGAAGGTGGGTTGGTTTAACTTACACTACACAATTACTCTGCTCTGGAGCAGGTTTTATTCTGGGTTAGAGATCGCTAACTCAAACTGGACTAATCAGCTGTGAGCAATGTGACATGAATCTCATGCAATAAGCCACTCCCCCTGTATCTCTCACTTCAAATTAAAGCACATGTTTTTGAGCTCTTTGTGAAACTAAATAAATTATTCAAATTATTTGTACAGTCATATTTTCTTTCCACTGCCCTTTCAAACTATTGCTGTGGCATCAGTGTTTATTCCTGCATTGTATAAATTTGTAATTTTTAGTAACAACATCTCTTGATCTTCAGAAGAGAATTGTGAGATATAAACTTGCAACTCTGAGAACATATCAGTCTTTTTTTGCAACTTTATTTCTCAGAGTTGCGAGTTTATGTCTCGCAATTCTGACTTTATAACTTGCAATTGTGAGTTTATATCTCACAATTCTGAGTAAAAAGTCATAATTGCGAGATATAAACTCGCAATTCTGAGAAAAAGTCAGAATTCTGAGTTTATATCTCGCAATTCTGACTTTATAACATGCAATTGCAAGTTAAGTCAGAATTGTGAGATATAAACTTGCAATTCTGAGAACATATCAGTCTTTTTTTGCAGCTTCTCCAGATTTGTGTCTTTGTCTCACAATTCTGACTTTATAACTCGCAACTGCAAGTTTATATCTTACAATTCTGAGAAAAAGTCAGAATTCTTTTATAGTTTATATCTTGCAGTTCTGACTTTATAACATGCAATTGCGAGTTATTGAATCAGAATTGTGAGATATAAACTCAGAATTCTGAATTTTTTCTCAGAATTGCAAGTTTATATCTCACACTTGTGACTTTTTGTGTGAATAACTGACTGTCCACACATGCAACTGTTCATATCCAGTTTGTGTCTTCATAAGCGTTCTTTCGTTTTACATAATGTGCATCGATTTCTATGGCAATGTCGTTGCGTTGTTATGCCTATGCTATAAACAACTATAACAGCAATGCCATTTGCAATACAGATGTGGTACATGACAACATGTTGCCGCCAAGCTGGATTATATTTCATCTTATGAGGCAGCGGCAAGAAAGGAAGGAATCTGGAATGTGCGACTCTATTCCATGCTACCGTCTCGGCTGGTTTCAAAACTCAAAGAGGTGCATATACTTGCATTTCCACTTGACTTGCAGTTCGCAGCAACACAAGCATGTTGTCTGCAAAGACGTTCATAATGTTTTTGACAAAACGTGAAAAAGCTAAGCTAAATCCGATTTAACTGGTTAGACTGAAACGGATTTCCAAGCTTGAAATGGATTTGCAATAATCAGATTTCATGTAGTCTGTTGCGTCATATTTAGTATCTAAATATGATCAGATTTCAATCAGATTTTGCATCTGATGTTTTCAGATTACAGACCGAATGATTCTAATGAGATGTTTTTTTTTTTTTTTTAATTTAAAACCATACATTACAGAGCAACCAGTATACCATATATGTGTTTGAGGAGTATTTTTGCTTTTTTCACCATTGATTCAAAAGTGTCATTTCTGAATTTGCATTTCACAATCTGTCAATTCATTAAGGACTTTTAAAATGATGACAGTTTGAGAATTTATGAGGAATGCGAGGAATTGAGGAAGCAGTTCTTGATTCTTCTCTGAACAGCTCAACGTGTGGTAAGGTGTGAAAACCATCACAAACCCTGCAGTTAAATAAATACTCTCTTCTCAAAGATCAAGGCAAATAGAAAAAAGTGAGTAATAAAGATTTATCATTCATTTCAAATAACCAGCTAGAGAAAGTTTGATTCTTTGAGGCTGCTTCTAGCTGCACTGGCATAAATGAATCAAAAGGGACAACACTTTACAAATCACACAATATTGCAATATTTCAAACTAATTTTTTATCACAGAGCATTTTGAGTTTCCAATTTGAATGACGTGATTAATGCTTTTGCCATTTCCTAACATATCATTATGATACTGTTTTCAAATAAGCAGCTGCAGTGTAGTTGCCACTGAATTTAGTGTAAACTATTTAGATATAGTATGTGTAAACAAAGTATTATCGTTTATGATAAATAAGTATCACACATATAGGAAGATACAGGAAGAAAAAAATGTGTGATTTGTCACGTCGCTACTGGCCTCACTCCACAATGTCTGTGGTTGATGGTTAAAAACAGAGGTGTTTTAAAAAGAGTGGCGTCAAAGACCTTTAGCAAACAAGTGGAGAGTGTCAGTCTCTTTGTGTTCAGACTATTTCGCCAAACAAGATGCTGCGGAGTATCGTCCTGATCGCCCTGCTGATATCCTCAGGTAAAATGAGCACAGATCAGTTGTTGGTTATCTTTATTTGTCTTAATTGTGTGTGCCTATAGCTAAAAAACACAGCATAGACTGATTTGGACTGTCTTAAGTTCATTTATGTGCAGTGCTAGTCATGCTAAAAGCCATTTGAACGTATACAGTTCAAGTATACACTGTTTAACTAAACTCATGCAATTTACTCACAGTTTGTGCTCTTCACTGGGAAATGCACAAAGAAGAGTCAACTGGAAATGAACTTGAAGAAAGCTCTGTGAGTTGTCCTCAACATTATTTATCATGATCCCATTTTGTGTTCACTTGTAAAGTTTAATATAGAAATGTCTTTACATTTTTAGAGGGTCATAAGTGTCAATTTGAATACATTCTGAATAAATAAGCCTTCCATTGACGTATGGTTTGTTAGGATAGGACAATATTCGGCTGAGATACAACTATTTGAATATATGGAATCTTAGGGTGCGAAAAAACAAACAAACAATCAACATATTGAGAAAATCGCCTTTAGAGTTGTCCAGATGAAGTTCTTAATAATGCATATTACTAATCAAATATTAAGTTTTGATATATTTACAGTAGGAATTTTACAAAATATCTTCATGGAACATGATCTTTACTTAATTTCCTAATGATTTTTTGGCATAATTTTGACCCACACAATGTATTTTTGACTACTGCTACAAATATACCCCAACGACTTAATACTGGTTTTGTGGTCCTTGGTCACAAATAACATGCACAATTTAGCTGAATTTAGCTGATTATTTTACACATCAAAATTCACAAACTATTATTTGAAAACCAGAAAAATACATGATCTACCTATTTAACTGGCCAAACAACCACAATAATATGATTGTTAGCTGATTAATCACCTTGCTGATGCATCAATCACCATCTTTAAAGGTTAAAGCTTTGTCATGTACTGAAATAAAACTTAAAGAGTATCTGCAAGATGCAGATAAGCTTGACAGTGGTTTTCAAACAGCTAGTCATCACGGACTTGTTGATTAGATCCGAAATAGATTAGAAACTACTGACTCCAGTATGCTGACTGTCATTGTCTTATTAGGGTGAGACACCAACAGAACTACTACCTGGAGTGTGTTGGGCCTGCAAGTGGGCGATGAAGAAGCTGAAAAGACGGATCTCCAATGGAGCAACTCCGGTTGGTAACAGCACTTTTTTTTAAACACTTTAATAAATTAATGCAAGACTAGTGGCTTAACGTAAACTGCTTGTCACTTAACTACAGGAGGACATTAAAACGAAGCTGGGGGCTATCTGTGATCAGATCGGCTTCCTAAAGTCACTGTGTAGGAAGTTTGTGAACAAGTACATGGACACCCTGGTCGAAGAACTTTCAACTACTGATGACCCCGGCACCATCTGTGTTAACGTTGGTGTTTGCAAGAAATAGGCATTTATGAAGTTGAAGAATCCTATTTTGTTTGATAAACTGAAATGCGCAAGGCTTTTTTGTTTTTGAAGGGCTTTTCACACGCTTAACCCCGTCACTTTTTTTCACGAGGTTATAAAACCCTGCTCCACAGCTTGTTTGGCATTGCATTTTTGGTATTAACCAGGTCACAGAAACGCTGCGTGTTGCATAAACAGTCAGCTTTCTGAGGGGAACCTCAGACCGTTTCATTTTTACCTTTATACTCCGAAAAGTCCATTCAGCAAAACAAAAACATTAGTTATGTCAGTAATACATAGCCTAATGATGTAGTCCAATCAACTGACACCACAAATATGCAAATAACATTAACCCTTGGTTTAAAAATGTATCATGTGAATATCCATTATTAACCCCACGTAAATTCCGTTTACCTGGGTTTAGAATGACCTAGGCTTAAAGGGACAGTTCACCAAAAATGAAAATACTGTCATCATTCACTCACCCTCAAGTTGTTCCCCACATTCATAATATCTTATTTTATGTTCAACAGAAGAACCAAACTCATGCAAGTTTGGAACAACTTGAGGGCGAGTAAATGATGAATTTTTATTTTTATGTGAATGATCTCATCAAGTGTGAAAAGCCCTTGCATGCTTGCTTCAGCTGGAAGGATTGGTTAGATTCTGCACTACAGCTGATGGTGTGATTATCGTGGTTTTGTATACCATTTTCTTCGGCATATTTGTCACGTACACTTAACGTTGCAACTTCTCTGCATTCAATTGGAAAATAAATGTGTGAAACAAACTTTAATGTTGCACGACATGATGCTTTTACAAACAGAGGATGTCTGAATTAGTATTTATTGGTACATTTCTTGCTTCATCAGCACCACAGTAATAAAAACTATTTGCAGAAAGACCAAATAGAATAAAATGGGTTTGAGTCACAAGTATAAACAAATATACAGTTGAAGTCAAAAGTTTACATACACCTTGCAGAATCTGCAAAATATTAATTATTTACGATGTAGGGAGGACGCAGGAGAAACGGAGCTCAAAATAATCAGTCTTTTATCAATGTAATACAAGGAAAATCTGAAAACAGGGGCAGGTAAACACACGTACAGCAAAATAAAACTAAGACCAGACAAGGAGAAACAGAACAGGGCAGGATCTAATACACACAGGTGTATAAAAACAGGTGGAGGAGTAATCAATTAACCAAACAAGAAGAGGAAGGAGACCAAATAAGGAAATACAGGAACTAAGGCTGGGGGGAAAACACGGAAAACAAAGTCCAGACCCTAACAGGATCATACAAAATGCATGTTATTTTTTTTATGTAGTCCTGACCTGAATAAGACATTTCACATGAAATACATTTACATATAGTCCACAAGAGAAAATAATAGTCAAATTTATAAAAATGACCGTTTAAAAGTTTACATACACTTGATTCTTAATGCTGTGGTGTTACTGAATGATCCACAGCTGTGATTTTTGTTTAGTTATATATTAAGTGGCAAAACGATTACAAGAGGCATCGCTCACTAGTGGATCTCAGACTTCTGGAGGGAGTGCTGAGCCTCCACTCACTGCTACCAAAAACAACATGCATTTTGTATGATCCCTCTTATTTTGGTAAAATAATTCACATTTAGCAGATTCTGCAAGGTGTATGTAGACTTTTGACTTCAACTGAACATGCCCATACAAATGATTACAATAAAAAAACAGGTAATGATAGCAAATATGCTACAATTAGACAGTGTTTACAGGCAAATGTTTTAAAGCATTTGTCAGTTAATATATAATTTTATGACAGGCTGAAACCTAACGGCAAGAGGAACTTCAAACATTACCGGACACAGTGAGTCACATTCAATAACAGCAACCATTATCAGATTGTTTAGATGGTAACACATCCAGCATTTCACATTTTGCGCTAATGAGCTTCTTAAACAGCTTTTCCTGTGAGATACTGCTACTGCAAGATTATGATGTGACTACGTGCAGTTATACAAAAGAAAAAAACCTAGAAAACATTAAGATGGCGCTGCGTATGGCAGCCACTGTGCTAAGCTCCCCAGTTGTTTTAGTGTTTTTGTTAGTTTTTCCTGTTTTTTTGTTTCGCGAACACGATCAGTTTTAACCGGAATGAAATGCTAAACATTCGGCAGTACACACCACAAAACCTCCTACCAGATTTCAATTATTCGGACGTTTTGCTGAAGGTTATAGTTGGTGGAATAGCGACGCTGCTCAAACGCTTCAGGACGCGCAGACAGGGGAAGCGAGCCGGCGTGCTCGTGATGCATATCACTCTGTCCCAAGGGCAGCTTTGGGACTCTCTGATCACTGCCTGGTTCATCTTATACCATCCTACAGGCAAAAACCTAAATCTGCTAAACCTGTAGTAAAGACTGTAAAGAGATGGACCAAGGAAACAGAGCAGGTTTTACAGGCCTGTTTCAAATTGACTGACTGGAGTGTTTTTGAAGCTGCTGCAAATGATCTGGATGAGCTCACAGAGACTGTAACTTCATATATCAGTTTCTGTGAAGATATGTGCATTCCTACCAGGAGTGATTTAACTTACAACAATGACAAACCATGGTTCACTGCAAAACTCAGACAGCTCCGTCAAGCCAAAGAAGATGCTTACAGGTATGGGGACAAAGTCTTGTACAAACAGGCCAAGTACACACTGGAAAAGGAGATTAAAGTGGCAAAGAGGAATTATTCTGAAAAGCCAAGGAACCAATTCTATTCCAGTGACTCTTCATCGCTGTGGAAAGGTCTGAAAGACATTACCAACTACAAGACACCCTCTCCCAGCACTGTAGAGAACCAACAACTGGCAAACGATCTGAATGAGTTTTATTGCAGGTTTGAAAAAACACCATTAACACCTCCAACAACCCTTGTGTTCTCTCCCCACTGCTCTTCTCCCTCTACACCAAAGACTATACCTCCAAAGACCCCTCTGTCAAGCTCTGGAAGTTTGCAGACGACACTACAGTCATCGGCCTCATTCAGGACGGTGACGAATCTGCCTACAGACAGGAGGTTAAAGAGCTAGCTGTCTGGTGCAGTCATAACAACCTGGAGCATAACACACTGAAAACAGTAGAGATGACAGTAGACTTCAGGAAGAACCCCCTTGCACTCCCCCCTCTCACCATCATGGACAGCACTGTAATGACAGTGGAGACATTCAGATTCCTCGCCAACACCATCTCTCAGGACCTGAAGTGGGACATTCACATTGACGCAATTGTCAAAAAGGCCCAGCGGAGACTGTTCTTCCTTCGCCAACTGAGGAAGTTCAACCTGCCCCAGGAACTACTGAAACAGTTTTACACTGCCATCATCGAATTCGTCCTCTGCACTTCAATAACTATCTGGTTCAGCTCAGCTACCAAATCTGACCTCAGAAGACTGCATCGGACAGTTCGGACTGCTGAGCGAATTATTGGTACAACCCTTCCTACTCTCCAAGAACTGTACTTATCCAGAGTGAGCAAAAAGGCTGGCAAAGTCACTCTGGACCCCTCACGTCCAGCACACCACCTCTCTGAACTGTTGCCGTCTGGTCGACGCTACAGAACACTGAGCACCAGAACAGCAAGGCACAGGAACAGTGTCTTCCCTCAAGCAATCCATCTCATGAATACTTCACAAAAAACGTGGAAAACACAACACTATTATACATTCACTGATCCAGTTATTTGTTTAACACACATACTTATTTACACTTCAAATTTGCGCCTTACGTACCTGGACATAGTAAATTGTTTATTTTGTATATTGTAAAGTTATTGCTATTTTGCACATTGTCTGTCTTGTATAATTGTATATTGTTCTTTTTATTATGTCTTTTATCATGTCTGGTCCTGTCACTGTCATTCTGTTGAACTGTGGAGCTTCTGTCACTACAACAAATTCCTAGTATGTATGATCATACATGGCAATAAAGCTCATTCTGATTCTGATTCTGAATCTGATTCTGAAAAAATGACACAGGGAAAACGGTGTCAACATTTTCACATCATTCTGAATGAATTTGATAACTGCTTCATGATATAATCTTGCAATATATACAAACACTTTTACTTTTCACAGCAATACAATTGGTTACTTGTCAAAAAGTGAATGACGTCTTATTTGCACTATAGTAATTTCTCCTATTTTTGATCAGATGCTCAGAAAGCAATAGTGCAGGCCTGTATTGTCAGTAAACCTATTACAGGGAAAGTACCCTCAAATTCCCTTTGAGTTTAAACATCTTGCTTGAGTTGAGTTCATTACTGTTTTGTGGTTTGAAACTACAACCTTTCTGTTTTCAGTCCAGACCAAACTACTGAAAGGATGCAAAAGCAAAATACACAATAAAATCACAAGTTATGTATCCGAGCTGATGAGACATTGGCGATTATGGAATATCAATAGAGGAAAAGAAAATACCTTGGAGATTGAGATGGGTCAAAGGTCGCTGGGCCTCCATGAGTGTGTTAAGGAGACATTGAAGGCCGACTGAAGTCACTCAAGGGTTGTCAGGCAAGACCAAAGACACTAGGGAGGGGACAACAGCTGGAATTGGAACTGAGAACCATTTCTTTATCCGGAGTCCTGCAGAGTTTAGCTCCAACCCTAATTAAGCACACCACAACCAGATAATCAAGGTCTTACTAGGCATACTCCAAACTTTGCAGGACACTGGCCCCCCAGGACTGAGTTTGGAGAGCCCTGTTTTAGTTTGTTTGCTCTGTATAACATCTCTACAGACATCCTATATGCCCCTCTAGTGGCAGTAACCATAAAATGCAAGTTAATGTCATTTATTTTCCACAAGTGGGCATCAGAGACACTCAATGACCCAGTGCCTGATGCATTTTGATGTTCACTATATAAAATAGGACTACAATGATGTTTTTTTGGTTTTGTTAAAAAAATGCAAACAGATATGCTTATTTTCATTTCAAAATACAGGTAAATAAAATATAAAGATAATATTTCACCAAAATTGATGATATAAATGTACCAGGTGAACAAAAAAAAAAGGTGTACAATACACTTATTTTCAGCACACTTAGTGCACTTTCATAATGTACTTAAAGTGCTCTGTTTTCATGCACTAATATTGTATTTAATATACTTAAAATGATTCTTTAATACTCATAAGAACATCTAAGTGTAATCAAACAGTGCTATTTTGGGACACCATAAATATGAACTAAAATGTGCTATTAACATACTTTGGAAAAAAACAAACAAAATGTATTTAGTTACCACTTGTGTATTGAGTATAAAAGTGTATTCCATACACTTTTAAACATACTCATCATACATAGAAAATACATTTATTAATTATTTAAAATATAAGAATCATAAATAATGAATATATACACCACAATTCAAAAGTTTTAGATAGGATTTTTAATGTTTTTTGTTTGTTTGTTTGTCTCTTCTACTCAACAAGCCTGCATTTATTTGAACCAATGTATAGCAAATACAGTACTTTTGAAATATTTTTACTATTTAAAATAACTGATTTCTATTTGAATATATTTTAAAATGTAATTAATTCCTGTGATCAAAGCTAGATTTTCCAGCTCCAGTCTTCAGTGTCACATGATCCTTCAGAAGTCATTCTAATATGCTGCTTTGCTGTTCAAGAACAATTTTTTTTATTATTATTTTTATCAATATTTAAAACAGTTGAGTACATTTTGTTCAGGGTCCTTTGATGAATAGAAAAATCTAAAAATCAGCATTTATCTGAAGAAAAAAAAAAAAACTTTTGTAACATTATACACTATCATTCAAAAAAAAATGGGGAAAGAAATTATAGAAATGATTACTTTTATTTTAGCAAGGATGATTTAAATTGATCAAAAGTGATGATAAAGACATTTATAATGTTAAAAAAGATTTCTATTTCAGATAAATGCTGTTTTTTCTGAACTTTCTATTCATCAAAGATACTCTGATGTTTTCAACATCGTAATAATAATAGCAGAAAATCAGAATATTAGAATGATTTCGAAGGATCATGTGACTGGAGTAATGTTGCTAAAAATTCAACTTCAAGAAGATTCAAGAAGATCTTAAGAAGTGCTAAAGAATAATTTTTAGTATATTAAGTACAAAATTAGTGTGTAAAGTAGAGCACTTTAACTACATTATGGAAGTGCACTTTTTTGTTCTCCTGGACAATAAAGTACATCTGTGGTTTGTGGTTGTAAAGAAACACCAACTTGCGGTGATGCAGAGCTCTATAAAGAGAGCTCCACATGCTTCTGAGGATCACATTCAAACTGATTCTAAAAGCTTCGTCTTCACGCTGGTTAAAGATCATCTACTAAGATGCTCCGCAACATCTTTCTTGTCAGCTTGCTTGTATATGCAGGTAAAAGAATCACTAATTCAGTTCTAAAATGACTTCTATTCTGTGTTAGGTATAAATATTAGTTTTATGCTCGAATCATTCATTATTGTCTATTTATCTGTAGTCTGTGCAGCTCAGTGGGAGATCCGTAAGGTGGACTCTGCTGAGGACCAAGATGAAGAGATCTCTGTAAGCATCTCCTGATGACAAGTGTAAACTGTAAAATAATAACTGATGCACATCTGTTTAACAAGACAAGGGGAAAATTTTTCACTCATTTGCATGTGATTAGCAGGTGATCAATGAATAATTAAGCAGCATCGTTTATTGCATTGTCTCTTTGAGTGCAGAGAGATTTGGAGATTGGCTTCTGCTGTGTTCTTATCTGCTTTATTATTAAATGACTCATATTTGCTTCATATTGTGATGTTTTTTAGGCTGACGGCATGCCGGAACAGCAGATGGCACCTGAGTGCATATTATGCAAAGCCATTGTGTCGATTGTGAAAGCGGCACTCTCCTCTAAACCAACCGTGGTGGGTGTCATGATTAATACCAACTTATTGAACTGACCATGCACCTCACGACAACTTTGACTAAATCCATAATTTCCCTTAGGATGAAATCAAATCCAAACTGAGCAAGGGCTGCACTATATTCAAGGACCGGAAAGCTAAGTGCACGCAGCTTATTGAGAAGTATACGGACAAGTTGGTCAAAGCCTTGGAGACGTCTGACGCGCCAAATGTCATCTGTACTAAACTTTTTATCTGCAATTAGGTACATAGAAGTACCCACTCCAAAAGTCTTTTTCCCATAGTGATATGGTGATAATGGTTTAATGAGGAGATTTAAATTTTTTTGTAACTCTATTGTTTGTTTGTTTTGTTTATTGCAGGTCAGAACCATAAAGAAGTTCATTGTTGTACGTGATCAAGCTCATGACAATTTCTGAATGAGAATAAATGATTACTTTGAAAGCATTACATTTGCATTACAGTGAAAACAAAATAAAATATATGAATGAAGCAATCAATTTGTGTGTTTTCGTTTTTATTTATTTCTTTCGCCAATTTTTGGCAGTTACTGGTTTCTGGACACCTCGTCATTCATCAGTAAAAGTATATGGGTGTTGAATTTCACTTAATGTTACGTTTCTATAAAAGTACTGTACATACACTACCAGTCAAAAGTTTTTGGACAGTAAGATTTTTAATGTTTTTAAAGAAGTCTCTTCTGCTCACCAAGCCGGCATTTATTTGATCCAAAATACAAATAAAATAAAATTTTAAAAAAAGTGTCAATTTTGAATATTTTACTATTTAAAATTACCATTTTCTATTTAAATATATTTTAAAATATAATTTATTCCTGTGATTTCAAAGCCCCCCTCCAGCCCTTTTGTGGGGCTTTAATGAATTATTGTCACTGTAAACCTGCAATATTCGAGATATCAGATTTGGAACAAACCAACTTCTCTTGCAATGGCTGAAAGGGTCATCCATGGGGTTTTAGTAACCTTAGAGCGGCCTACCACCAGTTAAATAGGGTTTGTCATATAATTAAGGAAATCTGCACCAGGTGCCAAATTAACACCAATAACTTGGAGGTTCAGTGCACAGCATAAATGAGTACACCCCCTGTAAATAAATATAAAAGATATATTTAACGATCACTAATATAATTCATGGAAAGATGGCAAAATGTTAAAGAATTAAACATATACTTCATAAAACAAAAAAATATAGGCCAATATTTTTTGTGAAATAAGCAAATTTGCCAATTTTGTTGAAATGAAGAATTGCAGAAGTGAGTAAATTCAGTAAATGTATAATATTCTAGTACTTAGTATGTCCTCCAGAATTTGAAGTATACTGCTTTGAGCCTTCTTGGCACTGAGTGTACAGGTTCATGATAAAATACCACATCTGTCATGTTTAATTCCTGGAGGATGAGCTACTTAAATGCCCTGGGGCCTCATGTATCAATGCTGCGTACACACAAAAACTTTGCTTACACCAGTTTTCACGCTCAAGGTCAGATTTACTAACAGTGAAATTAACGTGAGAATGTGCGTTCCTCCACGCCAACTTCAAGTCTGGCGTACATACATTTCTCATGTCTTTTGTCCGTTGGCAACTCTTAGAGGCAATGAAGTGAAGTTGCAAACATTAGACTACGAAGTATTCTACTATCTATCTATCTACTATTCTAAGTCTATCACAACACCACCTGAGAGAAACACTGCTATTAATTTGTAATTGATAAAATAGGCTAATTGACTTACTATTGTCACACGAGCCTTATGGGAATGTTCTCAATTATGCAATTAAGTTAGAACATATAAAAGCATGTGCAAATGTATACAACCCTTCATCTATGGCAATGACAGCATTGGCCTTATTAGAGGACATTGCCAATGGCAGAATCTGAAGAGAACGAGTTTTTAGGGACCAAAGTGATTTTCTGGACCGCAATGATGATACGATACAGCTGACTAGCCAAACATAAAGCGCAATTTGCAGCGATAGCTGGTTTTCCTAATGTAATCGGAGTGATCGACTACACACACATTGCTATAAAGGTGCCATCTGAAAAAGAATTTGTGAATTGGAAACATTTCCATTCAATAAATGTGCAAATAATATGTGATGCACAAATGCACCTAACAAATATTGTGGCAAGGCGAGCTGAAAACATGATTCACACATCGTTACAAACAGCATGGTTGGGATGAGGCTCCAAGTTAGCAGGGTGCGCGATGGGTGGCTTCTTGGAGAGTGACACTTTTAAAGTTATGGCTCTATCTAAAAGATATTTATTTATTTATTTATTTATTTGTGCGTGTAATTCTTGAACTTCACATCAGGAGATTGCGGTTATGCACTGAAGACGTGGCTGTTAACTCCCCTCACCAACCCACAAACTGCACAAACTGACCGAGAGCGCAGATACAATGATGCCCATTCTCGCACTCAGGGTGTACTCACACTAGGCAGTTTGAACCGTGCCCGAGTGCGTTTGACCACCAAAGCGCAGTTCGTTTGACTAGTGTGAGTGCTCCGAACTGTGCCCGGGCGCGGTTCGTTTAGCCGTCCCTGGCCCGCTTGGAAGAGGTGTGCCAGAGCACAGTTCAGTTGGACTCGGGCGCGGTTCGCATGTAGTGTGAGCGCTAACCGTGCTGGAGCACGGAACAGGACGCGTGACATCACGTTTTTTTCCCGATGTACGGGAACTGTAGTCGGTAATCAAAGCTGCAAAGTCCTTGCTGCACTTCAGCTGGTACCTTGCAAACCTCCTCATATGAGCAGCACGACTGCGTGAAAATTTTCGTGCCACAAAAGCGATAGACCTGTTTAGCAACGGGCTGTGGACGACCGCGGACGAAACAACTCAAAATTACTATCCACAAAGTAACCAGAGCGATGGACTCCATTGCGTTCAACGAGAGCGCCGCTCTTCCTGTTTATCCTGAAACCGTCGTACCATAATGACGTAAGCGTGCTCCGGCACGAATGCTGAAACCCAATGGGGGTGGGGAGTGGGGAGTGGGGAGTGGGGAGTGGGGAGTGGGGAGTGGGGGGGCAATCGTACTCGGGCCCAGTTCACGGCAACCATGCCTAGTGTGAGCACACCCTCAGTCAGTTGTAGAGCAGGCGATTGGGCAGCTGAAATGTCAGTGGCGCTGCCTTGATAGGACCGGGGGATGATGCTATACCGCCCTAACAAGGTGTGTCTCATCGTGCTGGCCTGTGGTGTGCTGCACACTGTCACGCACAGGCATAGCACACCACTCGGTGAGGTGGTGGCACCGGTGCCAGATGACCCCAACCCAGAACCGGTGTATGTGCAGTCCAACCAACAAGCCATTCAGGCCCGTCAATGTGTGATTGTGGCAGTATAAATAAAATATAAATGGTAATCAGAGACGAAGTTCATTTTTTGACCAATTCCTTTAATGAGTGGCTTATGTCTCTGAGTGACACTTTGTCGATGCGCAGCAGTTCTCCGCTTAACTTCCACATTTAGATCTATACATCTATATACATTTTTAAGTTCATTTACAGTGCAAGTTTCAGATCCCACCGCGTTGACGGCGTCCACCTGTCACGCTCAGTCACAACAGACAATAGGGGTAAAGTATAACAAGTGAGTTTATTTAATGTACTCAACGTAAACAGGTTCTCTGCAGGTAAATATCCAGGTAAGTATTAAAGCAAGTAAACGTCAACAGGATCACTAATCAAACAGGATTCCGCAGGTAAGTGTTCAGGTGAGTATTAGTGCTGGTAGACGTCAACAGGATCACAAATCACACAGGTTCTCTGCAGGTAAATGTCCAGGTAAGTATTAGTGCAGATAATAGAAGTATACTCAATCTGTAAGGCATTCATTCGAGAAGCAAGGCAGACAAAGTTCGTTCTTCAAAAGGGCACGCGAGTAGACATGCAGGCAGATGATCCAGGAATGACAGAACGTATCAACCTTGAGCTCAGCCATCGAATGAATGGCTGAGCGATCCTTTTAAAGGGAGCTGCTGATTGTGACCAGGTGCTAGTAGTCCGGTGATTGCGAGCGAGTGATTGGTGCTGAATCAGGTGCGGGTGATTGCGTGCGTTCGGTGGAGACTGGTCCAGGGTCAGGTGAGTGTGACGGTGTGACACCACCAAACTCTCCCACTCATTTCTTTTTCTTTTGTTATTAATTCAGGAGGACAAAGTTCCAAATAAAATATTCTTTCTAGTTTCTATGTGCGCTCAATTTCACGTTGATTGGGATGTACAAAGACAATATGCATGGGATCCTGCGTACGCAGAGTTTCATACGTTTTTTTTTTTTTGTGCGCAGAATTACAGCTTTGTCCGTAAGCTGTTTTAGTATGAATTCAACGCAAGTCTTTGTACATGAGGCCCCTGGTCTTTAATGGGGAGTGTTGCTCAGCTTGGATCTACAGAATCCCCCACAGCTGCTCAAGAACATTAAGACTGAGTGAAATACTTGTCCACTGAAGGATTTTAACCTTGGGAGAATGAATATCTTTATTGTCATGCTGAAAAAATGCCCAGCAATGCAGGCAATGAGGAAAGGGTAGCATTTTCTGTTTCAGATTTTTTGTATTACATCACACAGTGGTGTGTGAATTCATGACAGCGTTGATGAAGCACAACTCCCTCAAACCTTCAGCACTCATACATCCCAATAGAAGAGCTTTACTACTACTTAACGTCACTGTGGGAACCAGCCACTTCTCACCGTACACCTCCTCTAGCAACAGCATAACATTTTGGATGCTTTTGGATCCGAAATGATTGACTTGGACTCTTGAGACCAGAGTATGGATTCCCAGAAGTCTATATTTTGTAAATATGGGCCTTGGAAGAGGTTAAATTAGTTTATTGTGCTACAGTAGGTAATTCTAGTGGTAACAACAACCATGCATGTCACTTCTGCAGGCTGTGTCGTACTCTGTGAGATAAAGTGTTACTCTTTTCATAGTTTTTGCTGTCTCTGAGACACTTGCATGGTATTTCTCCTGCGCTTCTTCTAGCAAAAATTCATTCATTACTAAAGGAAAACGTAAAAGGAAGACCTGATTATTTCAGGAGATTTGTCACAAGTCCATTGTTTTTGAATGTTGATGTTACTTCTATATTTTCACACACAAAATAATAATTAGGTATTTGATCTAAGACTGTCTTAAACCTACAGTATTGTTTTATTTATTTATTTTTTTTTAGTTTTATTTATTAACTTTCAGGAGGGTGTACTCATTTTTGCAACACAACATTTGATCACTTTAATAAGAAAATCTTATTTTCCTGAATAATTTTGACATTCTTCTTTGGTAATTGATCAAGTAGGCTTGTTGGAACATTATATCGCCAAATGACCCTAACATGTCTTCTAAGTAGAGTAATTGCTAAATTTGTTAAGTTTTAGAGAGGGTGTACGCCTTTATGCTGTGCACTGTGGTCTCTAATTTTGATCAAATATCTCATTTAAGTTTTTTTTCACTGTGCTTCAGAATACAATTCATTTATGAAATTTGCTTAACTGGGAGCCTGAACATCCTTTCATAGTAACAGAGTACAGTATATGTGTCATGTTAATGCAGGGATGAGACCAGAAGCAGAGTTAAGGTGCAAACCAAACATGGTAGAGGTGGCTGTGGTGAATGCCTGACAATATAGGGGTTGAATTTCATATAATGTAAAGTCTAAATAAATGTAGATATGTAGAAAATGTACATTCTGGTCAGTAGTCTTCACTACTGTTTAAGATGCAAAAAGGTTGAAGATCTGAGAAGAAATTAAGTCCTGAGATCAACACAACCACACAAGCCATTTCCTCCCTTGTCATGTCTTTCTCACAGTAACTGATATGTTCAGATAGCATCTGAACAGCCTTTTAAACACAACAGTTTCAAAATGAGAATGAACCAGCAGAAGTTATATTTATTATAATTCTTCTCATTGTAGGCCAAGTGTGAGGAAAAAAAAAATTCTTGAGAAAGGAAACTTTCAAAGGAAATGATGACTGCTCCCTGCTTTCCATTTCATGAACTAGTGGAGAAGGCATGATATTATTTTAACAAAGCTGATTGGCTTTAAAGAGTTGTGTAGAGGGGTTTGGGGTAGTATCAGCGTATGCCTGTGGGTTGTTTGTCAAATGGTGCTGTTTAGTTGTCTGTTTGTTGTGGCAGAGGTGTGAAGGCTTGGTAGGTGGTAGGTGCTGGTGTAGATGAACAATTCACACGCACTCATCATGTCATTCCAGAGCTGTGTGACTTTACTGTCTTCTGCTGAGCAAAAAAAATGAGATCATGATGATTATCCAGTTGGGTGAATTCAGTACAATGCAGTACATTGAGACTAGGGTTGGAACAGTATATAGTATAATAGTAGAATGTATATAGATCAGTTTTTGAAACCTAGAATGTTTCTTATACAGATGCGGTTTTATATACAACTATATGCAAAAATAACATAACCCAGTCTCAGTTTTTACCCAGGTGAGTTTAGTTTAGCTTGAGCAAAGAAGGTGGGTTGGTTTAAACTTACACTACACAACTACTCTGCTCTGGAGCAGGTTTTATTCTGGGTTAGAGATCTCAAGTTAAATAAACACTCTCTTCTCAAAGATCAAGGCAAATAGAAAAAAAGTGAGTAATAAAGATTTATCATTCATCTCAAATAACCAGCTAGAGAAGGCTTGATTCTTTGAGGCTGCTTCTAGTTGCAAACAAGTAGAGAGTTTCAGTCTCTTTGTGTTCTATTTCACCAAACAAGATGCTGCGGAGTATCGTCCTGATCGCCCCGCTGATATCCTCAGGTAAAATGAGCACAGATCAGCACAGAAGAAGAGTTAACTGGAAACAAACTCGAAGAAAGCTCTGTGAGTTGTCCTCAGCATCATTTACCATGATCCCATTTTGTGTTGACTTGTCAAGTTTAATATAGAAATGTCTTTAAATTTTTAGAATTGCATTCTGCTATTTTTCATTTTTTGATGTTTCCAAGCTTTCAATGACTGCATACATTTTTATGATTACAAATGTGACCCTGGACCACAAAACCAGTCATAAGGGTCAATTTTAATAAATTTGGAATAAATCAGAATGAGAAAGAGCTTTTATTGCTAAGTATGCTTGCGCATACTAGGGATTTGTTTTAGTGTCATTAGCTTCCAGTACACAGAGACAGCAACAACATACAGACAATAAACATAAGATGAGAATAAAATACACATATTTAAATTTAAATAGACAAAATTTGAAAAATAAACTGAGAAATAAATAAATAAGTGGTATGTACAGTTGTGCTATAGATGACAGAATAGAATAGAATAGAATAGAATAGAATAGAATAGAATAGAATAGAAAGAGGTAGAGATGCAGGGATGTGCTAGGATGGGGGTGGTAACTAATAAATAAAATGTTATTGCACATTATATTGTGCAATGGGGGGAACATTTAACTGTTCATAAGGAGAATTGCCTGGGGAAAAAACTCTTCTTGCGCCTGGTTGTCCTGGTGTTTGGAGCTCTGTAGCGCCGGCCAAATGGTAAAAGTTCAAAGAGATGATGACTTGGATGTGAGGGATCCAGAATGATTTTCTGAGCTCTTTTCCTCACTCTGGATGAATGCAGTTCTTGAAGGGTGGGCAGGGAAGAACCAATAATCCTCTCGGCAGTCCAAACCATTCTCTGTAATCTTCTGATGTCTGATTTTGTAGCTGAGCCAAACCAAACAGTTACTGATGTGCAGAGAACAGACTCGATGATGGCTGAGTAGAACTGTTTTAGCAGCTCCTGTGGTAGGTTGAACTTTCTTAGCTGGCGAAGGAAGTACAACCTTTGTTGGGCCTTTTTTTACAATGGAGTTGATGTGAGTGACCCACTTCAAATTCTGGGAGATCCCAGGAACTTGAATGTCTCCACTGTAGCCACAGTGTTGTCCATGATGCTGAGAGGAGGGAGTGCAGGGGGGTTTCTCCTGAAGTCAATGATCATCTCCACTGTTTTGAGCGTGTTGAGCTCCAGGTTGTTATGACGGCACCATACAGCCAGCTCTTTAACCACATGTCTGTAGGCAGACTCTTCACCATCCTGAATGAGGCCGACGAGTGTGGTGTCATCTGCAAACTTCAGAAGCTTGACAGAGGGGTCTTTGGAGGTGCAGTCATTGGTGTAGAGGGAGAAGAGCAGTGGAGAGAGAACATAGCATGAGTGTTAGTGGTGCGGCTGCTTGAAGTCAATTTCCCCAGTCTCACCAGCTGTTGCCTATCTGTCAGAAAGCTGGTGATCCATTGACAGATAGAGCTAGGAACAGAGAGCTGGTTTAGTTTGGTCTGGAGGAGTGTAGGAATGATGGTGTTGAAGGCCGAACTGAAGTCCACAAACAGGATCCTCACCTAAGTCCCTGATTTTTCCAGATGTTGCACAATGAACTGCAGTCCCATGTTTACTGCTTCATCCACAGACCTGTTTGCTCAGTAAAGTAAGTAAGGGTCTCGTGATGTTCTTCAGATAAGCCAGAACCAGTTTTTCAAACAACTTCATGACCACAGACGTTAGCGTCACAGGTCTGTAGTCGTTAAGTCCTGTTATCTTGGGTTTCTTTGAGACGGGGATGATGGTGGAGCGTTTGAAGCATGATGGAACTTCACACAACTCCAGAGACCTGTTGAAGATCTGTGAAAAGATGTGGGCCAGCTGATCAGCACAGGTTTTCAGACAGGCTGGTGTGACACCATCTGGGCCTGGTGCCTTTCTTCTTTTGCTCTTTCTGAAGACCTGGCGCACCTTGTCTTCACTGATCTGAAGAGCAGGAGTGGGGGAGAGGAGCGTTGCTGGAGGTGTTAGTAGTTGTGAAAAGAGATCGTCAGAACGGGTGTGGGGGGTTTTGAATCTACAATAAAGCACATTTAGCAAGTCGTTGGTTTGCCTCAGTGCTGGGGGATGGTGTCTTGTAATTTGTGATGGCTTTTAGACCTTTCCTCACTGAAGCTGGTTCATTTGAAAAGCAGTAAATAAGCTTCCCACTGATGTATGGTTTGTTAGGATAGGACAATATTTGGCTGAGATACAACTATTTTAATATGGAATCTGGGGTGTGAAAAAATCTAAATATTTAGAAAATCACCTTTAAAGTTGTCCAAATGAAGTTCTTAATGCATATTACTAATCAAAAATTAAGTTTTGATATAGAGGTTAAAGCTTTGTCATCTACAGAATGATGAAACTTGAAGAGTATCTGCAAGATGCAGATAAGCTTGAAAGTGGTTTTCAAACAGCTAGTCATCACGGACTTGTTGATTAGATGCCAAATATTAATTTTTGTTTTTTTGCATATTTGTTATGTACACTTAACTTTGGAACTTCTCTGCATTCAGTTGGAAAATAAATGTGTGAAACAAACTTTAATGTTGCATGACATGATGCTTTTACAAACAGAGGATGCCTAAATTAGTGTTTACTGGTCCATTTCTTGGTCCATCTATATACATGAATACGCCATTTCCATTTTAAACTCACAGTTTTTTACATTTTGCAAAGAATTTGCAATAAAGAACCATTTGCAAAAAGACTAAATGGAGTAAAATGGGTTTGAGTCAGAAGTATAAACAAATATACAGTTGAAGTCAAACTCTGCAAAATCTGCAAAATGTTAGTTGTTTTATCAAAATGAGAGGGATCATGCAAAATGCATTTTATTTTATATTTAACTAGCACGTTATTAGGAAAGGTGATTGGGGAGATTCATAAAAAACCCCTTATACTCACTTCTGCTGTAGGTGAAGCTGGATCACGAATGATTTGTGCGAACATAGACGCATTTATGTAGATCGGGAGGCGCATTCCCTTCACAAACAAACATAATCCACTGCATTTTCAGCGGCTCAGATGTTGGGAGTAAATGACGACCACTATATTCATTATTACATCCAGCAACACAACACCTCAATCGCTCAATCGGAGATATTCTTGTCTAACTTACATCCCTGCTCCGGCATCGAAACAATGGAGGTCGGACTGTTACAGCTGATCTGAAGTAAGACGCTCATGTCAATCAACTATCGTGGGAGCGGCCTCTGAGAATGGCTCTATTTGAAAAAGGGGATATTATTTTTACAGATTAATTAAAAACCACTGCATGGATTTTTATCATTATAGGGTAGATGTGTACATACACTGCCAACACACATTAATGTTCAAACAACATTTAAAAGTGATCTTTGCATCCAATGACCCCTTTAATGGAGGAAAAGAAAATACCTTGAAGATTGAGATGGGTCAAAGGTCGCTGGGCCTCCATGAGTGTGTTAAGGAGACTTTGAAGGCTGACTGAAGTCACTCAAAGGTTGTCAGGCAAGTCCAAAGACAGGTGGAGTTGGAACTAAGAACCATTTCTTTTTCCAGTGTCCTGCAGAGTTTAGCTCCAACCCTAATTAAGCACACCACAACCAGATAATCAAGGTCTTACTAGGCATACTCCAAACTTTGCAGGACACTGGCCCTCCAGGACCGAGTTTGGAGAGCCCTGTTTTAGTTTGTTTGCTCTGTATAACATCTCTACAGACATCCTATACGCCCCTCTAGTGGCAGTAACCATAAAATGCAAGTTAATGTCATTTATTTTCCACAAGTGGGCATCAGAAAATCAGTGAGTGCCTGATGTATTTTGATGTTCTCTAAAATAGGACTACAATGAAGATTTTTGGTTTTGTTAAAAAATGTAAACAGATATGCTTATTTTAATTTCAAAATACAGGTAAATAAAACAAAGATAATATGTAACCAAAATTGATTGATATAAGTGTACTTAGGTGAAAAAAGTGCAGTACAATACACTGTATTTCAGTACACTTAGTGCACTTTCATAATGTACTTAAAGTGCTCTATTTTCATGCACTAATATTGTATTTAATATACTTAAAATTATTCTTTAGCACTTCTTAAGATAATCTTAAGAACATCTAAGTGTAATCAAACAGTGCTATTTTGGGACACCATAAATATGAACTAAAATGTGCTTTTAACATACTTTGTAAAAAAACAAAAATGTATTTAGTTACCACTTGTAAATATGGTTGTACAACCATATTTCATACACTTTTAAATATACTCATCATACATAGAAAATACACTTATTAATTATTTAAAATATAAGAATCATATATAATGAATATATACACTACAATTCAAAAGTTTTAGAACAGTAAGATTTTTAATGTTTTTTTTTTTGTCTCTTCTGATCACCATGCCTGCATTTATTTGACCCAAAATACAGCAAAAGCAGTAATATTGTGAATATTTGTAATATTTAAAATAATTGCTTTCTATTTTAATATATTTTAAAATGTAATTTATTCCTGTGATCAAATCTACATTTTCAGCATCATTACTCCAGTCTTCAGTTTCACATGATCCTTTAGAAATCATTATAATATGCTGATTCGCTGATCAAGAAACATTTTTTTAATTAATATATTTATCAATATTTAAAACAGTTGAGTACATTTTGTGCAGGATCCTTTGATGAATGGAAAAATCTAAAGATCAGCATTTATCGGAAAAAAAAAAAAAAAAAACTTTTGTAACATTATACACTCATTAAAAATCATAAAAAAAAATGGGGAAAGAAATTATAGGAATTAATAGACTTATTTAGCTTTAAATTGATCAAAAGTGATCATAAAGACATTTATAATGTTACAAAAGATTTCTATTTCAGATAAATGCTGTTCTTCTTTCAACATAATAATAATAACTATTTTTGAGCAGCAAATCAGAATATTAGAATGATTTCTGAAGGATCATGTGACTGGAGTAATGATGCTAAAAATTCAGCTTTTAAATCACAGGAATAAATTACATTTTAAAATATATTCAAATGGAAAACAGTTATTTTAAATAACAAAAATCTTTCAAAATTTTACTGTTTTTGCTGTACTTTGGATCAAATAAGTGCAGACTTAGTGAGCAGAAGAGACTTCTTTAAAAAAACATTAAAAATCTTTTGACTGATTGTGTAGATGTTCTTAAGAAGATCTTAAGAAGTGCTAAAGAATCATTTTTAGTATATTAAGTACAAAATTAGTGTGTGAAAATAGAGCACTTTAATTATAATATGAAAGTGCACTTTATTTTCTCCTGGACAATACAGTACATCTGGGGTCTGTGGTTGTAAAGAAACACTAACTTGCGGTTGATGCAGAGCTCTATAAAGAGAGCTCCACATGCTTCTGAGGATCACATTCAAACTGATTCTAAAAGCTTCGTCTTCACGCTGGTTAGAGATCATCTCCTAAAATGCTCTGCAACATCTTTCTTGTCAGCTTGCTCGTATATGCAGGTAAAAGAATCACTAATTCAGTTCTAAAATGACTTCTATTCTGTGTTAGGTATAAATATTAGTTTTATGCTTGAATCATTCATTATTGTCCATTTATCTGTAGTCTGTGCAGCTCAGTGGGAGATCCGTAAGGTGGACTCTGCTGAGGACCAAGATGAAGAGATCTCTGTAAGCATCTCCTGATGACAACGGTGTATACTTTAAAATAATAACTGATGCACATCTGTTTAACAAGACAAGGGGGAATTTTTGACTCATTTGCATGTGATTAGCAGGTGATCGATGAATAATTAAGCAGCATAGTTAATTGCATTGTCTCTTTGAGTACAGAGAGAATTGGAGATCGGCTTCTGCTGTGTTCTTATCTGCTTTATTATTAAATGACTCATATTTGCTTCATATTGTGATGTTTTTCAGGCTGATGGCATGCCGAAACAGATGTTTATTAAGTGCGAATTATGTAAAACTGCCATGAAGGAGGTGAAAAAGAAAATCTCCGTTAACCCAACGCCGGTGGGTGTCATGATTAATACTAAATTATTGAACTGACCGTGCATCTCACAACAACTTTGACTAAATACTTGATTTCCCTTAGGATGAAATCAAAACCAAGCTGAACAACATCTGTGATAAATTGAAGCTGCTGAGAGTTCAGTGCAAGCACTTTGTTGAAAAGTATATGCAAAATCTGATCGATGAGCTGATGACGGATGACGGGCCAAACGCCATCTGTACTAAAATTCATGTCTGCAAGCAGGTATACAGAAATACCTACACCAAAAATTTACAATCATGTCTTTTTTTCTCACTGTTATATGGTGATAATGGTTAAATGAGGAGATATACATTTTTTTTCTAAACTTTTTTGTTTGTTTGTTTGTTCCAGGTCAGAACCATAAAGGAGTTCATTGTTATATGTGATCAAGCTCATGACAATTTCTGAATGAGAGTAAATGATTACTTTGAAGAGCAATACATGTGCATTACAGGGAAAACAAAATAAAATATATACGAATGAAGTAATCAATTTGTATGTTTTCATTTTTATTTAATTTCTTTCTGATCGCCAATTTTCTGTGTTTTTTTGTGGTTACTGGTTTCTGGACACTTTGTCAATCATCAGTAACAGTATATGGGTGCTGAATTTCACTTAATGTAAAGTTTATATAAAAGTACTGTACATACCAGTCAAAATTTTTTTAAATAAGTCTCTTGTGCTCACCAAGCCTGTATTTATTTGATCCCAAGTAAAAAAAAAAACTTTTTAAAATTTTAAAATATTTTACTATTTAAATCACTGTTTTCTATTTGAATATATTTTAAAAATGTCTTTATCGTTACTTTTGATCAATTTAAAGCACCCTTGCTAAAAATTTCTATCATTTAATTTCTATCAAATGTGCTCAGCTGTTTAAAAAATTGATAATATTAAAAGTGACACTGACACTGAGGACTGGAGTAATGATGCTAAAAATTCAGCTTTGAAACACAGGAATAAATTACATTTTAAAATATTTTTAAATAGAAAGCAGTTATTTTAAATAGTAAAAATATTTTAAAATTGTACTGTTTTTGCTGTACTCTGGATAAAATAAATGCAGGCTTGGTGAGCAGAAGAGACTTCTTTAAAAAACATTAAAAATCCTACTGTTCAAAAACTTTTGACTGGTAGTGTAAAATAAAAAATAAAAATAGTACAGTACATTTTGTTTCCAGTAAATTTAAACTTCTTTCTCCTTTAAAAACCAGCCTTAGGTCTGTATTCAAAAACGTTCGTGAATTATAACAATTTAAGTTTGGATAGTGAACTTTCATGTCTAAGTTAAAAAAAAAAGGGGGGGGGGGGTGTTAAGGTTAAGGGGTTAAGGGGTTTAGGTGCAAAAAGACTGAATATCTGAGAAAAAAAAAAATGTCTTCAGATAACACAACCACATAAGCCATTTCCTCCGTTGTCATCTCTTTCTCACAGGGACTGACACTATATGTTCAGATATCTGATATCATCTTTGAAGTCAAGTCACCTCTATTTTAGCGCTTTTAACAATACAGATTGTGACAAAGCAGCTTTACAGTATTAAATAGGAAATAGTGTGTCAATAATGCAAAAATAATGCATCTTTACATCTTTTTAAACACAACAGTTTTAAAATATGACCATGAGTCAGCAGAAGCTATTCAGGCCTATTGTTATTCTTCTCATTGTAGGCTGTGTAAGAAAGAAAAAAACATCTCTTAAAAAATTAATTTAAAGAAAATGATGACTGCTCCGTGCTCCCTGCCCTGCATTTCATGACCTAGTGGACAAGACATGATATTATTTTATTAAAGCTGACTGGATAAAGCCTTTATAAAATGTATCCGGCGTAGTCCAATTACAGAACAAATCTTTAGAATGAGTTGATTCTTCTTCAATCAAATAATTAAAGCGCATCCTGTGTTTTCCAACTAGAATGAAAGACTCTAATGAGTCATAAAGTGCATTTGGCGAAGTCTGATTACAGAACGGATGATTCTAATGAGTCGGTTCCTTTTAGTGAGTCAAAAACATACAGTGCAGAGCAACCAGTGGAGTGCAAATCATATGTATCCACCTTTTTCTTCCCGTAATAGCGGACTTTTTAAAATAAATTTTATGGGTCTGGCTTCCGGTCTCATCCACGTCCAGCTATTTTTAGCTGTACAAAACAACTAATTTTTCTGCTTGATATTCCAAATGAGTGTGTCTTACCATTTGTGACCACAAAACCAGTCTTAAGTAGCACGGGTATATTTGTAGCAATAGGCAAAAATACATTGTGATATTTAATAAAGATATTTTGTAAATTTCCGCGTAAATATATCAACATTTATTTTTTGATTACATTTCTAAGAACTTAATTTGAACAACTTTAAACTTTAAAAAGATTTTCTCAATATTTTTTATTTTTTTTTTTTTTGCACCCTCAGATTCCAGATTTTCAAATAGTTGTATCTCGGCCAAATTTTGTCCTATTCTAACAAACCTTACACCAAAAAAAAAAAAGACCATTATGACTGGTTTTGTGGTCCAGGGTTACATATTATTTTGATGCATTATCTTAATTATGAAAACAGTTTTACCGTTTACTGCATGTTGTTCATTCTGACCCCAGAGGTGAAGTTTTGGTACTCTCTAACAAGGAGAGGATGATGGTTAGAAAAAACAAACACAAAATACCTAAACCCAATGATGTTTGGTTATGTTAATAATTATGTGAATTATACTGAATTCCATACTAAAATACTCAGAGTTTCCATCACAATACTTCTTTGACAGCACCAACAGTGTAGTCTGATTACAAAACAAAGGATTCTACTGAGTCGGTTCTGTTCAGTTCATCATAAACATACACGTATAGTATGAAGGGCCGTATAGGCCAAAATTATTGAAAAGCCTTTTGCAAACACAAGTGAAATTAACACTTATATCAACATTAGTGAAATCCGTTCAAATGCATTACTGAAAAGCCTCTAGTTTTCAATTAAGCCTCAAGGACTTGATTAGCTGGATCAGGTGCATTTAATGAAGGTTGAATCTGAACTCTGTAGGCCTGTGGCTTTACAGAAACTGAAATTGACACCTCACTACAGAAAAACAGTGCAGTGTGAGTCCTATACTCTGTATATAAAATGATTGTTATGTGTGGGTTATTTTAATTAAAACAAACACACAACTAACTAATAAGTTACTGACTGTTGGTAATGTTATAGCATAGTATAAGATAGATATTTTGTCAGAAGCATTTTATGAATGTGAATGAAACATTTTAAGCATTGTTGTTCAATGTGTAGTTAAAGCCAATTGTATTGCATTATTGACGTTCCATGGTAGTGCCAAAGAATTTTTGGAAGTACCTCATGATAGAACTGCACTCATGCACTCAAATTGACACCATGGTTTAGTCACATATACAACAACAAAGCCCTGTGATCAAAAATAAACGTGTGTCTCATTATTCTATTTGAAAATATCAATAACTATTGATTTTGCATTAGTAGAAATTAATAAATGTGAAAAAAAGTTAAATCTAAAAAACACCCACCCTTTCATTTTTTCACAAATGGCGCCCTGAGTATCACACATACAGCATGTTAAAAAAAAAAAAGTGTAATGCCAGGAGTGACTGTACATCATACATGTTATTCTTAGTCTGTGGTTTCCGGTTAAAACAGTGTTTTAAAAAAAAGAGGCACTAAACACCTTCAACAAGCAGACAGTTTTCAGTGTCATTGTGTTCAGACTCTTTTGCCAAACAAGATGCTGCGGAGTATCGTCCTGATCGCCCTGCTGATATCCTCAGGTAAAATGAGCTAGTTATCCTTATCAGTCTGTTTTTATTTTGTATGCCTAGCTGGAAACCCAGCTGCTAAAACCAGCTAAATGCTAGCTTTAATGTGCTCAATATATATATAACATATTCTCACTGTTTAGTCATGAAGTATATACAATGCCTGCATTTAGTACTTAGTATGTTTTACATTTATCATGCATTTATCCTCAGTTTGTGCTCTTCACTGGGAAATGCACAAAGAAAAGTCTACCGGAAATGAACTTGAAGAAAGCTCTGTGAGTTCTTAAAGTTATTTATAATGAACGTTTATCATGATTCCATTTTACGTTCACTTGCAACACAAAACTGCTTTCACCAGATTGTGTATTAGTATCTATAAGTAGTGCTCAAAAATGTATTTTTAATATAAAAATGTCCAATTTGCTTAAAATGTTTTAAGACTGCATTAATTTCTATTACTTTTCAATAATTTTGTTGTCTTGTTAGGGTGAGATACAAACAGAACAAGCCCCTGGAATATGCTGGACTTGCAAGTGGGCAATGAAGAAGCTGAAAAAACAGATCTCCAATGGAGCAACTCCGGTTGGTAACAGTACTGTTTCATACGCTTTACTAAAACTTAATGTGAGTGAGACTAATGGTTAATGTTAACTCTTCTGGTCACTTTTCCACAGGATGACATTAAAAAGAAGCTTGAGATGATCTGTGATGAGATCGGCTTCCTTAAGTCTCAGTGTAAGAAGTTTGTGAACCAGTACAGGGACACTCTGGTCGAAGAACTTTCAACTACTGATGATGCCAAAACCATCTGTGTTAACATTGGTGTTTGCAAGAAATAGGAATGGAGTTAATGGCTTTTTTAAAGTTTAAGAATCTTTGATAAATTGAAGGAAATGTGCAAGGCTTTTTTGTTTGTTTGTTTGTTTGTTTTCACACTGCACTTAAAAGATTAGTTCACTTCCAGAACAGAAATTGACAGATAATGTACTCACCCCCACCCCCTTGTCATCCAAGATGTTCATGCCTTTCTTTCTTCATTTGTAAAGAAATTGTGTTTTTTTGAGGAAAACACTTCAGGATTTCTCTCCATGTGATGGACTTCTATGGTTTGCCTAATTTGAACTTCCAAAATGCAGTTTATGTGCAGGTTTTGAGGGCTCTAAACAATCCCAGTCAAAGAAGGGTCTTATCTAGCGAACTGTCAGTCATGACAGTTAGGGTACGTCTAAAAACTCCCATCTCATTTTCTCCTCCAACTTCATAATCGTCCTACATCGCTGCAGAAGTACCAACCCAGAGTTTACAAGGTGAACATGCAAAGAAGCAGCCTGTACAAAAAAAGGTAAAAACAGCGATGTAGGACGATTTTGAAGTTGGAAAAAATATGATGTTTTTAGACATACCCTAACTGTCATGACTGGGAAAAAAACAGTTTACACAGAGCTAGACAAGAGAAGCATTTGAGGTTAAAAAGTTTATAAATTGTAATTTTTTTTTAGAAAATAACTGATCGTTTTGCTAGATAAGACCCTTACTCCTCAGTTGGGATCATTTACAGCCCTTTGGAGCTGCATTTAAACTGCATTTTGGAAGTTCACATTTGGGGGCACCACAGAAGTCCATTACATGGAGAAAAATCCTTTTCTTAAAAATCACTTTCTTGTTTTTCTTAAAAAACATAATTTCTTTATGACTGAAGAAAGAAAGACATGAACATCTTGGATGACAAGGGGGTGAGTACAATATCTGTAAATCATCATTTATTCACACTCAAGCTGTTCCAAACCTGTATAAATGTCTTTCTTCTGCAGAACACAAAAGAAGTTATTTTGAAGAATGTGTAGAGTGTCCTCATTGACTTCCATAGTATTATTTTCCATTCTATGGAAGTCAATGGAGACCATAAGATGTTTGGTTAGCTGTATTCAAAATATCTTCTTTTATGTTCAACACAAGAGAGAAATTCATACAGGTTTGAAACAACTTGAGGGTGAGTAAATGCTGATGGAATTTCTATTTTTTGCTGAACTATCCTTTTAACTTTGTCACGTTTGAAAAACCCTTGTTTGTTCGCTTCAGCTAGAAAGTTGGTGAGATTCTGCACTAGAGCTAGAGTGCATTAGAGCTAATGGTGTGATCATTGTTGTTTTGTATACCACAGTTTTTTGCACATTTGTCATGTATACTCAACCCCACTTTTTTGCTTTCAATTGGAAAATTTGCAAAACATACTTTCATGTTTTGTGACATGATTTTTTTAATTATATTCTTTGGGGCTTTTATGGCTTTTTTATTAGATAGGACAGTAAAGAGCAGACAGGAAAGTATTAGGTGGAGAGAGTGGGGTGGGATCAGCAAAGGACCCCAAGACAGGAATCGAACTCGGGTCACCGCGAGCACAGTCGCGCTACATGTCGGTGCACTTATGATTTTGCTCTTTTACATTTGGTATGCCTGAATTCATATTTTACTGGTTAATTTCTTGGTCCATCAACACCATATTACAAACTCATATTTTCTTAAATGTTTCCACTAATCAGCAACAAATTTGCAGAAAGATTGTCAAGACTGTCAAAGACAGTCTCTCATGAGGGGAACTTTAAACATTACAAGACACAATAAGTCACATTAACAACAACAGCTATGATTATCAATTTGTTTAGATGACTGATGACACATCCAGCAATTTAAACTTTGCGCAAATGAGCTTCTCAAACAGCTTTTACTGTCAGATACTGCAAGATGCTGCTACTGTAAGATTATTATGTAAGTAAATGCAGCTATATAATAAAAAATGATTCATGAAAAACAATATGAAATTTTTCAGTGATTTGAACTCTTCATGATATGATGATACAAACATATACACAAATGTTTTCCCTTATCACTTTTAGGAGTAATTGATTAATTGTAAAAAAAAAAAAAAAAAAAAAAAAAAATCTTCCCATTTGTTATCAGATTTCAATGCTTGGAAAGCAATATAGTGTTTTCACAACGCGTCATCAATCGGCCATATTGGCGGCACTGACTGTAAACAATGCCACTGAACCGAACAGAACATGCAAATTTTGCTGATTATTGATTCATGCGTTGGGCTGTACTAATCAGTCGGACCGGGAAAAACATTTAGAGTACTATAGACCGCCAAAAGTCATAACAAATCAAGAAGAAGAATGCAAAAGAAAATGCAGATGTTGTTTACATCCGAGTATCTCCAATATGGCCTTCTTTAGTGCAGATCTGAATTGTCAGTAAACCTATTACAAGGAAACTACCCTTGCTTGAGTCGAGTTCATCACTGTTTTGTGGTGTGAACCTACAACCTTTCAAAACTTTGACAATAAGTGACAATTTGTGCATCCAAGCTAACAAGATGCTGGTGATCAACTCTAAATATTCTCTAAGGAAAAGAAAATAGAAGACTGAGATGGGTGAAAGGTCACTGGGCCTTTATGAGGGCATTGAGGAGACTCTGAAGGCCGGTGAGGTCACTGAAGGGTTGGCAGACAAGTCCAAAGACATCAGAGAGGGACAAACAGGAAGACACCTAAAAATAACCAGAAAATACAAACCTGTATGACTTTTGTTCTACAGAACACAAAACAGCTAGAGTTGGTACTGATTTCTTATTCAGATCCGTCTCTCTTTTTACATGTTACAAATTAGGTGTTCGTTGAAGTGGTGCTAGAGCAAGTGAAATTCTCACACTTAAAACAGAAAAAAGACTAATATAAATACGTTTTTGTCAGTGTAAAAAAAAAAAAAAAAAAAAAAAAAAAAAAAAGTATTTAATCCTCTCCTTGGGTCAGTTTTACTCATCAGTGAAAACAAAATAAATTCAAAGTTAATTGAAGTTTCAACTGGAAAACGTTTTCATATTCTAATTTATTTGCTCTGTATCTGTATTAAATCTCTATAGAGATCCTATAGGCCCTTTATAGCAGGAACCATAAAATGCAAGGTAATCTTTTTTTTTTTTTTTTTCCCAAAAGGGGGCATCAGAGACATTCAGTTACCCAGTGCATGATTAATTTTGATGTTCACAATAGAATAAGAATTTAAAGGTAAATAAAATACAAATCACAAATAATAACAACAATAATAGTAATAAACTGGATAAATATAAAGATAATACTTTAGGACTGATATAAGCTTTCTGGACCAGAACAAAAAACATTTTTTTATACTACTCACAAGGAGAGGTTTTATTACTCGTTAACAAGAGACGATGAGGGTTAAAATAAATAAATATAAAATAACTAAAGCAGGGCAGCAAAACTCAGTTCCTGGAGGGTCACAGCCCAGGGCCAGCCCACCTGGCCTTTGTCAGTGAGAGACGCGTTCAGAATCAGCACATGATTACTGTCTAGTGGGCTTTGTTTTCAAGTGCAAAACTCCTGGCATTCGCTGTTCTTCTGCCGGCAGTTATCAAAGTTGCATTATTGTGGGCGCCCCCTTCTGGATGGATTGAGGGTGAATTGCCTATGTTCGTTGTAAAGCCTCATGCACTGAACTGAGATGTCCGTACAGTGATGGTTCGGTACGAATACATGTATCGATACACCCCTAATATATATATATTATATATATTATATATATATATATATATATATATATATTATATATATATATATATATATGTATGAAGAGTTCGGGTGCAAAACCAGCTAAATCCATCTGACGTCTTTCTTTAAAAAATGCAATTTTATCAGGCGCAGAGGTTTCTGTGTAAGTACCGGTACTTCTGATTGCGCTGAGGCTGGTATTTTAGCGAGTTTTAAGAAAAAGTATTTGATGGATGTATAATATGTGTCAAGAGCATTCACTCAGTATCAGTATCTCATTTTTGACCGAGATGGCTTTTGTTCATATATGAACTCTTCATATATATATACATATTATACATATTATATTATATTATACATATTATTATTATTATGTCCTCTGACCTGTTCATTGGTAACATTTTGTAAACCTCTTAATGATATTGTGCACAGTGGACACAGGAACATTACCATCTCTGGAGATGGACTTGTAACCTTGAGATTGTCCATGTTTTTCCATAGTTTTTTCTCTCAAATCCACAGACAACTCTTTATACTTCTTTCTATTCTCCATGCTCAGTGTAACACACAGAACACAAAGGTTGAGTCAACTTTTTTCCATTTTAACTGGTTGCAAGTGTGATTACTATATTGCTCACACCTGTTACTTGCCACAGGTGTGTCTAAATACAAATTACAGGAGCATCACATGCTTGAAAAGCAATTATTTCTTTCAGTTTTGACAAGGTGCCAATAATTTTGTTCAGTCCATTGTTTGAGTTCTCTGTGAAATTTTATCAAGTTTGACTTCTCTTCTCTGTTGGCCCTTAATTTTGGATTTTTGAAATCTTCTGCTCTCAACCATCCAGTAAACTCTCCTAAATGAGAAATGGAAACAAAGCAAACTTCGCTAAGATTGGACTACATTTGGGGTGTGCTCAACAAAGTTGAAATTCTGTCTTAATGACCATACCAGCATGTAATTAATAATTATACAAAACCATTAGTACACTGTGAATTAGGTTAAAAACAAGAACAGTGTTGTTAGTCTTAAAATGTTAAATTACATTGGCGGAAATAGCCTTGTGGGCAGTGCACTGATATGTAGTGCCATTGTGCTTCAGGTGTCCTGAGTTCGAGTCCCGGATCATGGACCTTTCCTGATCCCATCCCCCTCTCTCTCTTTCTCTCCCACTTCACCTGCTGTCCACTCACTGTCCTACTGAAATAAAGGCACCTGGGGGTTTGGTGTCTTGTTCAAGGGCACCTCAGTTGTGATATTGAAAGTGGAATAGTTGAAAGACTGTACAATTGCAATCAAAATCAACCCCCAGAGACTGCAAGACTTTGCAAATACAAGTCCTTCTGAAGATCCAGGGCCCTCATTTATCAACAGTGTGTACGCACAGATATGTGCGTAAGAACAGTTTCACACAAAGTGTGGGATCTACTAACTTGTACTTATATGTAGGAATGTGTGTAAATGTAAGCACAACTGTGAGCATACTTATGCAGAGAATTTAGTGGCAGAATGACGATACCACAAAAAGAAAGTGCTGCTGTGTGTTTCCTGTGTCCTTTAATTGCAAATACTCAATTAGTAATTTTGTAGTTCAAGCTAGACATTCGCATAATTGGTGTGAAGTTATAAAAGACATTGCACAAAAAATGTGCATAATTGTAAAAATTAAATGGTTATCTTAGAAATTTTGTCTTGTTTCTAGTCAAAATATCTAAAAATTCTTAAATCAAGATGCATTTAGTAGATAAGCCAAAAGATGTAAGTAAAATATTCTTAAAACAAGATTATTTATATCTTATATTATATCTTGTGTGCTTGTCTAGTAAATGCATCATGATTTAAGAATTTTTAGATATTTCGACTAGAAAAAAAGACAAAAATGGTAAGTAAGATTTTTTTTTTCTTTGGCAGTGCAGCTAGAAAGTAATTTTGAAATGTAGCTATAGTGCCATGGGTTATCTCGTGTTGCTAGAAAATTTGACACAGAAAACGCATTTTTAAAGACAGAGCTTATTTGTTTAGTAAGAGCACAAAATGGGTTCTCAGTCAGTACCATTTATAAAGGAAGATGCTGTCACCATATATGGTTCATTGGAGGCGTATCTGAATGCAAATGACCATGACCGTAAACGAGCATGGTGCTTAAGAACATGTGAGATTTATCAACAATGATTACTTACTGGTGTGCGTAAGAACTGAAAAAGAAGAATCTTTTCTATGCATTGTTGATAAATGAGGGCCCAGGACTTTATAAAAGTTGCATCTATAACAGATTACTGGCATAGTAAAAATGTATAATATTTTTTTTTTTCAATGTATAATATTTTTGAGTTCTAGGATTTTTTAATAACACAGCTATGTCATAATTATTCAACCCTTATTCTACATTGCTGTTACTAGTCACTTATTTGTATGGTGGAGGACAAAATTGTCTTAAAACGCAATTAAACCTTTAGAAAATCTATGAGAAAACAGAATTAGCTTGAGCTGTTACACATACAGTTAGCCCATGCATGTGTTGAAGTTTGAGTAGAAAATATGGCGAAGTCAACAGAGATCTCACAAAAGCTATAGAGAAGAAATCCTTTTATTATTAAGGCTACGTGAATATTTGTAAGACATTATAAGTTCCTAGAGAGCTGGCAGCCTTATTCCTTAGTTTAAAATGTGTTGTACCAGAAAACCTTTGAGTGTGTTGAACAAAAAAGCATAAAATACATACATTTTATGACAAAATAGAAAATGCTTGATTAGAACAACTAAGGAAAAACCTGGAATTTACAGCCAAAGACTTGCAAGAAAAACATTTCAATGCAGTGTATAAGAAGAACACAAGACAAGTATGGCCTTCGTGTTGGGGCACCTTGCCGAATACCACTCTTGACCAAGAAGAACAAACAGGCCGAATTGAACATCCTTTTTTATGCTGATTTATATGCGTGAGAACATTTGCCATTCTTATGTTTTACCACTATGGTCCATGGTTTAATATGTGGTAAACAACAATTAAATGAAGAAGTAAAGATCAGCATTAAATTATCTTTATTTTCTTTAAACACATCTGAATCCTGGTTATGCAATTTAAAAAAGTTTTCTTTTTCAGTATTTGATGTAATTAAACAGAGCTTGGTGTGTGTATATATATATATATATATATATATATATATATATATATATATATATATATATATATATATATATATATATATATATATATATATAATATATATATATATATGTGTGTGTGTGTGTGTGTGTGTGTGTGTGTGTGAGTGTGTGTGTGTGTTTTATGTTTTTCTTGCCAATTTTGCAAATGTAATTAATCTGAACTCAGAGAAAAGGAAAGGCATTTTCTTTTAAGTACAACGAACATTCATTAAATTTATAAAGTACATAGTAAATTTCACTATTAGGAGCAATACATATCTAACAAATGTCGACATCTTGTTGAGGTAAGGAAGAGTGTTATGGTTATGTTATGGTTATGTAGTTATATAAGGTAGTTATGTAGTGTAAGGAATGTAGTATGTTTTTTTTTTTTTTTTAATATACATGCATGAGAAAATTTGCCATTCTCACGCTGGTTTTACCACTGTGGTACATTGTGTAATTTTCTTTGGTATATTTTCAGTCATGCATCAACATGCAAAGTTTCCTTACAAAGATATGTTTTATTTTATTTATGTATGTATTTATTTATTTATTTACAGCTTTATTAAAAAAAACATGCTGAATGAAGTGATTTGCAAAATCATGCAAAACTTCCCAACAGCTTCAGCTACTGCAGTATTTTCTATATTTTATGTGTATTTATTTTCAGACTCATGCACTTTGTTTCTGTTTGGCTAGTTAATCACACAAAGCAAGTGCTCAGAGCTTACCTCATTTAGATAGAGGAGACAGCTGCTTTTACTATCTACATTATTACTGAATGCAGTCTATCAGTCATATTGCACTGAAGAGTGTAAAAAGACACAATGAATGTTTGATTCTCAGCTCTATTGTGGTTCCCAAGGGCAGAAAATTTAAAGTGCCACTAAAAACACAAACTGTGGTTTGCTGAATGGCAAGACATGGGTTTCCGGTGCATCTCAGAGAAACAAGGTGCACTGTAAAAAATTGTTAAAAATCGGACATTTACAACAGTGAAAAATATGATAGCAACATTTTAGGTTTTACAGACTTACTTAAAAAATTCAATAATTGATATAATGTATATACCAACCTACTGAATTAATAATATCCACCAACCTCCAAAAACAGGTGGTGAATGTCACATGGTGAATCAAAGTTCATCACAAACAGCTTTTCCACAAGCTGAGGAGGAGAATACTAAAATATAGAAGGTGCACAGAGCCATTCGCACAAATATTAAACACCATCAACGACACCATGGTACCAAGCTTGATACTGAAATAATGCAATAAAGTTAATTTAACAACATTAAATGCATGACAAAACCCTACTGAACATAACCGATGAGAACGAAGACGGAACAATTATTTCAACAAAAAACATCAAATATAGTGTCATGCAGGGAATTCTGGGAATGTCACTTTACGTTTTTTTTTTTTTTCTTTCACTGTAAATTATACAGTGACTTGTTACATTTACATTTATTCATTTGGCAGATGCCTTTATCCAAGTTTCAGTCATAGCTCAAAATAGTAAACGATAGGAGAGGAAGGGATAAAGGGTAATAAGAGAATATAAAAAGTAATGGCATAGAATTTTTGGTAACACTTCAGTATAGGTACAAATTCTCACTATTAAAGTTGCTTATTAGAATGCTTATTAATGACCAGTGTTGTGGAGTAACTAGTTACATGTAACAGAATTACATAATTTAATTAATAAATGTAACTGTAATCTGTTACTAAGAAAAAAATGAATGCATGAATGCACATGTTGGAAATCCAGCCAGAAGAGCATTGCAATAATCCAGGCTAGAAATGACAAGGGCCTAGACGAGAAGCTGTGTTGCATGCTCTGTTAGGAAGGGTCTGATCTTCCTGATGTTGTGTAGTGCGAACCTGCATGATTGTGTTGGGAAGATAAGAAGCTCTGTATTTGCCAGGTTGAGCTGCAGGTGATATTCTTTCATTCATGCTGAGATTTCCATCAGGCAGTCTGAGATCCGAGCAAGTAACGTTGGATCATGTGGTTGAAATGAGAGGCGTCATCAGTAGGAGAAACCATGTGCCTGAATGATGGGTCCCAGTGATGCAGTGTATAAGGAGAAGAGGAGATCCAAGGATCCAAGAACTGATTCTTGAGGAACCCCAGTGACCAATTGATGTGATTTGAATAGTCTCCTCCCCAAGACACCCCAAAGGACCTACCTGTGAGGTGAGACTTAAACCCGTGGACTGCAGTTCTGCTGATGCTCAGCGATGAGATAGATCTAGCAGAATGGGAACTGAATATTTGGACTTAGCTCTTGCACTCCTTAGCGTTTCAGTGACTGACAGCAAGGCGGTTTCAGTTGAATGGCCACTTTTGAATCCAGATTGGTTATCATCCAGCTGGTTGTTCTGTTAGAGGAAGGAAGACATGTGTGGTTTTACTATGAACGGGAGGAGAGACACAGGCCTGTAGCTCTCAACAAGTGAGGTGTCTAGTGTGGGTTTTTTAAGCTGTGGGGTTACCCAAACCCGCTTGAATGTGGTGGGAAAAATGCATGTGAGAAGAGATGTGTTGATGACGTGTGTGAGTGAAGGCATAAGTGCAGGGGAAGTAGCTTGTAGGAGATGTGAGGGGATTGGGTCTGGAAGGCAGGTGGTTGGACAGGATAAGTTTAGAGACTTCATCTTATGTAAGAGGAGAGAAGGAGGAGAGAAGATGGTCAGCTCTTTGAGTGTTTGCTCTGTGAAGTGAGTGGAAATGACTGCTGATGGATGTGGTTTTGTTAGCAAGGTAATAAGCAAAATTGTCAGCAGTTAAAGCATGTTCATGTCTTAAGGAAAACATTTCAGGATTTCTCTCCATATAATGGATTTCTATGGTGCCCCTGAGTTTGAACTTCCAAAATGCTACTTCAAAAGGCTCTAAATGATCCCAGCCGAAGAAGAAGGGTTTTATCTAGCTAAAACGATTGGTTATGTTCTAAAAAAAAATGACAATTCATATATTTTTTAACCTTAAATGCTCATCTTGTCTAGCTCTGCGTGAACTCTGTGTATTCCGGTTCATGACAGTTAGGGTAGGTCGAAAAACTCCCATCTCATTTTCTTCTCCACCTTCAAAATCGTCCTACATCGCTGTTTTACCTTTTTTTGTAAAAGGCGTGTGATCTTCTTTGCATGTTCACTTTGTAAACACTGGGTCGGTACTTCCGCAGCGATGTAGGATGATTTTGAAGTTAGAGGAGAAAGTGTGACAGGATTTTTTCGACATACCCTAACTGTCTTGAACCAGAATACAGGAGTTATGTTGTGAAATACTATTACAGTTTAAAATAACTGTTTTCTATTTGAATATATTACAAAACATAATTTCTTCTTGTGATGCAAAGCTGAAATTTCAGCATAATTTCTCCAGTCCTCAGTGTCACATGACCCTTCAGAAATCATTCTAATTTGCTGATTTGCTGCTTAAGAAACATCTCTTATTATTATCAGCGTTGAAGATGTGCTGCTTCATATTTTTGTGGAAAATGATACACTTTTTGGGATTCTTTTATGAATAAACGTCCAAAAGAACAGCATTTATCTTTACTATCACTTTTAATCAATTTAATGCATACTTGCCAAATAAAAGTGATAGTTAACTTTGTATGTAAGAAACTAATGTATTGTTTGTAGTTATATTTGATTTATGCTTTTTTACATGCATATATTACATGTACAGATAAAGTTCGTTTATCAAATTCTAACTGGTAGCACTGGAACTTTTAGTCTTAACAAGAACTGACAACAAAAAAAGTGCACTTCCATAATGTACTTAGTGTTCTATTTTCAAAAGTGTTCTACTTTTGTACTTAATATACTAAAAATTATTCTTTAGTACTTAAGATAATCTTAACAACATCCAAGTATACTCAACTGTGCTGTTTTGAGATTGAATATGAATATGAATATGAATTAAAATGTGCTTTTAACATACTTTGCTTGTATTTAAAAACATATTTAGCAATGTAATTATTTACCATTTGTAGTGGAATTGAAACCATCTTTTATACACTTTTAAATATTTACATTTAGACATTTAGCAGATGCTTTTATCCAAAGCGACTTACAAAAAAGGACGATGGAAGCAATCAAAATCAACAAAGAACAATAACATGCAAGTGCTATGACAAGTCTCAATTAGCCTAACACAGTACATGTAGCAAGGTTTTTTTTCTCTTTTTTAAATTATATAATAAATAAATGAAAACGTGTTATTTTCTTCATATGATGTTTATGGTATCTTTAAGTAGTACAACCAAGTACACTATTACCATGTCTTTAGTAGCACTTTTTTCCACATTAAAAATATAACAATTTAAGTATGTTATGCTAAACGTATACTTACTGTTAAATTGTGAAATTTGGTACACATTCTAAAATTACACCTATTGTGTAGTCACTTCATGAAGCTGTTGTTTTTCATCATTCAACTACTTAAATGTTAGAAATAATACATTTGATTAAAATGACTGTAAATTTTATTTATGTACATGTAAATACCCATAGATTAAAACGATAATTACCCTGTTACCACATAGATGCAACAATGCAGCACAAGTATAGTGTGTAATGTACAAACAAACAAAACAGTATCTCTTTCGTCAAAACCACTTTAATTTTTTTTGTCACATACAACAAAATCACCACAAGCACACTGCACAAGTCCAAACGGACATTAAGCAATACATTTCTACTGTATTTTTCATGAAAATCCAAACAGAACTTAGTGACAATATATATAAAAATCCTCAAAAATTTTATTTAAAGTGATCGTAGCACACTTTTAAGCAATGCAATTATAAAACACTTTGGTGTACTTAATCTGACCATACTTAAAATCAATTTAAGTGTTAGGGCTAATTAGTGTATTTATATTAAGCATACTTAAGTAGCACAGTTGGGAAAATGTACTTATAACTATTACATTACTAATATATTTTAAATAAAATCAATTTAGGATAGCTATATAAAAGTATACAAACACTGAACTAATTTTTTTAATCATTCAAAAAGAAATACACTAATAAAAGTCCTCCATATATTTTTACAGAAGTACACTTTATTACAAAAATCTATTATTCTTTTTATTTATATCTTTTTATTATTATTATTCTAATCTATTTATTACTAAAAATCTATGTAAATATCAGTGGTTTAGCATACTAGCATTTAGCATACTTTTACAATTCCACTGAAGTGCTACTGAAGTAGAAACATACTTTTATTTAGTGTATTTAAAATGTATAACTTTTGCAATTTTATTTAGCACAAAAAATAAGAATGTATTACAAATGCACTTGCTGGTATTTAAGTATTTTTTAGTGCATTCAAGTACTTTAATTTACCTGGGAGTGTATGATAGATGGGTTCAGGTGTACTACAATTGGTAACTAAATGCATTTTTTAATACAGAGAAAGTGTTAAAAGCACATTTTAGTTCATATTCATGGTGTCCCGAACCAGCACAGTTAAGCACACTTAGATGTTCTTAAGATTATCTTTAGTACTAAAGAATATTTTTAGTATATTAAATACAAAATTAGTGTGTGAAAATAGAGCACTTTAAGTACATTATGGAAATTAATATTTTTTTTTCTCCTGGACAATACATCTGGGGTCTGTGGTTGTAAAGAAACACTAACTTGCGGTTGATGCAGAGCTCTATAAAGAGAGCTCCACATGCTTCTGAGGATCACATTCGAACTTTGATTTTGAAAGCTTCGTCTTCACGCTGGTTAAAGATCATCTGTTAAAATGCTCCGCAACATCTTTCTTGTCAGCTTGCTCGTATATGCAGGTAAAAGAATCACTAATTCAGTTCTAAAATGACTTCTATTTTGTGTTAGATATAAATATTTGTTTTGAATGCTTGAATCATTCCTTATTGTCCATTTATCTGTAGTCTGCGCAGATCAATGGGAGATCCGTGAGGTGGAGTCTGCTGAGGACCAAGATGAAGAGATCTCTGTAAGCATCTCCTGATGACAACAGTGTATACTTTAAAATAATAACTGATGCACATCTGTTTAACAAGACAAGGGGAAAATTTTTCACTTATTTTCATGTGATTAGCAGGTGATCGATGAATAATTAAGCAGCATAGTTTACTGCATTGTCTCTTCGAGTGCAGAGAGATTTGGAGATTGGCTTCTGCTGTATTCTTATCTGCTTTATTGGTATATGATTCATATTTGCTTCATACTGTGATGTTTTTTAGGCTGACGGCATGCTGGAACAGCCAATGTCTGTTAGGTGCGAAATATGCAAAAAAATCATAAAGGAGGTGAAAAAGAAAATCACGTCTAATGCAACGCCGGTGGGTGTCATGATTAATGCCACATTAATGAACTGACCATGCATTTTACAATAGCTCTAACAAAATCCATCATTTCCCTCAGGATGAAATCAAAGCCAAGCTGACCAAAACCTGTGATAAATTGAAACTACTGAGTGGTCCGTGCAAGAACTTTGTTAAAAAAAATCTGCACGGTCTGGTCGATGAGCTGATGACGAATGACGGACCGAACGCCATCTGTAAAAAAATTCACGTCTGCAAGTAGGTGTACAGAAATGTCTTCTTTCCCACAGTAATATGGTGAATAACGGTTAAATGATGAGATTAAAAATGTGTTGTTTGTTTATTTGTTTTGTTTGTTCTAGGTCAGAACCATAAAGGAGCTCATTTCTGTACGTGATCAATCTCATGACAATCTGAATGAGAATAAATGATTACTTTGAAAGCATTACAATATATGCATTGCAGTAAAAACTAAATAAAATATATAAATAAAGCAATCAATTTTCTTTTATTTCAATTGTTTATACTTATTTCAATTTTCATATATAACAGTCATTTTTATTTCATTTTTTTCTGAGCGCCAATTTTCTGTGTTTTTTTGTGGTTACTGGTTTCTAGGCACCTTGATCAGTAACACAGTACACTGTAAAAAACAATGTGTTGAGTCAACTTAAAATAATTTGTTACCTTGCTGCCTTAAAATTTTAAGTTCAGTCAATTCCAAAAACATTTATTCCACTTGAAATGTTGAAAAGTTATACTAAGTGACTTGAAATTTTAAGGCAGCAGGGTAACAAATTATTTTAAGCTGACTCAACAAATTGTGTTTTTTGTTTTTTACACTGTATACGGGGGTTGAATTTCACTTAATGTTAAGTTTATATAAAAGCACATATGCAGAAAATATAAGTTCTCGTCAGAAGGATGCACTATTGCTTAAAATGCAATAGTGAGAAAGAAAATTTTCTGAGAAAAAATTAGGTCTTGAGATCAACACAACCACACAAGCCATTTCCTCCCTTGTCACAGTGCCTGATATGTTCAAATACCATCTTTACATCCTTTTAAACACAACCGTTTTAAAATATGACCATGAGTCGGCAGAAACTAGATTTACTGTAATTAGTTTTGCTGTTTGATATTGCAAATTGATGTGTCTTACCATATTATTTTAATGTATTATCTTAACTATGAGCACACACAGGGTTGTAGTGCAAACAGTTATACGGTTTACTGCACACTGTTATTCTTCTCACTGTTTCCCTATAGCGGCTAACGAACCGAAAAGCCTCACCCTTAGACTTACTTCCGTGTTAAAGAAAAAGGTGGATATGGTCAAATTGGTTACTTGTCAAAAACACTCATTCTGACCCGAGAGGTGAGGTTTTGTTACTTTCTCTAACAAGGACAGGATGATGGTTAGAAAAAAACAATCGCAAAATAACTAAACCCAATGATGTTTGGTTATGTTAATAATTCTCTTATGTGAATTATACTGAATTCCATACTAAAATACGCAGATGTTCCAACACAATACTTCTTTAACAGCACCAACAGTGTAGTCTGATTACAAAACAAAGGATTCTATTGAGTTGGTTCTGATCAATTCATCAATAACATACAATCACGTGCATGAAGGTTGCATCTGAACTCTGTGGGCCTGTGGCTTTACAGAAACTGAAATTGACACCTCTACTACAAAAAAAACTGTGTAGTGTGAATCCTATACTCTGCATATAAAATGATTGTTATGAGTGGGTTATTTTAATTAAAACAAACACACAACTAGATAAGATATATATTTCATCAGAAGCATTGTATGAATGTGAATTAGACATTTTCAGCATTGCTGTTTAACATGTAGTTAAAGCCAGTTATTTGTATTGCATTATTGACGTTCCATGGTAGTACCAAAGAATTACCTTAAGAACCTTACGAAGGAACATTCAATTTGAGTGCAATCGTATTCATGGTATTGTCACATTTACCACAACAAAGCCCTGTGATCAAAAATAAATGAACAGGTGCAGGTCATATAATTAGAATATCTTCAAAAAGTTGATTTATTTCACTAATTCCATTCAAGAAGTGAAACTTGTATAATGTATACATTCATTCCACACAGACTGATATATTTCAAGTGTTTATTTCTTTTAATTTTGATGATTATAACTGACAACTGACCAAATTCAGTATCTCAGAAAATTAGAATATTACTTAAGACCAATACAAAGAAAGGATTTTTTGAAATCTTGGCCAAATGAAAAGTATGAGCATGTACAGCACTCAATACTTAGTTGGGGCTCCTTTTGCCTGAATTACTGCAGCAATGCGGCGTGGCATGGAGTCGATCAGTCTGTGGCACTGCTCAGGTGTTATGAGAGCCCAGGTTGCTCTGATAGTGGCCTTCAGCTCTTCTGCACTTCCTCTTCACAATACCCCATAGATTTTCTATGGGGTTAAGGTCAGGCGAGTTTGCTGGCCAATTAAGAACAGGGATACCATGGTCCTTGAAACCAGATACTGGTAGCTTTGGCACTGTGTGCAGGTGCCAAGTCCTGTTGGAAAATGAAATCTGCATCTCCATAAAGTTGGTCAGCAGCAGGAAGCATGAAGTGCTCTAAAACGTCCTGGTATACAGCTGCGTTGACCTTGGACCTCAGAAAACACAGTGGACCAACACCAGCAGATGATATGGCACCCCAAACCATCACTGACTGTGGAAACTTTACACTGGACCTCAAGCAACGTGGATTCTGTGCCTCTCCTCTCTTCCCCCAGACTCTGGGACCCTGATTTCCAAAGGAAATGCAAAATTTACTTTCATCAGAGAACATAACTTTGGACCACACAGCAGCAGTCCAGTCCTTTTTGTCTTTAGCCCAGGCGAGACGCTTCTGACGCTGTCTGTTGTTCAAGAGTGGCTTGACACAAGGAACGCGACAGCTGAAACCCATGTCTTGCATACGTCTGTGCGTAGTGGTTCTTGAAGCACTGACTCCAGCTGCAGTCCACTCTTTGTGAATCTCCCCCACATTTTTGAATGGGTTTTGTTTCACAATTCTCTCCAGGGTGCTGTTATCCCTATTGCTTGTACACTTTTTTTCCTACCACATCTTTTCCTTCCCTTCACCTCTCTATTAATGTGCTTGGACACAGAGCTCTGTGAACAGCCAGCCTCTTTTGCAATGACCTTTTGTGTCTTGCCCTCCTTGTGCAAGGTGTCAATGGTCGTCTTTTGGACAACTGTCAAATCAGCAGTCTTCCCCACAATTGTGTAGCCTACAGAACTAGACTGAGAGACCATTTAAAGGCCTTTGCAGGTGTTTTGAGTTAATTAGCTGATTAGAGTGTGGTACCAGGTGTCTTCAATACTGAAACTTTTCACACTATTCTAATTTTCTGAGATACTGAATTTGGGGTTTTCATTAGTTGTCAGTTATAATCATCATAATTAAAAGAAATAAACACTTGAAATATATCAGTCTGTGTGGAATGAATGTATACATTATACAAGTTTCTCTTCTTGAATGGAATTAGTGAAATAAATCAACTTTTTTAAGATATTCTAATTATATGACCAGCACCTGTATGTGTCTCACTATTCTATTTGAAAATATCATTAACTATTGATTTACATTCCTAGAAATTAATAAAAGTAAAAATTAAAATCTAAAAAACACCCACCCTCTGTTTTTTTTTTTCTCAAATTGCACCCTGAATATCACACATATAGCATGTTAAAAAAAAAAAAAAAAACCCAGGAGTGGCTGTACATCTTCACATGAAGGTACTATTCTTGGCCTGTGGTTTCCGGTTAAAACGGTGTTTTAAAAAGAGAGGCACTAAAGACCTACAACAAGCAGACTGTTTTCAGTCTCATTGTGTTCAGACTTTTTTGCCAAACAAGATGATGCAGAGTATCATCCTGATCGCCCTGCTGATATCCTCAGGTAAAATGAGCTAGTTATCTTTATCAGTCTATTTGTTTTTATTTTGTGTGCCTAGCTGGGAAAAGAACAGCATAGACCGATTTGGACTGGTTTGAGTTCACTGATGCACAAAACTGGTCATGCTAAAACCAGCTTTAATGTGCTTAAAATAAATATAACATATTCTCACTGTTTAGTCATGAAGTATATAAAATGCCTGCATTTAGTACTTAGCATGTGTTACATTTATCATGCATTTATCCGCAGTTTGTGCTCTTCACTGGGAAATGCACAAAGAAAAGTCTACCGGAAATGAACTTGAAGAAAGCTCCGTGAGTTCTGTGTCATTTATAATAAATGCTTTTCATGATCCCATTTTATGTTCACTTGTAAAGCAGCACAGAAAACTGCTTTCACCAGATTGTGTATTAGTATCTATAAGTAGTGAGAAATTTGCAGCCAGTTTTTAAGACTGCATTAATTTCTGTAATTTTTCAGTAATTTTGTTGTCTTGTTAGGGTGAGATACAAACAGAACAAGCCCCTGGAATATGCTGGACTTGCAAGTGGGCAATGAAGAAGCTGAAAAAACAGATCTCCAATGGAGCAACCCCGGTCGGTAACAGTACTGTTTCATACGCTTTACTACAGTTCATATTCAGAGACTAATGGCTTGATGTTAATTCTTTTGTTCACTTTCTTACAGGACGACATTAAAAAGAAGCTCGAGATGATCTGTGATGAGATCGGCTTCCTTAAGTCTCAGTGTAAGAAGTTTGTGAACCAGTACAGGGACACTCTGGTCGAAGAACTTTCAACTACCGATGACGCCAAAACCATCTGTGTTAACATTGGTGTTTGCAAGAAATAGGAATGGAGTTAATGGCTTTTTTAAAGTTTAAGAATCTTTGATAAATTGAAGAAATGCGCAAGGCTTTTTTTGTTGTTGTTTATTTTTCACGCTGCACTTAAAAGATTAGTTCATATCCAGATTAGAAATTTACAGATAATGTACTCAGCCCTTTGTTATCCAAGATGTTCGTGTCTTTCTTTCTTCATTTGTAAAGAAATTAAAGTCCATGTGATGGACTTCTATGGTGCCCCCAAATTTGAACTTCCAAAATGCAGTTTGAATGCAGCTTTAAATGGCTCTTAGAATAAGGGTCTTATCTAGCGAAACAATTGATTATTTTCTAAAAATAAAATTCTAATTTATATATTTTTTAACCTCAAACGCTTGTCTCGTCTAGCACTGTGTCAACTCTTTTTTTTTTTTCAGTCATGACAGGGTACGTCTAAAAACTCCCATCTCATTTTCTCCTCCCAACTTCAAAATCGTTCTACATCGCTGCGGAAGTACCAACCCAGAGTTTACAAGGTGAACATGCAAAGAAGATCAAACACCCTTAACAAAAAAAAAGGTAAAAACAGCGATGTAGGGTGAATTTGAAGTTGGAGGAGAAAATGAGAAAGGAGTTTTTAGACGTACCCTAACTGTCATGACTGAGAAAAAACAGTTCACACAGAGCTAGACAAGATGAGCATTTGAGGTTAAAAAGTATAGAAATTGTCATTTTTTTTTTTAGAAAATAATCGATCGTAAAATAACTGATCGTTTTGCTAGATAAGACCCTATTTGGGGGCACCATAGAGGTCCATTACATGGAGAGAGATCCTAAAATGTTTTTCTCAAAAAACAATTTCTTTACGACTGAAGAAAGAAAGACATGAACATCTTGGATGACAAGGGGGTGAGTACAATATCTGTAAATTTCTGTTCTGGAAGTGAACTAATCCTTGGGTTACTAATTTCTAAACCCATTTTTTTAACCCTGCATAAAAGAACATTTCACACTTTTAATTTAGCAATGCAGCTAGCACAACTTTTTTTTTTATCCAGGGTTATCCAATTCTGCCATCATTTATTCACCCTCAAGCTGTTCCAAACCTGTATAAATGTCTTTCTTCTGCAGAACACAAAAGAAGTTATTTTGAAGGATGTGTAGAGTGTCCTCATTGACTTCCATAGTATTATTTTCCATTCTATGGAAGTCAGTGGAGACCATAAGATGTTTGGTTAGCTGTATTCAAAATATCTTCTTTTATGTTCAACACAAGAGAGAAATTCATACAGGTTTGAAACAACTTGAGGGTGAGTAAATGCTGACAGAATTTCTGTTTAGGTAAACGATCCTTTTAACTACGTCAAGTTTGAAAAGCCATTGTGTGTTTGCTTTAGCTAGAAAGTTGGTGAGATTCTGCACTAGAGCTAGAGTACATTAGAGCTAATGGTGTAATTATTGTTCTTTTGTATACCTCAGTTTTTTGCACATTTGTCATGTATACTCAACTTTACCCCACTTTTTTGCTTTGAATTGGAAAATGTGCAAAACAAACTTTATGTTTTGTGACATCATTTTTTTTATTATTATTTTTTTGGGGGGCTTTTATGGCTTTTTTATTAGATAGAACAGGAGAGAGCAGACAGGAAAGTGGAGAGAGTGGGGTGGGATCGGCAAAGGACCCCAAGACAGGAATTGATGACACATCCAGCAACTTAAACTGAAAATGAGCTTCTCAAACAGCTTTTACTGTGAGATACTGCCAGATGTTGATACGGCAGGATTATTATGTAAGTACATGCAGCTATATAATAAAAAATGAGGCATGAAAAACAATATGAAATTTTTCAGTGATTTGAAATCTTCATGATATGATGATACAACCATATCCACAAATGCTTTCCCTTATCACTTTTAGGAGTAATTGATTAATTACAAAAGAAAAAAAAAAAAAAAAAAATTCTAGTAATTCCTCCCATTTGTTATCAGATTTCAATGCTTGGAAAGCAATATAGTGTTTTCACAACGCGTCATCAATCGGCCATATTGGCGGCACTGACTGTAAACAAAGCCACTGAACCGAACAGAACTTGCAAATTTTGCTGAATATTGATTCATGCGTTGGGCTGTACTAATCAGTCGGACCGGGAAAAACATTCAGAGTACTACAGACCGCCAAAAGTTATAACAAATCAAGAAGAAGAATGCAAAAGAAAACTGAGAAAATCCATGCTGTTGTTTACATCCAAGTATCTCCAATATGGCCTTCTTTAGTGCAGATCTGAATTGTCAGTAAACCTATTACAAGGAAACTACCCTTGCTTGAGTCGAGTTCATCACTGTTTTGTGGTGTGAACCTACAACCTTTCAAAAATTTGACAATAAGTGACAATTTGTGCATCCAAGCTGACAAGATGCTGGTGAACAAATCTAAAAATAACCAGAAATACAAACCTGTATGACTTTTGTTCACAAAACATCGACAGTTGGTACTAATTTCTTATTCAGATCCATCTCTCTTTAAATGTTACAAATTAGGTGTTCACTGAAGTGGTGCTAGAGCAAGTGAAACAGAAAAAAAGACTAAAATAAATTGTTGGTGTAAAAAAAAAAAAAAAAAAGTTTTACTCATCATTGAAAACAAAATAAATTCAAAGTTAATTGAAGTTTCAACTGGAAAACATTTTCATACTCTAATTATTTGCTCTGTATTAAATCTCTATAGAGATCCTATAGGCCCTTTATAGCAGTAACCATAAAATGCAAGGTTATCTTTTTTTTTTTTTTTTTTCAAAAGGGGGCAACAGAGACACTCAGTTACCCAGTGCATGATTATTTTTTATGTTCACAATAGAATAAGACTGCAATTATGTGTTTTTAAGAAATAATTTAATCAAATATGCTTATATTCATAAAAATAAGAATTTAAAGGTAAATAAAATACAAATCACAAATAATAACAACAATAATAGTAATAAACTGGATAAATATAAAGATAATACTTTAGGACTGATATAGGCTTTCCGGACCAGAACAAGAAATATATTTTTATGCTACCCACAAGGAGAGGTTTTATTACTCTTTAACAAGAGATGATGAGGGTTAGAATAAATAAATATAAAATAACTAAAGCAGGGTAGCAAAACTCAATTCCTGGAGGGTCACAGCCCAGGGCCCTCACCTGGCTGCTGCAGGTAGATTGACCAAAAAATGAAAATGTTTGCAATGGAAACAACTTATATTGCAAAACAGTGAGAGATGTAAAACTAATTAGCAACAGGAAATAAAACAGTTTAATATTATTAATATATGTATATTGTATATTATATGTCTATTATCTTATATATCATGCAAAACTATTATATATTAATCATATGTTATAAATATTAACGGTACACAGATGTCACAGTTCGGTATGTACCTCGGTTCGAGGGTCACAGTTCTATACGATTTCGGTACAACAGCAAAAAATAAATAAATAAAATAAATTAGCATGCTAGGTTTCTTTTCATTTATTTTAAACAGACAGTAGTAGAAATACAAGTGAAAATACCACATATTGTATCAAATTAATGTCATATACAAGGAATAAAACTTGAAATATATTTAATTTAGTTAACTGATAGACAAGGGAAAAAAAACTGTACGACATGTAACATAGCCTATATTTGCTGAGTTTCAGATCAGTTTTGTGACAGAAAGGAAACTCAAATGGCAGAAAACGACATTCTATTTGTTTAAGTTGACTTTGCTGGTATGAGGAAAGTTGAAGTAATCGCGCCGGCGCACACAAACACAAAACGTATCAGTTCCAGGCTACTAGCACTGCTAACAGCACAGCTGGTAACTTACTTTATCAAAATAAAACACAGTGAACCAAACATCAGCATGCCCGCCTCACTGTGTCACCGTTAGAACACGACTGAAGTACAAAGTCTACAATTTACATAATAAATAATAGTTTAGCATTTGGATGCATCACAAATATGGAAATATTATGGAATATTTGGATTTGTGCCAAATGAGAGAGGTAGGATACAAGAGCACAACGCTCCATTTCACAGACAGTTGAGTGCGCAAGCCCCTTCAGACCCTGCGTCCATTGAAATGGACATCACATGAATTTTTGTTTAAACCAATAAAATGTTATATTTTTAAAATATGAGCAATGCCTGATCACTGATTGGTCCCAGATCAACCAGTTACAATGAAGATCTGCCTCCTAACTTAATCTGATTGAGCTACAGACATCACAAAAGAGAGACCAACTAGACAGGAAGAGGAGGAACCCCATATTTTACTTTTTATATGCAGTTATGTTAATGGTAGCCTCATCAACTTGCACCAGTTGTAAAATTAAGACTATAAAATGATAATATTCAAAGTTATTTTGAAGATCTGTCAGAGTTGCAGAACACAGGATTTTTAAAAAATGTTTACTGTCCATCACAATGGACATCAGGTCTTAGCAGGAACCTCATGAATTAGTTGTTTAACAGGTTGAGAAAGTTGTGCAAGCATTTCAAAGCTAAATACAGAGGTACAAATTCTAATGTTAATTTTTTATGAACATTGATGTTAATTAATGAAATTAATATTAATATGATTTCATTAATGTCTTCAAAGTGACTATAACCTGTAGATCAATTTTCATTGGTTTTAGAGAAACAGCCATAGTGGATGTGAGATCAGTGAATACACAGCGACACACACACTCACACCACCTCCACACACACTGATAGCTTGATGCTATAATGCATACAATCATACATTTATCAAAACAATCAGCAAGTACAGATAAACCCACACATATACAAGCAAAGACATTTATACATATACTCAGATTCACCCACTTCAACCAAAAAACAAGTTTTTTGAGACCTTATATCATCTTACCTTTTTTCCCACATTCGTACGGCATTGTTCATTCTTACAGTATGTGTTCTGTTCAAAATCTTAAACACTAGTTCAACTATAGAGCACAAACTCTACTTATCATGTATGGTTAGAATATGCCATGGGTGGTGAATGTCGGTCCTGGAGAGCCGCAGCCCTGCATAGTTTTGCTTCAACCCTAATCAAACGCACCTGAACAAGCTAATCAAGGACTGAAGGGTTACTAGAAAACAACAGGCGGGTGAGTTTTAATTAGGGTTGGAGCTGAACTCTGCAGGGCTGCGGCTCTCCAGGACCGGAGTTCGCCACCCCTGGAATATGCAGATTTTTTTTCTTCAGTCCTGGCGTCCATTGTAGTGGACATGAGAAAAATCTAATAAAAAATGAGTCTGCAGAAATCTTTTTTTTTTTTAGACTCATTTATATGTTGGAGAAGAGCAAATATCAAGAGGACAATTTTTTTTTTTGTTCAGTGAAAAAAATTCAGGTCTGAAAGGGTTAAAGTAACGTTATACTCCTTTGTCAGTGAGAGACGCGTTCAGAATCAGCACATGAATGGGCTCTAGTGGGCTTTGTTTTCAAGTGCCTATATTCATTGTGAGGCCTCATGCACTGAACTGAGATGTCCGTACTGTGACGGTTCGGTACGAATACATGTATCGATACACCCCTAATATATATATATATATATATATATATATATATATATATATATATATATATATATATATATGTATATATATATATATATATGAATGAAGAGTTCAGATGCAAAACCAGCTAAATGAGCTGAGGCTGGTATTTTAGCGAGTTTGAAAAAAAAGTATTTGATGGACGTATAATATGTGTCGAGAGCATTCACTCAGTATCATTATCTCATTTTTGACCGAGATGGCTTTTAGCTGGTTTTGCATCTGAACTCTTCATATATATATATATATGTATATATATGTGTGTGTCTGCTGACCTGTTCATTGGTAGCGCCTGTTTAAATTATACTTAAATTATATTTAAATTATATATAGATCTAGTTATGAAGGCTGTGTGCTTACAGTAACTACACTCTGGTATTGATAGGATTTGAACATTTGATGTAATGAAATGAATGACATCCAGATAAATGAATGACATGTGCTTTGCATCAAATCATACCTGAAAGAAAATCAATATAAATTAATAAAGAAGAGACGTGATACCAAACTGTGCTTTGCAAACTGCGTTAAGCTTTTATTGAAATGCTTTTTGGAAATATATCAGATTTAAACATATGCGGCACAGCAACTTTTTAATGTGTAGGTATTTGTATTAGCACAGCATAGTTTCAAGCTCATAGTTCTTCAATCCCACAGTGGTCACTAACAAATCATGCCATTTGAAAGCAAAGAGCTTCATCCGTTCCATTGTCTTTTCTCTCATAGTGCACAGGTACATGTTTTGTTAAGTCACAGCCAACAGTTACAAAGTAGTTGCCAGTTCTACAGCCATCAATGATACACCTCCCATCATCTCCCATGTGGTGTCTGACCTGGTACACTGGAAAACGATCTGTGCTTCTGTAAAGGTTTCCCCCTATGTTTTGGCCAGCACTACTACAGATTTGTTTAATTTCGGGTACCGAACCCTTGATAAAAGATATATTGGATATACAGACACTATCACAGAGACCTCTGCCTTTGTGTGAAAGATGTTGCACCTAAGCATTTCTATCTGAAGTTCTGAAATGATTTGAGATAATGTGTCTGTTCCTGAATGTAGTAAACCGATCTATGATCTGGTGATTCACACCATCGCTGAGAGTCAGAGTGAAGAGGAGCAAGAGAAAAGCTGCAGATTTCATCCTGAGGAAAAACAAGAAAAAGAGCAGGCTAAGAAAGCAAATATTAAGTATCAGAGTGATCACCTCCTGTGAGATCGGAAGTTAGTAGTGTTGGGGAAGTCAGTTCATTAAGTCATCAACATTTTCAAAGTTTACTGCTGTTTGAATGTCTTTTTGACCAGAAGAACGAAGAAGCAGTAGCAGACAGTGGAACCTTGGAGGACCTGGGCTGTGAAGCAGTGACCGACAGTAAAACACTGGAGGACCTGGGCCGTGGAGCAGTAGCAGATGGTGGAACCTTGGAGGAACTGGGCCATGGAGCAATGGCAGACAGTGTAACACTGGAGGGCCTGGGCCGTGGAGCAGTAGCAGAAAGTGGAACCTTGGAGGACCTGGGCCGTGGAGCAATGGCAGCCAGTGTAAAACTGGAGCCGAAGTCCACCATGGTAGATTCTGAGGAGCCTGGAGCCATGGTGGAGCAGGGAGAGCAGGGAGCCATGGCAGGGCAAACAGAGCAGGCAGAGCAGGGAGCCCATGATTGGCCTCGTTGGCCATGACATGACAGGCAGAGAGTTTATGATAGGCCTTCTTGGCCGTGACATGATGGGCAGAGAGTTCATGATAGGCCTCCTTGGCCGTAACATGATGGGCAGGGAGTTCATGATTGGCCCCTTGACATGACATGGCAGGGACATGGCAGGGAGAGAGTTCAGAGGTAGCCTCCATGACTGTGACAGGACGGGCAGAGAGGTCATGGGAAGCCCTTTAGAGGGTTCTGCAGCCGGAGACGCCACCTCCAGGGGCATTGGCGCAGGCTTATGGTCAAATGAGATGTCTGGAGTAGACTCATGTGCAGACAGGACGGCGAGTTCATGAATGGACGCCACCTCCTTAGGAGGTTCTACAGCGTATGCTGACACCTCAGGAGGTATTGGCGAGAACCCGTGGACAGGAAAGGCCTCTGGTACAGACCCGTGGACAGACGAGGCCTCAGGAGCAGACTCGTGGTCAGATGCGGCCACTGGAGCAGATTTGTGGTCAGATGAGGCCTCTGGAGCAGATCCGTGGTCAGGCGAGGCCTGTGGAGCAGACCCGTGGTCCGACACGGCCACTGGAGCAGATCTGAGGTCAGACAAGACCTCTGGAGCAGACCTGTGGTCAGACGAGTCCTCTGGAGTACAGTGTGTAGCCCACATGCTTAACATGGCGATCAGGGAGGTCTGCTGTGACTTGACTTGACTCATGAAGAACAGCTGTGTCTTGACCTGGCTCATGAAGGTCAGTTGTGGCTTGACTTGGCTCGGGGATAACAGCAGCAACTTGACTTGGCTCATGAAGATCTGCTTTAACTTGGCTTGGCTCATGGAGATCAGCTGTGGTTTGGCTTAACATAGACAACCCAGCTGTAACTTGACTTGACTCAGGAACAACAGCTGTAACGTGACTTGACTCAGGGACAACAGCTGTAACGTGACTTGACTCAGGGACAACAGCTGTAACTTGACTTGACTCAGGAACAACAGCTGTAACGTGACTTGACTCAGGAACAACAGCTGTAACTTGGCTTGACTCAGGGACAACAGCTGTAACGTGACTTGACTTAGGGGCAACAGCTGTAACTTGGCTTGACTCAGGGACAACAGCTGTAATGTGACTTGACTCAGGAACAACAGCTGTAACGTGGTAGCTGTAACAAAACCGTGGAAATAACAAAACAAGGCAATGAAACAGGGAAAACGCTTGGTAGAGTCCACACAGGCAAAACAATACTTCACCATGGCTATTTGGCATGGTCTGCCTTATATGGCTGCCAAACAGGAAGTAACTATAGAAGAGGGAGTGGTAACAGACAGTCCATAGGTGGGGGCTCCCTCTGCTGGCGTGGCGTTACAGTGAAGCACTTTTTATTATGGAGAGATGCGCTTTATGAAGCGGCCACTTCATTTACACTCAATTACACCCTTTGAGTGTATTACATTGATGCAAAAATTATTTTAAACATTTTACAACATTTTAAAGCAGTATTTGCATTTTTCGCATCAAATTTTCATAATAAATATCACACTTATTACGACAGTTTTTTTCACGTGGTTGCAGTAACACTTCTCTGTACACATTTTTTTTAAATGATTAAATTGAACAGTTATAACAAATGTTTTTAGTGTGTCCCTCCAGTTATTGTCCATTATTTTTTTGATACTGGATAAGGCGTTGTCCATCATTGATAGTGACCCAACTATCAATGCTTGTGTTTATACCTGCCGCGCTTCAGCTTGTTGAAGCGGCTCTCTGTGCTGCATCGCTAAAGTTTGGCTAATCCCCCACTTCGTCCCTACCTACCGTCCAACAGTTTGAATTTACATAGGCTTTACATAGATTTAATTTAATGATATTCTAATGGAATGTCACGTTGTGACATCATTGCATCCAAAAAACAAACGCTGTAGTCCAAAGGAGCCGTTCATTGTAGTTCTTGGAAAGAGATTTTTTTAAAAAGAAATATCTCCCTTTGGAGTGGACTTTTTAGAATTTGTAACTTTGTAGGTCTTTTTTACGCCCAAAAATACACACACTGACTAAAATTTAAAAAGTGAAAAAGCATAATAGCACCCCTTTATTACTACTCTTACCGATACTGCTTATCGATCCAATACTTTAAGATATTCTTATTGGTACTTTTTGTTTTAGGTTTATATAGGCTATATATAAACTAAACAAATTAAGAGGTTAATTAACATTGCTTCATTGTATGTAAAATAATAAATTGCGTCTGGGAGAGTAGATTAGGGGAGGGGCGAGGTGTGTGGAAAAGTAAGAGGCCGTTCGTCAATTCAGAGTGGAAGGAAAGAGAAAAGGGAGCTGCAAAAGAGCTCACGGAGAAACAGAAAGATTAAAAAGCTTCCGTGCTCTCTTGTGTTTTGGGAAGTTAGGACTCCTCCTGATACCCTTGCTTTAGGTTGTAAGTTCAGGAAATAAAAAAAAGGCCGTTGCCTGCTTGTTGAACCAGATCTCCGTCTCCTACCCATTTATTCTGGAAAGTTGCACGACGATACAATATGATACGCAATTTTTGGTGTTTATATGATACGCAGTTTTGGCGTACATATAATACGTACCTACCCTACACTCCTGATCCTAACCATTGCGTATCATATGCACGAAACGTCCATTTTTGCATATAAACAGTACGCCAAATGGAAACAGAAGCTTGTGGTATTGGTACGCACATTCATGAGATAGTGTTGACACATCGGATTTTCTCACAGCTGTTCACGTCCAAGACATAAACTGTGTTTAAGAGAATATTCTTCAAGCTGGCCACTTTGACATATTTGTGTCATATTTGCACACAAACTGCACGCAATCATTTTTCAAAATGTCATGTGTGTAAATATTACGAACTCTTTAGACAGCCGTTAAAGGAACATTCAAGGACCTTTGCTGCAGTGCAGCCGGTGCAATGATATTATGCAGCCGTCAACTCTGCATCTACACAAACTTATTGCCGGTCACTTTCAGGCGCTGCATAATATCATTGCGCCTACTGCACACATGGTACGGCAACAAATTGGAATAATAGACAATTGCACAATTTAATTGGTATGTACTTTTTTTTTTTATGTCATATAAGCTTATTTATTAAAATAAAAGATAACATGGGTCAAAAACAATGATAACACCAACTATATTATTTTTTTGTGGCAGGGCCAATGAAAATTTTGACTAGGCAAGTAAAAATTTGAATGAAGAAGTCGAAAAAATCCTTAGCGTTGAGCCCTGTATTCATTTATTTTTGCGGGTGAATAAAAAATCTGCTACTTAATCCTTGTCTTAGGTCAATTTGTCCCATCATTCAAAGAATCTTTGTTTCAAACTGGAGATTGTTTTTTGCTCTGTACTCTGTATAAAATCTCCATTAAAATCCTATCTGCCCCTCTAGTGGTAGTACCCATAAAATGCAAGTTAATGTGATTTTTTCCAAAAGGGGGCATCAGAGACACTCAGTGACCAAGTGCATGATATATTTTGGTATATATACATTAACAGGACTGTGATACTGCGTGTTATGAAATCATGTAAACAAATATGCTTATTTTCCTAATAAAATACAAAATTTAAAGGTAAATATAATAAAAAATAACTAATAATAGTAATAATAATAGTAAAATAATAATAAAAGTTGAAATGGATTGATATAGGTTTTCTGGACCAAAACCAAAAATTTGTATGCTACCCTCGAGGAGAGGATTTGTTACTCTCTAACAAAAGGATCAGTGTTAAAATAAACAAATGAATATGAAATAACTAAAACAGGGGTGCAAAACTCAATTCCTTGAGGGCCACAGCTTTGTAGAGTTTAGTTCCAACTCTGTTCCAACACACATACCATGTAGTTGTTTAATGTATCATTAATGCCAATTTGATTGCATTATACATGTTCCATGGTAGTACCATAGCATTCTTGAAAGCACCTTGCATTTTGACTGCACATTCAATTTTAGTGCAGTAGTATTACAGTCCCATGATATCATCACATAGGCCTACTGTAGTACTGTAGACACTGAATTGTATACTATTTAGATACAGTATCTGTAATCAAAGCACTAGCCTATCATTTATGAAAAATAAGCATCATGCATACATGAAGATGTAAAACCTAAAAAGCCATATCAAGACTGATAGAACATCATCACATGTTCATGCTAATGATCTCACTTCACAATGTCTGTGGTTGATGTTTGAAAACAGAGGTGTTTTAAAAGGAGTGGCACCAAAGTCCTTCAGCAAACAAGTGGAAAGTTTTTAGTCTCATTGTGTTCGGACTCTTTTGCCAAAGAAGATGCTACGAACTATCATCCTGATCACCCTGCTGATATCCTCAGGTAAAATTAGCACAGATCAGTTGTTAGTTTAACAAACAATTTATCTATATGTTGTGCTCTTAGCTGAAAAAAACTGATGTGCAATGCTGGCCATGCTAAAACCAACTTGAATGTGCCTGAAATATATTTATCATGCATTTTTCCTTACAGTTTGTGCTCTTCACTTGGAAATGCACAAAGTCCAATCTACTGGAAATGAACTTGAAGACATTGTGAGTTGTCCTATACATCATGATCCCATTTTGTGTTTACTTTTAAAGCAGCACGGTAAAGTACTTTCACCAGATTGTGTATCATTATCTAGAATTATTTTAATTACATAAAATTAACTAATTTAACTAAATAGATCATTACCTCTGAGCTACTGTATATATAGTCATGATCCTACTGCTATTAAATGTTGAACAATATCAATTTTAAGGCTTTCTTAGTCGTAAATTACACCCTTTGAGTGTATTACATTGATGCAAAAATTATTTCAAACATTTTACAACATTTTAAAGCAGTATTTGCATTTTTCGCATCAAATTTTCATAATAAATATCACACTAATTACGACAGTTTTTTTCACGTGGTTGCAGTAACACTTCTCTGTACACATTTTTTTTAAATTATTAAATTTAAGAGTTATAACAAAGGTTTTTAGTGTGTCCCTCCAGTTATTGTCCATTATTTTTTTGATACTGGATAAGGCGTTGTCCATCATTGATAGTGACCCAACTGTCATATCTAAACTATTGCCTTTAATATGCTGTATCTGTTGTCTTATTAGGGTGAGATACCAGCAGAGCAACTCCCTGGAATGTGCTGGGCTTGCAAGTGGGCCATGGGAAAGCTGAAACGTCAGATCACCAGTAGCACGACTAAGGTTGGTGACAGTACCGTTTGATACACTTTAATACATTTATGTAAGACTAATGGCTTAATTTTAATTCTGCTGGTCACTTTCCTACAGGATGACATTAAAAATATGCTGGGGATGGTCTGTGATGAGATCGGCTTCCTTAAGTACCTGTGTAGGATGTTTGTGAACAAGTTCATGGGCACTCTGATCGAAGAACTTTCAACTACTGATAACGCCAGAACCATCTGTGTTCACGTTGGCGTTTGTTAAAGGCCTTTGAAAGATTAAGAATCCTTTCCTTCATAAACAGAATAAACGCATAAGGCTTTGTTTGTTTGCTTCTTAAGGGCTTTTCACACTGTGCTTAACCCTGATTTTAAGCCTGGGTAAAAGGACGTTTCACATTTGTAATTTTAAAAGCAGGTTTAGGACCGCTTTTTTGATGTTAACTCCACATTGCTGTGCCAAACTTGTATAGAGGGTTTGCACTTGGGTCACGGTTGGTCAGTTACCCAGATGCGTGGCCATATTGGCGATACTCGGATGTAAACAACAGCATGGCACTGTTAATGTACTACTGAATACGTTGTTCTGCTAATTTATAGTGTCTAAACGACGGGAAAAATGCGTGGAAGCTGCTAAATCATATAGAGAGGGACTTAGTAAGCAGGAAAGGTCGCGATATTTTGACAAACTAAAGTTAATAGGTGGTAAAGACACGTACGAGCAGTATTATTTAAGATTTTAGCCTAACATTTCACCTACCTGAATGGAAATGATACGAACAAGCACAAATGTTGTCAAGATTCCTGCCTGGGAAATCCTGGTTCAGTGTGGCCAATTACAGCCGCCTTCTTTCCTCTTTTACACTATTCTCCTTGATTTGTTATACATTTTGACAGTCTGGAGTACTCCAAATGTTTTTCACGGTCCAACCGATTAGTACAGCCCAAAACATACCCATAATTGACCATTTTCAGCAGCAATAATCAACAAAATTTGCAAGTTCTGTTCGGTTCAGTATTGTTTACATGATGTGCCGCCACTGGTTCATGTCTCGTCGTGAAAACACTCTATAAACAGCTTCTTAGGGGAAAAATGTCAAATGATGACCGAAAACATGCTACAATTTAGTGAAGACACCATTTCATTCTTACCTTCATAAATAGAGGGGCTGTTAGTCCACTGACTAATGCAAATATGCAAATAATCACCTTAACCCAAACATCTGCGTATGACTAAACAGGATAAGGTGAAACGTGAAGCAAGATAACCCAGGATCCTGTTGACCCAGGATTAACTATTTCTAGTGTGAAAAGCCCTTGAGTGTTGCTTTTGCTGGGAAAGTTGAGCAGAGTGAACTAGAGCTAATGGGGTGATTATTTTGTTGATTGTTTTATCACAACCACAGTCTCTCTCTCTCTTTCTCTTTCATTAACTGGACAATAAATGCATGAAACACATTTTGTGACATGTTTTTCTCTTTTCCAATTTTTGGACACACTTTTACAAACAGAGGATGCTTGAATTAGTATTTTATTGGTATATTTCTTACTCCATCAGCACCACCACATACATTGATATTTCATGCCCATTTTAAACTCATAATCTCTTACATATTTTGCAAATAATCAGCAATAAAGACAATTTGCAGAAACACCAAATAGAATAAAATGGCTTTGAGTCTCAAGTATAAACAAATATATGTGTCCATACAAATAATTACAATAAAAAAAAAAAAACATAACGACAGCAAACATGCTACAGTATTTACCGACAAATGTTTTCAAGCATTTGTTCATTAAACTTGCAGGTTATGTTTACGCTAATGCTACCGCCAGAAGTAGTTTAAAGTGAAGCCGCGGTGATGCTCAGCATGCATTTGGAGTTGTGAGAAAACACATGCATGGGCTCTGATCGTCGTCTCCAGCTCTGCTGCAGTGCATCCTGGTCTAGTTTATTCAGACTCTGGAAGCACAAACGTAGGTCTCGGACATGATCAGAGAGACTGTCCAAACAAAGATCACCCAGAGGTCCTGACACCTGACAACCTGTCAAAAAGAACGAGAGGAACTTCAAACATTACATTTCACTTTTTTCACATCCAGCAATTCACATCATTGCGCTAATGAGCTTCTCAAGCAGCTTTTCTTGTGAGATATTGCAAGCTGCTGCAATACTGTATGATGTGGCGATATATACAGTGCCTTGCGAAAGTATTCATACCCCTTCATTTTTTCACATTTTGTTGTTGCAGCCTTATGTTAAACTGCTTTAAATTACTTTTTTTTTCTCCCCACATCAATTTACACTCCATACACCATAATGACAAAGCCTAAAACAGGTTTGTAACAACTTTGCAAATTTATTAGAAATAAGAAACTTTAATGATTCCATTGCATAAGTATTCATACCCTTATCTGGGACACTTGAAATTTAGCTCAGGAGATTTCATATCACTCTGAGTGGGGATAACCTGTGGCAAATTCATCTGAATGAGTATTTGATTTGGAAAGGCACACACCTCTCAATAAAAGGCCTAACAGCTGAAAATGCATATCAGAGCAAAAACCAAGCCCTGGGGTTATAAGAACTGCCTGTAGAGCTCAGAGACTGGATTGTATCAAGCCACAGATCTGGGGAAGAGTTCAGAAAAAGATTCTACTGCACTGAAGGTATACAGAAGCATGTAGCTTCTGTGTGAGAAACAAGATTCTCTGGTCTGATGAATCTCAATTCCAAGCATCATGTATGGAGGAAACCAGGCACTGCTCATCACCAGCACAGTAGCATCTTAACAGTAAAGTGTGGTGGTGGCAGCCTTATGTTGTGGGGCTGTTTTTCAGCTGTGAAGGTGCTTCAACTAAGTACTGAGCTAAGGGTATGAATATTTATGCAATGAGTGTTTTTTTTAATACATTTGCAAAGTTGTCATAAATCTGTTTTGTGCTTTGTCATTATGGTGTTCCTGGACCCTGCTGAAAAAAAAACAACAGACACCAACACAAAATTTGTAATGGTTTTACTGGTTATAATAAGACTTGTATTGGTTTTAATGGAAACTGTAATGGATGCTGTTTGTGTCTACTGGTAATTGGTCACCTTCTATTGGTGGCATTTTAAAACCAATAAATGACCGGTTTTGTGGTCCAGGGTCACAAATAAGCATAGAAATGATGCATTAAGATCTGAGCCAAATATTTCAGTATAGTAATCATGAGTTGATTCACCTAGCGAGCAAGTGTACGCTGTGGTCTGAAAGGCCATTTCCAGCCAGATTCAAGTGTGTGAGTGAACAGTCACCCTGGAACCCAAACATTTAGTCAGTGTTATTTACATAGCAGTTAAATGATGCAGATATTAAAGCAGAGATGAAATGGCATCAGGGCTACAGTGTGGCCCATTTTAGCCTGGGATTTTAATGCCAAAAACCAGCCTACAACCCTAGAGGAGTCTAAACTGTTCTAGAAGGAAGCAAACATACTTGTGTCAAGAGTTTAGTGAGGATCTCCATAGCAGGCTGGTCAGATGGGCCTCTACAGACTGCAGAGAGCTGAAGGTGCATGAGGCAGTGCATCAGTAACGTTTTCAAGACAAGCTCAAAACCAGTGGAGCCCAGTGCATTATGGGAGAGGCACACCGAACGCATATTTCCAGTGCCTGTGAGAAGTAGTACAAAAACAGCATGATTAAATGTGGCTGTCAAGCAGTGGTCTAACCACTTCAGATCAGATATATCTGACAGTGCACTTACTGGCCATGGCGTTGGCTAAGAGCAGACAATGTTGCTGGAGGAATCGTGCAGAGAGGCCACAGGCCTGCAGGGACAAAGTGGAGAGTAGGGGACAGGTGGATAGAAGACTTGCTAATGCTTGCGTCCAGCCATCACCCAAAGGATTCATGCTTAAATTTAACTCCTCTAGACACTACAGAGAGAAGACATTGAAGATAAGTTCATGGTAATCTATCATGATGTGTGAATTTCACATCTGCTCTTTTAGACTTGACCATTAACACTCTCCTCATGAAACCACTGAACTAAAAAAGTAAAGCAGTTCATTTCTTCTCAGAGAGAGGCAAAACTCCTGACCACATACACAATTATCTGATATTCATTCTTCACACGTCTGTATTAGCTGCAGATCTCAGTGAACACACCATTTCTGCTGTACTGACTGTACTTGCTGGGGTGATCGTGCTTTTATGTAGATCAAAACTAAGATATATACTTCCAGTCAAACGTTTTTTTTTTTTTAAGTTTTAAAGTCTCTTCTGCTCAAAAAGGCTGCATTTATTTGATATAAAGTACAGCAAAAACAGTAAAAATGTGAAATATTTTTACTGTTTAAAATAACTTTTTTTCTGTTTGAATATTTTTTAAAATGCAATTTATTCGTGTGATTTCAAATTTTTAGCATCATTACTCCTTCAGAAATCATTCTAATATTTTGATTTGCTGCTCAGAAAACTATTACTATTGTTGAAAACATCTGAGTAGATTTTTTTCAGGTTTCTTTGATGCATTTATCTGAAACAGCAGTCTTTTGTAACATTATAAATGTCTTTTAATTTAAAGCATCCTTGCTAAATAAAAGTAGTATAAAAATGTATAATATTACAAAAGTTACTGTTTTAAATAAATATTTAAAAAAATATTTAATATTTTTAAAAAACTGTTTTAAATATTGATTATAATAATAATAATAATAAAGCATGAAGCATGGTAAAGCATAAAGTATGATTTCTGAAGGATCATGTGATACTGAAGACTGGAGTAATGATGCTGAAAATGTAGCTTTAATCACAGAAATAAATTACAATTTGAAATATATTCAGATAGAAAGCAGTTATTTTAAATAGTAAAAATATTTCACAATATCACTGCCTTTGCTGTATTTTGGATCAAATAAATGCAGGCTTGGTGAGCAGAAGAGACTAATGTTTAAAAACATTAAAAATTGTACCGTCCAAAAACTTTTGATTGGTAGTATGTATGTATATGTGTGTATATACATATGATGTAATGTCTGTCTCTTATGAAGATGTTATGATGCTGGATAAAAGAAAGTACAGTTACTGGAAAAGCAGCTTGACTCTTTGTTTCAAACGTTTCTGATGCTTTTTTGAGCCATTCTCCAGTGATCTGATTAGCCGATATGTCTAAAATCCTCAGTCTGGGCAGCGTGGCAGCAGCAGACATCAGTTCTGGAAGGAATTCGTTGTTCAGACGGTTGGCAGAGATGCGCAGCTCTGTGAGGCTGGCTTGCAGTTTGAGCACTCGGAGAAGAGGAGTCAAAGATGCTGGAGGTAAACTGAGTCCACAGACGAGACACACGCCACTTCTCCTCTGAAACACATATAATGTCAAACAAGCATGTTTTGTGATAAATATCTCAGACTTCTTTGTGACTAAAAAGACAAGGTCACTCACCCAGTCCCAGACTCTGACAGGCTTTCCTGTAGCGCTCAGGGAGAAGAGGAAGATCCCATGAACACACCTCAGCAAGAACCTGAAGCAGGTAGGCTGACCAAAAGGTGAAAACAATTTAAACTTTAAGTCTGCTTACCACACAAAAATACTAAATAGCTTTATAAGACATAATACAGCACTCTTTTTTGAACTTGCTTGACACACACTTGTTTAAAAGTAAAAAATAAACAATAATATGGAATGATTCAAAATAAAATAAAATAAAATAAAATACCATCCAGGAATTTTCACACTTCAAACACATTCAGTAATATTTAGAAATGTATTATGGTTTTTACTTATTTGTTTTATAAAATTATGGTGTAATTGCATGAACACCATACTAAATCATATATTATTATGACAAATATTATGTTTGGTTTGTGTCCATCAAACTTCAAATAATAGAGAAAACCAAATAAAATTACATACTTAAAAAATAATTTAAAAAATAATAATAAATATGCTTAAAAAAAATTAATAACTAGACAATTTACGTATGATTTTGGTCATTCCACCTGACTAAAAACAATTGTTTAGCATAATGTTTTACATTATATTATATTATATTATATTACAATCAAAAAATAAATTAAATCAAGTATCTTTTTAAAAGTATTTATATTACTAGACCATATAATTATTATTTTGGTCATACCACTTGACCCATACCACTTAAAATATTTTAATTAAAGAATTAATTATATTATTGTTGTTATTATTATTATTATTATTATTTAATTATTTATTTTTCTTGCAACTCTTTTGCTGCCACCTGTAATAGTATGTTTGTTTGGCTACAATTCCTCTGTAAATGACTGCAATTTTCACCTTTCATTTTTTAAGTAAAAAACAAAAAAAATTGCAAAAGAAAAAAAAAACAAAAAACTTTTCATTAATTAAAAAAGCCTAAAAACAGTAAAAAAAAATACACAGACGTTTTCCTATGACCTCTGACCTCTTCATTGGTGTGCAGCACAGCCAGCAGTGGATTGGGGGGTGGGAGCAGAGCGCCCTTTTTCTGCAGGGACAGACGTGTCAGTAATCCACACGTCTGATAGTAATGCTGAGCGGCCTGATCACACATATATATTCATAACCCGCAACTCTATCTGATACACACAAAAATAGCATCAGACCTGTGTGAAACGGGAATCAAGAAGACATTGTCCTGAACTCTGACCCTCATCCTGATCGGTGCAGGTACATGAGCTGTCCTATTCTGGAATGATGCTGGTGGCTTTTAAAAAAAAAAAAAAAAAAACAATAATAAATATTAGTTTAACGGCAATTAAAAACACATCTATTAACCATAGCCATTAGTAAATATCAAACACAACGAGTAGTATTATGCAGAAACTGAAATATGAGATTTGTTACCTCCTTTTTGACTAATTTGTTTAGTAAGGGCCAAGAATTAATTTTTTTTTTTGGCACAAAATAGTGTTAGAAATGCAGAATAACTGCATTTATTTCGACTTGATAAATTAAACATACAAAGTAATGAGATCATGTAATAACATACTATAATACTGTCTCATATACAAATTCACATATTTATTAAAAAAAAGCAATATACAGCATATATGTACTACATAGTAGACTAGCATGCCTTTTTAAACACAGCCAATGATATAGTGAGGTCTCTATTACCATCGACTGATGGGTAGGAGGTGGAGGTTCATGGATGGGCTCAGATTCTTGGGTTGTGATGGGACTCTGTGACCTGCTGACTTCCCTCCTGCCTAGATTCACCATGCTGGGCATTTGATTCATCTTCACTTGCTGAGACTTATTAGTGCCCTTCTTCAGAGACAGACCCCTACTGTGGGAACTCTGAGCCACTATGTGAGAGACATGAAACTAATTAACAACAGCAATTAAACAGTTTAGTGTCAATAATATCTGTACATAATTATAATATATTATTACTATCATAAAAAAAATTATATTTTATGTTATACAAACTATTCTACACTCCCTTTCAAAAGTTTGGGATCAGTGAGATTTTTTATGTTTTTTAAAAGAAGACTTTTCTGCTCATCAAGGCTGCATTTGTTTGATTAAAAATACAGAAAAAAATAGTACTATTGTGAAATATTATTGCTATGTAAAATAGTGGTTTTCTATTTTAATACACTGTAAAATATAATTTATTTCTGTGATTTTCAGCACCATTACTCCAGTCTAAAGCGTCCCGTAATCCTTCAGAAATCATTCTAATATGCTAAATTAACATCAATGTTGGAAACGGTTGTGGTGCTTAATATTTTTTTTTGGAACATTTGATACTTTTTCAGGATTATTGGATAGATAAAACACTAAAAAGAACAGCATTTATTTAGAATAAAAATATTTTGTAACAATGTACACTACCGTTCAAAGTTTGGGGTCTGCGAATTTTTTCTTTCTTTTTTTTTCTTTGAAAGAAATTAATACTTTTTATTCAGCAAGGATGCGTTAAATTGATAAAAAGTGATAGCAAAGGATGTATAAATGTATAAAGCAGCACAACTTTCAAACAGCAGTGTATATTAAGTACAACATTGTATATAATATTATATTATAAGTATTTCAGAAGCCATTTTATAAATGTTAGTTTCAGATTTCAGTGTTTAGGAAATGTTAGCTTTAATATTGTTTCATAAAATGTGTTAAATTACCGTATAAATCATAATATAAGAAACTATGAATTACTGAAAAAAAAACATTATAATAACAATAATAGTTAGACATTTAATTTAGGATTTAGCTAACAGTTAATAATTAAAATTGTGTAATATTAATCATATAATAAGAAACTACTGGTAATTAATCATGTTTAAACAATGTTTTAGAATAATGTTTAAAGAATAATGTTTTAGGTACTTGTGTTGCATTACTTTAACATTTAAAAAAAATTTGTTAGACATTAAATTTGGACATTAAATTGAATTAACCATTATTTAACAAAACAACATATAACTAAATAAATAAATAAATACTTAATAAAAATTAAGCACTGTGATTGCATTATTGTGTGTACTTCATAATCATCATGAATGTATTGATAGAATATGATTGCACTGTATGTCACACACCTCTAGGAGGAGCTTCAGCAGATACTGAGAAATGATTCTGATTTCTTGAAGTTGTTTCCCGTGGGGTGTTGTGCTCAGAAACTCTCCGTTTCTTGTTAGGCTGCATCTCGTTCAGATCGTCCTCCAGCCAGTCATCTGCCAGATACTGGTCCGCTGGTACCAGTGCTGCTCTGCTATTGGCCGAAACTGCTGGCGTGCTGGTAAAGGCCGGCTCTGATAGGCTCTGAGAGAGAAGGCGGGATTTGGCGCTGCCCAGACTCTGCATGGCATTCTGATACTCTAGTCTGCCCGATTCTGACTGCGGGGGCAACATGGCCTCTCTGAACTCAAATGCGGAGGGCACATCCTGACTGGGTGGGAATTCCTGTGAGAACTGGATAGCAGGGGAACGCGGTCTTGTCCGAACAGGACGAAGAGGACTGAGTGAGCAATCCAAGTCAGAATTATCCGAAGGACTGCTCTCGTCCTGAAGAAAAAACTAATAATTAAATAAATTCTTGCTTAAAAATGAGAACATTTAAATGAACGATTGTTTCAGATAAGAAGCTTTACCCCATATAGAACATTTACTTCCATCCCTCGTGGCCAGCGAGTGGAGCCTGAGGTGCCCCTACGTCTGGGAGCCGGGACAGCTGGAGCAGGACGGGGAGTGATCTGCTGAGATGAGGGCGAAGACTCTCGCATCAGTGTTTCTGAATACTCAGCATCAAACAGCTGACTGTCCTGAAGCTCCTTCTGCTGCCGTGGAGGTGGAGACACAACTGACACTACAGGAGAAGACGACGAGTAAGAGTTCATTTATTCAGCAATTTTATGAATATTTCATTTGTCATCATTAAAACATAAAAATGTATGTAATATGCAGTAAATTGGCAGTCAGCTATTAAAAAAAAAACATATTGCATAATAAATCAGTAATGTTTATCTCCTCACCGTCTCCTGACAGAGCTCTCTTGAGGAGTTCTTCAGTCTCCAAACACTCTTGCTTGGTCTCTTGGTCCAGCTGTCGGCTGTAAGTCTTAAACCACTGGCGCAGGGTGTCCAGAGGAGTGAGTCCCTATAAATAAATATGTAAAATTGTGCATAGAATCAGCATAATATCTTACACACAGCTGAAGTCAAAAGTTTACATACACCTTATCTGCAATATGTTAATTATTTTATTAAAATAAGAGGGATCATACAAAATGCATGTAATTTTTTTTATTTAGTACTGACCTGAATAAGATATTTCACATGAAAGACATTTACATATAGTCCACAAGAGAAAATAATATGTGTATTTATAAAAATGACCCTAGTTAAAAGTTTTTGTTGATTCTGAGTACTGTGTTTTTACCTGAATGATCCACAGCTCTGTGTGTTTGCGTTTTTGTTTGTTTGTTTAGTGATAGCTTGTCATGAATCCATTGTTTGTCCTGAACAGTGTTCAGAAAAATCCTTCAGGTCCCACAAATTCTTTGGTTTTTCAGCATTTTTGTGTATTTGAACCCTTTCCAACAATGACTGTATGATTTTGAGATCCATTTTCTACACTGAGGACAACTGAGGGACTCATATGCAACTATTATAGCAGGTTTAAACACTCACTGATGATTTAGAAGGAAACACGATGCATTAAGCCGGGGGTGAAAACTTTTGAACGGAATGAGGATGGCTACTTTTTATTTTTATTTTGCTTAAATATCATTTTTTAAATTTAGCACTGCCCTTCAGAAGCTACAAAAGATACTTGTTTCCCTGAAGACAAAATAAGTTAAATTTACCCTGATCTTAGAATTCAAAAAGTTTTCACCCCCCGACTCTTAAAGGGGTCATTGGATGCCCATTTTCCACAAGTTGATATGATTCTTTAGGGTCTTAATGAAAAGTCTATAATATACTTTGGTTAAAAATTCTCAATGGTAGTCTAAAACAACACCCTTTTTACCTTGCCAAAATCAGCTCTGAAAAATCATCTCATTCTGGTCGAGGCTGCTTTAAATGCAAATGAGTCTGCTCGCCCCACCCCTCTCTTCTCTCTGTGATATGATGAGTCCATTTACTTTAGCTGCATTTAGCCACTAAACTTGCTAACTAGCACATTATTAGTAAAGACGATCACAAAGATTCATAAAAAAAGCCTTATGCTCACTTCCGCTGTAAGTGAAGCTGGATCACGAATGATTCGCGCGAATATAGACAGATATATGTAGATCAGGAGGCGCATTCCCTTCACAAACAAATGTAATCCACTGCATCTTCAGCTGCTCAGATGTCGGGAGTAAATGATGACCACCATGTTCATTATTACATCCAGCAACACAACACCTCAATCGCTCAATCAGAGATATTCTTGTCTAACTTACATCCCTGCTCCGCTTGGAAACAATGGAGGTCGGACTGTTACAGCTGATCTGTGGTAAGGCGCTCATGTCAATCAACTATGGTGGGAGCGGCCTCTGTTGGTGTGACACCACAACGACAGGCATCTGAGAACGGCTCGATTTGAAAAAGGGGCATATTATTTTTTACAGGCTAATAAAAAACCACTGCATGGATTTTTTAGCATTATAGGGTAGATGTGTACATACACTGCCAACACACATTAATGTTCAAACAACATGTAAAAGTGAACTTTGCATCCGATGACCCCTTTAATACATTGTTACTTGAATGATCCACAGCTGTGTGTTTTTTTTGTTTGTTTAGTGATAGTTTGTCATGAGCCTGCTGTTCTTCAGAAAAATCCTTCAGGTCCCACAAATTCTTTTCTTCTTTCCCACAGTATTATGGTGAATAATGGTTAAATGATGAGATTAAAAATGTGTTGTTTATTTGTTTTGTTTGTTCCAGGCCATAAAGGAGCTAATTTCTGTACGTGATCAATCTCATGACAATCTGAATGAGAATAAATGATTACTTTGAAAGCATTACAGTATATACAATATAAATTGAAAAATTTACAGATAATGTACTCACTCCCTTGTCATCCAAGATGTTCATGTCTTTCTTTCTTCAGTCATTAAGAAATTGTGTTTTTTGAGGAAAACATTTCAGGATTTCTCTTCATTTAATAGACTTCTATGGTGCCCCCAAATTTGAACTTCCAAAATGCAGTTTAAATGCAGCTTCATAGGGCTCTAAACGATCCCAACCAAGGAATAAGGGTCTTATCTAGCGAAACGATCGATTATTTATTTATTTTTTATTACAATTTATGTACTTTTTAACCTCAAATGCTTGTCTTGTCTAGCACTGTGTGAACTCTTTTTTTTCTGGTCATGACATTTAGGGTACGTCTAAAAATTCCCATCTCATTTTCTTCTCCAACTTCAAAATCGTCCTACATTGCTGCAGAAGTACCAACCCAGAGTTTACAAAGTGAACATGCAAAGAAGATCAAACACCCTTTACAAAAAAAGGTAAAAACAGCAATGTAGGATGATTTTAAAGTTGGAGGTGAAAATGAGATGGGAGTTTTTAGATGTACCCTAACTGTCATGACCAGAAAAAAAAGAGTTCACACAGTGCTAGACAAGACGAGCGTTTGAGGTTGAAAAGTAATTTTTTTTAGAAAATAACTGATCTTTTCACTAGATAAGACCCTTATTCCTTGTTTGGGATTGTTTAGAGCCCTTTGAAACTGCATTTAAACTGCATTTTAGAAGTTCAAATTTGGGGGCACCATTTAAGTCTATTAAATGAAGACAAATCCTGAAATGTTTTCCTCAAAAAACACAATTTCTTTATGACTGAAGAAAGAAAGACATGAACATCTTGGATGACAAGGGGGTGAGTACATTATCCGTAATTTTTTTTTCTGGAAGTGAACTAATCTTTTGACCTTGGGTTACTGTCATTCTGCGTAAAGGAATGTTTCACACTTCTAATTTAGCAACAGAGTTAGCACAACTTTTCGACCCAGGGTTAAAGTTATTTTGAAGGATGTGTAGAGTGTCCTCATTGACTTCCATAGTATTTTTTTCCATTCTATGGAAGTCAATGGAGACCATAAGGTGTTTGGTTAGCTGCATTCAAAATATCTTCTTTTATGTTCAACACAAGAGAGCAATTCATACATAACTATGTCAAGTGTGAAAAACCCTTGTGTGTTTGCTTCGATTCTGCACTAGAGCTAGAGTGCATTAGAGCTAATGGTGTGATTATTGTTGTTTTGTATACCAGTTTTTTGCACATTTGTCATGTATACTCAACTTTACCCCACTTTTTTGCTTTCAGTTGGAAAATGTGCAAAACAAACTTTCATGTTTTGAGACATGATTTTTTTGGGCTTCTATGGCTCTTTCTTAGATAGGACAGTAGAGAGCAGACAGGAAAGCATTAGGTGGAGAGAGTGGGGTGGGATCAGCAAAGGACCCCGAGACAGGAATCGAACTCGGGTCACCGCGAGCACAGTGCGCTACATGTTGGTGCGCTAACCACAAGGCTACTGGGTCCAACTTGTGACATGATTTTGCTCTTTTACATTTGGTATGCCTGAATTCATATTTTACTGGTTCATTTCTTGGTCCATCAACACCATATTTCAAACTCATAATTTCTTAAATGTTACCACTAATCAGCAATAAATTTGCAGAAATATTGTCAAGACTGTCAAAGACAGTCTCTCACGAAGAACGAGGGGAACTTTAAACATTACATGACACAATAAGTCACAATAACAACAACAGCTATGATTATCAGTTTGTTTAGATGGCTGATGACACATCCAGCAATTTAAACTTTGTGCAAATGAGCATCTCAAACAGCTTTTACTGTGAGATACTGCAAGATGTTGGTACGGCAAGATTATGATGTAAGTACATGCAGCTATATAATAAAAAAATGAGGCATGAAAAACAATAATTGATTAACTTAAAAAAAAAATACATTTTATTTGTGCTAGTAATTCCTCCCATTGGTTATCATATTTGAATGCTTGGAAAGCAATATAGTGTTTTCACAATGCGTCATCAATCGGCCATATTGGCGGCACTGAATGTAAACAATGCCACTGAACCGAACAGAACTTGCAAATTTTGCTGATTATTGCCGCAGAAAATGGTCAATTATTGTCATGTTTTGGGCTGTACTAATCAGTCGGACTGGGAAAAACATTCAGAGTACTATAGATCGCCAAGTCTTAACAAATCAAGAAGAAGAATGAAAAAAAACTGAGAAAAGAAGGCATTTAGTAGTACGTTAACCATGCAATCCATGCTGTTGTTTACATCCAAGTATCTCCAATATGGCCTTCTTTAGTGCAGATCTGAATTGTCAGTAAACCTATTACAAGGAAAATACCCTTGTTCGAGTCGAGTTCATTACTGTTTTGTGGTGAACAAAAATTTGACAATAAGTAACAATTTGTGCATCCAAGCTGACAAGATGCAAATCTTGTCAAATCTGAATATCATCTAAGGAAAAGAAAATACCTTAAAGATTGAGATGGGTCAAAGGTCGTTGGGCCTTTATGAGGGCATTGAGGAGATTCTGAGGTCACTGAAGGGTTGGCAGACAAGTCCAAAGACATCAGAAAGGGACAAACAGGAAGACACCTAAAAATAACCAGAAAATACAAACCTGTATGACTTTTGTGTTTCTACAGAACACAAAACGAGTTGGAACTGATTTCTTCTCTAATATTCTTCTTATTCAGCTCCATCTCTCTTTAAATGTTACAAATTAGGTGTTCATTGGAGTGGTGTAAGAGCAAGTGAAATTCTCACACTTAAAATAGAAAAGACTAAAATAAATAAGTTTTTTAATCCTCTCCTTGGTTCAGTTTGACCCATCATAGAAAACAAAATAAATTCAAAGTTAATTGAAGTTTCAACTGGAAAACGTTTTCATATTGTAATTTATTTGCTCTGTATAAAAGCTCCACAGAGATCCTGTATAGGCCCTTCTAGTGGCAGCAACCATAAAATGCAAGTTAATGTTATTGTTTCCAAAAGGGGGCATCAGAGACATTCAGTTACCCAGTGCATGATTAATTTTGATGTTCACAACAGAATAAGACTGCAATTATGTGTTTTTAAGAAATAATTTAAACAAATATGCTTGTATTCTTAGTAAAATTAAGAATTCAAAGGTAAATAAAATACAAATCACAAATGATAATAACAATAATAATAATAAACTGGATAAATATAAAGATAATACTTTAGGACTGATATAAGCTTTCTAGACCAGAACAAGAAATTTATTTTTTATTCTACCCACAAGGAGAGGTTTTATTACTCTCTAACAAGAGACGATGAGGGTTAAAATAAATAAATATAAAATAACTAAAGCAAGGAAGCAATACACAATTCCTGGTAGATTGACCAAAAGGTGAAAATGCAATGGAAACAACTTAAATTGCAGAAGTTGCCCAGACTTAAGTTGCCCGGATGAGTCTGAGTTATTAGTTTTACCAGCTGTTATCGGGGAATAACATACCTTGGAATGTCATGACTGACCAATCAGAATCAAGCATTCCACAGAGTCGTGTAATAATTTAATTTAAAGCACAGCCGCACAAATTCAGACTTAACACCTCTTATTTACTTTGAGATCATTCTGAGGTTAAATACAGATTTGAAGTCATAACAAGAGATAGTTTAATAGCTATGATACTGGTTTTGAAATCAAATATTTGCATAGTTATGACGGGAAACACTGGCATCTAACAATGCCTTGGATAAAAAAAATCTTAAAAAATAAAGTATATGCATAAACCCAAATAGGAAATAAAACAGGTAGGAATAAGCATGTGTCCTATTCTGTATCCTAAACTCCTGAAACACTGGTGTCTCATTTTAGAGCAGTCAATACAATTTTGGAAAAGTCAATTAAATTTGTATGTGGCTGTGTGTGAAAAAAATTCAGATGTAACCCCCTTTGTAATCATTAAAATTTTCAAAAGTAACTGTAATTTAATGACACATTTTTTCTCCGTAACTGTAACTAATTAGAGTTATATTTGTTTTGTAATTAAATTACATAATTCCGTTACATGTGACTAGTTACTCCCCAACACTGTGCCTGTTGAAATTATACTCCCCTTACCAGCACGGGTTTACAATGTCACAGATTCATCATATTTACGTTATATTCAGATCTAGTTATGAAGGCTGTGTGCTTACAGTAACTACACTCTGGTATTGATAGGATTTGAACATTTGATGTAATGAAATGAATGACATCCAGACATTGTGCTTTGCATCAAATCATACCTGAAAGAAAATCAATATAAATTAATAAAGAACAGACATGATACCACTGTGCTCTGCAAACTGCGTTAAGCTTTTATTGAAATGCTTTTTGGAATTATATCAGATTTAAACATATGCGGCACAGCAAATTTTTTAATGTGTAGGTATTTGTATTAGTACAGTATAATTTCAAGCCCATAGTTCTTTAATCCCACAGTGGTCACTAACAAATCATGCCATTTGAAAGCAAGGACCTTTATTCATTGCATTGTCTTTTTGCACAAAGTGCACAGGTACATGTTTTGTTAAGTCACAGGCAACAGTTACAAAGTAGTTGCCAGTTGTACAGCCATCAATGATACACCTCCCATCATCTCCCATGTGGCTGGTGACCTGGTACACTGGAAAACGATTTGTGCTTCTGTAATGGTTCCCGTTTATGTGCTGGCCAGCACTACCACAAATTTGTATAATGCTGCTTACCGAACCCTGGATGAAAGATATAGGGGAAGTGTTACAGAGGTCTCTGCCGTTGGGTGAAAGGAGATTCGCCCAAGCATTTTTATCTGCAGTTTTGAAAGTATCTTTGATAATGTGTCTACTCTTGAACCTAGTAAACTGATCTATGGTCTGGTGATTCACACCATCGCTGAGAGTCAGAATGAAGAGGAGCAAGAGAAAAGCTGCAGATTTCATCCTGAGGAAAAACAGGAAAAAGAGTAGGTTAAGAAAGCAAAGATTAAGTATCAGAGTGATCACCTCCTGTGAGATCAAAAGTTAGTAGTGTTGAGGAAGTCAGCCCATTAAATTATCAACATTTTCAAAGCTTACTGCTGTTTGAATGTCTTTTTGACCAGCTGTCGTAACAGCAGACTGACATTGCAATGACGGTGTTTCTTGAAACTTTAAAAACTTTATAATTTAACAACACAATAAAAAGGTGCTTGTTCATTTTGATAATTTTAAAATGTACATTATGTTAGCTTTTCATTTGGTGCCCCAATTTATAAATTACTACATAAAAAAATGTGATCTGCTTTACACAGGATTACACAGAACAAGCCAAACAAAGAGAAAAACTTCCAACTGACAATTATACATTGTACACAGACACACAAACATAGACACAAAATCACATTAATCATACATGAATGCATTAGACATCATTTATGGATTTATGGAATCATTATTTCTTCCTTTGAAGAAGATGGAGATTTACCTTTCTGTAGTTCTTGAGTTTGTGTGAATGCAAGAGTCTTGTAGAGTCTGATCTGGAGTTCAGAAAGCATCAGCTGTGTCAGTGACGCTCGCTGAAGTCATATTTATTAGGCTGGAAAGAGGAAGGGTCTGAAAATTCACCTTGTTTCTTGGAAATGCACGGGAAATTGCACATTTTTTTTCCCATTCAGCAAACAACCACAGTTTGTGTTTTTAGTGGCACTTCAAATTGTCTGCCTTTGGGAACCACAATATAAATGAGAATCAAACATTCACTTTTTTTTTTTTACACTCTCCAGTGCAATATGACTGATATTGCATTTAATAATGTAGATAATGTAGCATTTAATAATGTAAATGATTTAAAAACAGCTGTCTCCTCAATCTAATGAGGTAAGCTCTGAGCACTTGATTTGCATGATTAACTAGCCAAACAGAAACAAAGTGCATGAGTTTGAAAATAAACACACTTAAGACATAAAATAGTAGCTAAAGCTGTTGGGAAGTCAGATCATTTTTTGCAAATCATTTCATTCAACATATTTGTTTTAATAGATCTGTAAAAATAAATAAATAAATAACTAAATAAATATCTTTGTTAGGAAACCTTTAAGTTGATGCATGACTATCTAAAGTGTTGCTGTTAATAACTGATACTAACTTTATTGCTGTTAATAACAAAGCTATCTAATTAAGTGGGAGGATTCTCTTTTCTGTGAGGAAAAAAAGAGAAAAAAAATATACAGACAAAATACCAAAGAAAATTACACAATCACAGAAGGAAACAGACCTGTTTAGGCTATTCTTTACCTCTTCATTTATATCACAGTGGTAAAACCAGCGTGAAAATGTTTTTTTTTTTTTTTTTTTTAAAGCAAGCATAACACTAAACAACTCTTCTTTGAGTTGGCATTGTCTGATACATGTTCTTGTTTGTTGTAACCTATACGCTACTTTGAAAACAAATAAAAACGCTATATTACAAAAAATATATATTTAATGTTTTGTTTAGAAAAAAAAAATCAATAAATATGAGAGGTGCCCTTTTTTGCACTTGACCCCCTGCTCCTCAAAATGTCTGCACACCCCTGGGTGAGCTTTTGAATGTCCTGCCCGATGTACTGTATTACCACATAGACCAGCCGTTAACGACCTGTCCGTCACGGACAGCGTGACTTCACCAATTCCTTACCGTCACTGAAACATGTCTATGTTCTTTAAGCTCTATGTTTAGGTGTTTTCAGTAATAATAAAAGTACATTTTGAATGTTCAGAAGAAGTGAGCTGCGCTGTCGTGCGAAAATGTAAACAGGCTTGTGTAAGTAAATTACTCAATGCAAAGAAAGAGAAGTAGTGGGTACCTGCTATTTCTATGTTCATTTTTTTCATGTGTCTAAGGATGGTTTCACACTAGCACTTTTGGTGCACACCCGGGTTCGATTGATGTCAGAGTTCGGTTCGTTTAGATGATGTGAACGCTGTCTTCCGACCTCGACTGCGCACCCGCGAACCGTACCCGTAAAAAGGGTCGTCTGGGTTTCGGTTCATGTGAACTCATGTGATCTGATGTGAACGCAATCGTACCAAATCGCGAAAGTGAACCGCTATTGATGATGTATTATTTGATAAAAATAGTTTCACTCACACTTTTTTTTTATGGTTTTGAACTTCTGAAGGGCAGTTTAAATGCGGCTTCAAATGATCCCAAATGCGGTTGTAAATGATCCCAGCCGAAGAAGAAGGGTCTTATCTAGCGAAACGATTGGTTATTTTTCATTAAAAAATTACAATTTGAAAAATGTTTTCATCTCAAATGCTCGTCTTGCCTTTCTCTCCCTGAACTTTGTGTATTCTGACTCAAGAAAGTTAGGGTATGTCAAAAAACTCAGCGTATTTTCTCCCCCAACTTCAAAAATCATTTCAAAATCATCCTACATCGCTGCAGAAGTACTGACCCAGTCTTTGCAAAGCGAACATGCAAAAAAGACCAAACACCCTTAACAAAAAAGGTAAAACAGCGATATAGGATGATTTCTAAGTTGAGGGAGAACATGAGATGGGAGTTTTTCGACATACCCTAACTGTCATGAACCGGAAAAAAAACAGTCCAGGCAGAGTAAGACAAGACAAGCGTTTGGCATTAAAATGTATATAAATTGTATTTTTATTAAAATAACCGATTGTTGCCCTAGATAAGACCCTTCTTTCTTGGCTGGGATCATTTACAACCGCATTTGGGATCGTTTATATATAATCATTGTCAGAGTTAGAAATAATCATTTTATTTGAAACAATGAATTTTTTTTTTTTTTCCTTTTCTTTCATTTTATTTGTCAATTTTTCAAGGTAATCTGATGAGATTTCATACCATGCTTCCTGAAGCATCTCCCATAAAATGGATTGGCTTAATGGACTCTCCCTCTGTACCATATGGTCAAGCTGCTCCCACAATAGCTCGATGGGGTTCAGATCCAGAGACTGTTCTGGCCACTCCATTACAATCAAAATTCCAAATGACTGCTTATTCTCTTAGTGCTGGCATAGTTTGGAGGTGTGTTTGGGGTAATTACTTGTTGTAGGATGAAATCGGCTTCAATCAAGTGCTGTCCACAGAGTGGTGTTGCAAAATGTTGTGATAGCCTGCTATCTTCAAGCTCTGTACAAATGTCCCATTTTACCACCTCCAAAGCACCCCTAGATCATGACACTGCCTCCACCAGTGGCGTATGCAAACAATTTGAACGGGCCCCCCAATCATTATGGGCTCCAACTCGGTTAACTTGTTGATTTTTCTTAAGTACATAACGTTACGTGAGCATTCAAAAAAAAGTTTTATTTACGGTATAAATGCTTGGAAACAATATTTAATGTTTTCAAATCCATTCATTATTTGTAGCACGCAAGTCTCAGCCTATAAATTCTGTCAATTTTATGATAAAATACAAACAATAAAAATGTGTTTTTACGCTCTTTAATTTGTAGTGAGATATTCGCCTCAGATCAAGTGGCATGTGAATTGATGATCTTTTCCTCTTAAGATTTGCAGCACGAAATGAACATGAAAAATATTTGAATGCATGTTAAAAAAATGATTAAAAACGATGATTTATGAAATCAATTATTCAGAATTTCAAAAAAAAAATCTTGTGAATAGTCATAATAGTAACACAACATTTAGCCTACCTCAGAAAAGCCAACAAGCCTATAACTTTGCCAACATTGTTTTATTTTTCTCAGAAATTAGCCAGTTAACTGAGTAGAAGCCTGCGTTTTTCATGTTAAATGTGAAATGTAAATATCAAGGTTGGATGCCATGGCCTTTTTTTGGGGGCAGAGTAGCTTCACATTAAGTAACTTAAAGGATAAGTCCACTTCCAGAACAACAATTCACAAATAATTTACCCCCTTGTCATCCAAGATGTTCATGTCTACAGTCGTGAAGAAATTATCGTTTTTGAGGAGAGCATTTCAGGATTTTTCTCCATATAATGGACTTCATTGGTGCCCCGATTTTGAACTTCGAAAATGTAGTTTAAATGCATAAATTGATCAAACATGCTCAACTCATTGCTGCTGACCGTTTGGTCGTTACTTTAAAAAACAAAAGGTGGAATTTAACAAACATAAAATGTTCCAAACATATATTTTTAAATTAAATTAATAAAGAAACTAAATGAAATCTAGCCACTTTGCCATTAAAAAACAAAACTGAACTATTTTAATGGCTCTGTTCTGATAAGTTGTCGGACAAGGACAGGGCTCGGGCCTGAGAGTCTCGGTCCAGGGCTGCGTTTCCCAAAAGCATCTTGGACGCATCTGTCCACAACACATTTTTCCAGTCTTCAACTGTCTGTGCTCTTCTGCCCATTTCAATCTTTTCTTTTTACTGGCTTTTTCTTTGCAATTCTGCCATAAACTCCAGCATCCCAGAGTCGCCTCTTCACTGTTGATGTTGACACTGGTCTTTGCCTGGTACTATTTAATAAAGTTGCCAGTTTAGGACCTGTTAGGTGTCTGTGTCTTAAACTACACTATCTCAGGTGTTTGTCTTCTTGCACAGTTGTGCACCGGGGCCTCCCCCTCCTTTTTCTGTTTTGGTTAGAACCGGTTTGCACTGTTCTATGAAGGGAGTAGTTCACAGCATGCTTAGATATTTTAAATTTCCTCGCAATTTCTCGCATCGAATAGCCTTTATTTCTAAGAACATCAATAGACGGGTGTGTTTTCAAAGGAAGTTCTTTCTTTTTAGCTATTTTGAACTCCTGACATTCCAGATACTAAACTAACCTAAAGAAAGCCACTTTTATTGCTCCCTTAATCAGTACATCAGATTTCAGCTGTGCTAGCATAATTTCAAAAAGGTTTTCCAGTCATCAATTAGCCTTTCAAAATTATTAACTTGGATTAAACGTAGCACAAGACTGCAACAGGGGACTGACGGTTGCTGATAATGGGCCTCAAACAATGTAGACCTGGTGAAAGTGTGATGTTTTTGAAAAGGATAAAAAATAATTAGATAAAAAAATAATTAGATTAAAAAAAAAGATAAAAAAAATTATTCGGAAAACAAGGACATTTCCAAGTGATCCCAAACTATTTAAATGCCGGTGCAATTTCATGTGTGTTTTCATGGAAAACAAGGGCATTTCGAAGTGATCACAAACTTTTGAATAGTATATATAAACGCTAAGGAAGAGTTGTTATATGTTATGCTTCCCTTTTTATGCTGATTTATATGCGTGAGAGCATTTGCCATTCGTGTTTTACCACTATGGTCTACGATTTCATATGTGGTAAACAACAATTAAATGAAGAAGTAAAGACCAGCATTAAATCATCTTTAATTTCTTTAAACAGATCTGTACTGGTTATGCTTCTTCTTTTTTTTTCCTTTTTTTTACATTAGTTGTCATCTTTAGTATTTCATGTAATTAAACATAGCTTGGTGTGTATATGTGTGTCTTTTATGTTTTTCTTGCCAATTTTGCAAATGTAATTAATCTGAACTCAGAGAAAAGGAAAGGCATTTTCTTGTAAGTACAATGAAAATTTGTTAAATTTGTATAGTAAATTTCACTATTAGGAGCCTACTCATACATATCTAATAAGTTTTGACAACTTGTTGAGGTAAGGAAGAGTTGTTTAGTGTTATGTTTCTTTTTAATGTACATACATGAAACATTTGCCATTCTCACACTAGTTTTACCACTGTGGTAGACGGGATATAAGAAATAAATGAAGAAGTAAAGAATTGCCTAAAAAGGTCTGTTTCCTTTAGTGATTGTGTAATTTTCTTTGGTATTTTTTCTGGTAAATTTTTGTTTGGCCACACAGAAAAAAAGAATCCTCACACTTCTCAAATTCTTAAATTCTGAGATATTAGATATTAACAGCAATTACGTTGTTAACAGTTATTAACAGCAACTAATTATACAGTCATGCATCAACTTAAAAGTTTCCTAACAAACATGTTTTATTTATTTATTTACTTACAGCTTTATTAAAACAAACATGCTGAATAAAATTATTTGCAAGATCATGCAAAACATCCCAACAGCTTCAGCTACTACAATATTTTATGTCTTACTGTATGTGTGTTTATTTTCAAACTCATGCACTTTGTTTCTGTTTGGCTAGTTAATCACGCAAATCAAGTGCTCAGAGCTTACCTTATTTAGACAGAGAAGACAGCTGCTTTTAAACCTTCTACATTATTACTGAATGCAGTATATCAGTAATATTGCACTGGAGAGTGTAAAAAGACAATGAATGTTTGATTCTCAGTTCTATTGTGGTTCCCAAGGGCAGAAAATTTAAAGTGCCAATAAAAACACAAACTGTGGTTTGCTGAATGGCAAGACATGGGTTTCCGGTGCATCTCAGAGAAACAAGGTGCACTGTAAAATAAAAATTAAAAAAAAAAAAAAACTTACCAACCTATTGAATTAATAATATCCACCACCCTCCAAATGGTGAACATCACATGGTGAATCAAGGTTTATCACAATGTTAACGATTACAAAGGGGGGTTGCATCTGAATATTTTCACACACATATAGATTTGATTGATTTCTTTCCAAAATTGCATTGACTGCTCTAAAATATGAGACATCAATGTTTCAGGAGTTTATTTGACAACTGTTTTATTTCCTATTTTGGTTTATGTATATGTTTTATTTTTTTAAATTAACAGTTTTTCCCCCCAAGGCATTGCTAGTTTATAAACAGTTTAGAAAAATGCTGAAAAATATTTAGAGATGTACATTTTGAAAAGCAATCAATAAGTAATCAAATGTAATGAGCTACATTACTTTAAAGGATTTGTTCACTTACAGAACAAAAATTTACAGACAATGTACTCACCCCCTTGTCATCCAAGATGTTCATGTCTTTCTTTCTTCAGTCATAAAGAAATTATGTTTTTGAGGAAAACATTTCAGGATCTCTCTCCATGTAATGGACTTCTATGGTGCCCCTAAATTTGCACTTCCAAAATGCAGTTTAAATGCAGCTTCAAAGAGCTCTAAAGCCGAGATAGAAGGGTCTTATCTAGTGAAAAGATTGGTTATTTAAAAAAAAAAAAAAATACAATTTATATACTTTTTAACCTCAAACGCTCGCCTTGTCTAGCTCTGTGTGAACTGTATTTTTTTTTTTTTTGGTCATAACAGTTAGGGTACGTCTAAAATCCATCTGATTTTCACCTCCAACTTCAAAATCGCCCTACATCGTTGTTTTACCTTTTTTTGTAAAGGGTGTTTGATCTTCTTTGCATGTTCACTTTGTAAACTTGGTACTTCTGCGGCGATGTAGGACACATTTTAAAGTTGGAGGAGAAAATGAGATGGGAGTTTTTAGATGTACCCTAACTGTCACGACTGGAATAAAGAACTAAATTCACACACAGCTAGACAAGATGAGCATTTGAGGTTAAAAAGTATATAAATTGTAATTAAAAAAAAAAATAATAATAAAAATACCGATTATTTTGCTAGATAAGATCCTTCTTCCTTGGCTGGGATTTAGAGCCCTTTGAAGCTGCATTTAAACTGCACTTTGGAAGTTCAAATTTAGGGGCACCATAGAAGTCCATTACTGTTCCCAACACTGTTAGACGGAATCGTGGAATCCAGTCATAAAAACGGAATTTACTGAATAACACGGAATGCGACGGAATTTCAAAGTTTGAATGAATTAATCAAAAGTAGGTCATTAGACTTAAATCAAACCGCAATATGGACTAGTACCTGTAAATATTACACCACAAAAATACCATTTAAATGTGAATCCTGCATGTTCTGCGTGTCTCTGTTTTAATGGAAGGAGCAGACGAGCGGTTTTGTTTACTACACACACTGAAGCACGCGTGACGCTTGCGGTGATTTCAGCGTCTGTCGTCTCACTAAATGAGGACATAAATACATGAACAATATCTGCTGAGAGTCACTTCATGAGCATATGACCGTTTCATTTTAGGAAAACTAGCGTTATATCATATACACACAGAAATGTTAAGGCAGACACAGCAACTCGTCAAAATAAAAGTCTGGTTTAACTTGAAGACATTGTGCCAGATATATTACTACTATTACAACTACTAGTAAAATGAAACAAACATTATTTTTTAGGATATAATCACACAAAATTTCTTCCATGTTTTCATTTTAATAGTAAATTCCCCTTTGTTTGCTTAATTTTCAATAATTAAAAGATAAATTATATTAATGTTTTATACCATTTGATAACCAGAACATTTTAAATACACAACACAGAATTTCTGAGGGTAAAAAAAAAAAACTTTCATAAGGCTGTTTTAAGAATAAATTTGAATAAATTAAGTATGCATTTAAATAATTAGACATGCTAAAACACAGAATTTGATGATAAAACATATGGTGAGAAAAAATAAAACATTTCATAGGGCCCTAAACATGTCATTTGTGTTAAACCTTTATTAAATTGATGTGAAATTATACAAGTTTCATGATTTTAATTAATTAGACCTGCTCTTTGATTAATAAAATTTAATTTAACCATTAAAAAGGAGTTGAGAAAAATTAAAACGGGAAAAAAACGGAATCCAGAAAAATTTAAATGGAAAAAACGGAATTTGGGAAAAAATAAAATGGATTTCATAGGGCCCTACCCGTAGTTGTTCTGTGGGCAAGCACCAATTACTTGAACTTGATGCAAGCCACGACTTAAACCCAATGTATGCTGCTGCATTTTGAATCATTTGCAGAGGCCTGAATGCTCATGTTGGAAGTCCAGCCAGAAGAGCATTGCAATAATCCATGCTAGAAATGACAAGGGCCTGGACGAGAAGCTTTGTTGCATGCTCTGTTAGGAAGGGTCTGATCTTCCTGATGTTGTGTAGTGTGCACCTGCATGATTGTGCTGGGAAGATGAGAAGCTCTGTTTTTGCCAGGTTGAGCTGCAGGCGATATTCTTTCATCCATGCTGAGATTTCCATCAGGCAGTCTGAGATCCAGTCTGAGATCCATGTTGGATCATGTGGTTGAAATGAGAGGCGTCATCAGTAGGAGAAACCATGTGCCTGAATGATGGGTCCCAGTGATGCAGTGTATAAAGAGAAGAGGAGATCCAAGGATCCAAGAACTGATTCCTGAGGAACCCCAGTGACCAATTGATGTGATTTGAATACCTTTCCTTCCCAAGACACCCCAAAGGACCTACCTGTGAGGTGAGACTTAAACCCGTGGACTGCAGTTCCGTTGATGCTCAGCGATGAGATAGATCTAGCAGAATGGGAACTGAATATTTGGACTTACCTCTTGCACTCCTTAGCGTTTCAGTGACTGACAGCAAGGCGGTTTCAGTTGAATGGCCACTTTTGAATCCAGATTGGTTATCGTCCAGCTGGTTGTTCTGTTAGAGGAAGGAAGACACGTGTGGTTTTACTATGAACGGGAGGAGAGACACAGGCCTGTAGCTCTCAACAAGTGAGGTGTCTAGTGTGGGTTTTTTAAGCTGTGGGGTTACCCAAGCCCACTTGAATGTGGTGGAAAAATGCCTGTGAGAAGAGATGTGGAGGGGATGTAGCTTGTAGGAGAAGTGAGGGGATTGGGTCTAGAGGGCAGGTGGTAGGGTGGTTGGAGAGGATAAGTTTGGAGACTTCATCTTATGTAAGAGAAGGAGGAGAGAAGATGGTCAGCTCTTTGAGTGTTTGCTCTGTGAAGTGAGTGGAAATGACAGCTGATGGATGTGGTTTTGTTAGCAAAGTAATAAGCAAAATCATCAGCAGTTAAAGCATGTTCATGTCTTAAGGAAAACATTTCAGGATTTCTCTCCATATAGTGGATTTCTATGGCGCCCCCGAGTTTGAACTTCCAAAATGGCACTTCAAAAGGCTCTAAACAATCCCAGCTGAGGAAGAAGGGTCTTATCTAGCAAAACGATTGGTTATGTTCTAAAAAAATTACAATTCATATACTTTTTGAACCTTAAATGCTCATCTTGTCTATCTCTGCGTGAACTCTGTGTATTCCGGTTCATGACAGTTAGGGTAGGTCAAAAAACTTCCATCTTCATGAAAATCCAAATAGACCTTAGGGATAGTATATATATAAATCCTCTAAGATTTTATTTAAAGTGATCGTAGCACAATTTTAAGCAATGCAATTATAAAACACTTTGGTGTACTTAATCTGACCATACTTAAAATCAATTTAAGTGTTAGTGCTAATTAGTGTATTTATATTAAGCGTACTTAAGTAGCACAGTTGGGAAAATGTGCTTGTAACTATTACATTACTAATATATTTTAAATAAAATCAATTTAGGATAGATGTATACAAGTGTACAAACACTGAACTATTTTTTTAAATCATTCAAAGCACACTTTTAAGAAATACACTAATAAAAGTCCTCTTTATATGTTTACAGTAGTACACTTTATTTCAAGGTACTAGAAATCAAAATTTAAATATCAGTGGTATTTAGCATACTTTTACAATTCCACTGAAGTGCTACTGAGGTAGAAACATACTTTTATTTAGTGTATTTACAATGTTTAACTTTTGCAATTTTATTTAGCACAAAAAATAAGAATGTACTACAAATGCACTTGCTGGTATTTAAGTATTTTTTAGTGCATTCAAGTACTTTAATTTACCTGGGAGTGTATGATAGATGGGTTCAGGTGTACTAAGTGGTAATTAAATACATTTTTTTAATACAGAGAAAGTGTTAAAAGCACATTTTAGTTCATATTCATGGTGTCCCGAAATAGCGCAGTTGAGCAGTCGCGGCACCAGGACACGTGACCTGGGGGGGCTTGGGTGATTCTCAGGGGGGCTAATGGCAGGGGGGGGGTTTAGCAGTGAAAGTTTAAATACACTGGTGATTGTCCGCATTAAATGGTTAAAATCGATCAGTTTTGGGGAGCTGGAGGGGGTGAAATAGAATCTGAGGTGGCACAAATCAGATTGGAAAGGGGTACCCCTCGGCTGAAATTGCATTTGGTTTAGCTTTTCACGTTTAAAATCGTATTCCAGGGGTGAAGGGGTCGGCCCTTCAGATCATTGCGGGGGGGGGCTTCAGGACGTCATGGGGGGGCTAAGCCCCCCCAAGCCTCCCCTTGATGCCGGGCCTGCAGTTGAGTACACTTAGATGTTCTTAAGATTATCTTTAGAAGTACTAAAGAATCATTTTTAGCATATTAAGTACAAAATTTGTGTGTGAAAACAGAGCACTTTAAGTACATTATGCAAATAAACTATTTTCTCTCCTGGACAATACATCTGGGGTCTGTGGTTGTAAAGAAACACTAACTTGCGGTTGATGCAGAGCTCTATAAAGAGAGCTCCACATGCTTCTGAGGATCACATTCAAACTGATTCTAAAAGCTTCGTCTTCACGCTGGTTAGAGATCATCTCCTAAAATGCTCTGCAACATCTTTCTTGTCAGCTTGCTCGTATATGCAGGTAAAAGAATCACTAATTCAGTTCTAAAATGACTTCTATTTTGTGTTAGATATAAATATTAGTTTTATGCTTGAATCATTCAGTATTGTCCATTTATCTGTAGTCTGTGCAGCTCAGTGGGAGATCCGTAAGGTGGACTCTGCTGAGGACCAAGATGAAGAGATCTCTGTAAGCATCTCCTGATGACAACGGTGTATACTTTAAAATAATAACTGATGTACATCTGTTTAACAAGACAAGGGGAATTTTTTTCACTCATTTGCATGTGATTAGCAGGTGATCGATGAATAATTAAGCAGCATAGTTTATTGCATTGTCTCTTTGAGTGCAGAGAGATTTGGAGATTGGCTTCTGCTGTATTCTTATCTGCTTTATTGGTATATGATTCATATTTGCTTCATATTGTGATGTTTTTCAGGCTGACGGCATGCCGGAACAGCAGATGTCCATTAAGTAAGCTATATGCAAAAAAATCATAAAGGCGGTGAAAAAGAAAATCCCGTCTAATGCAACGCCAATGGGTGTCATGATTAATGCCACATTAATGAACTGACCATGCATTTTACAATAGCTCTGACTAAATCCATCATTTCCCTCAGGATGAAATCAAAACCAAGCTGAACAACATCTGTGAAAAAATTAAACTGCTGAGAGGTCCGTGCATGAACTTTGTTCAGAAGTATCTGCACGATTTGTAGTACAAACAGTTTAACCGTTTACTGCATGCTGTTATTCTTCTCACTGTTTCCCTATAGCTGCTAATGAACCGAAAGTCTCACCCATAGACTTACTTCCGTGTTAAAGAAAAAGGTGGATATGGTCAAATTGGTTATTTGTCAAAAACACTCATTCTGACCCGAGAGGTGAGGTTTTGTTACTTTCTCTAACAAGGACATGATGATGGTTAGAAAAAGCGAACGCAAAATAACTAAACCCAATGATGTTTGGTTATGTTAATAATTCTCTTATGTGAATTATACTGAATTCCGTACTAAAATACGCAGAGTTTCCAACACAATACTTCTTCAACAGCACCAACAGTCTAGTCCGATAACAGAATGAAGGATTCTATTGAGTTGGTTCTGTTCAGTCCATCAAAAACATACACGTATAGTATGAAGGGCCATATAGGCCATAATTATGGAAAAGCCTTTTGCAAACACTAGTGAAATTAACACTTATATAAACATTAGTGAAATCTGCTCAAATGCATTACTGAAAAGCCTCTAGTTTTCAATTAAGCCTCAAGGACTTGATTAGCTGGATCAGGTGCATTTAATGAAGGTTGAATCTGAACTCTGTAGGCCTGTGGCTTTACAGAAACTGAAATCGACACCTCTACTACAGAAAAAACTGTGTAGTGTGAGTCCTATACTCTTTATATAAAATGATTGTTTTGAGTGGGTTATTTTAATTCTAAACAAACACACAACTAACAAGTTACTGAGTGGTTGTTAATGTGATAGCATAGTATAAGATAGATATTTTGTCAGAATGCATTGTATGAATGTGAATTAAACATTTTCAGCATTGTTGTTTAACATGTAGTTAAAGCCAGTTATTGTATTGCATAATATACGTTCCATGGTAGTACCAAAGAATTTTTGGAAGTACCTCATGAAGGAACATTCAATTTAAGTGCAATCGTATTCATGGTATTGTCACATATACTACAACAATATACATATACTACCCTGTGATAAAAAAATTAAACATACGTGTTTCATTATTCTATTTGAAAATATCAATAACTATTGATTTGCATTCTTAGAAATTAATAAAAGTAAAAATTAAAATCTAAAAAACACCCACCCTCTGTTTTTTTTCTCAAATTGCACCCTGAATATCACACATATAGCATGTTTAAAAAAAAAAAAAAAAGTGACTATGTTGAAGGACATGTTGAAGGTACTATTCTAGTCTGTGGTTTCTGGTTAAAATAGTGTTTTAAAAAGAGAGGCACTAAAGACCTTCAACAAGCAGACAGTTTTCAGTCTTACTGTGTTCAGACTCTTTTGCCAAACAAGATGCTGCGGAGTATCGTCCTGATCGCCCTGCTGATATCCTCAGGTAAAATGAGCTAGTTATCTTTATCAGTCTATTTGTTTTTATTTTGTGTGCCTAGCTGAAAAAAAAAACAGCAGAGACCGATTTGGACTGGCTTAAGTTCACTAATGCACAATGCTGGTCATGCTAAAACCAGCTTTAATGTGGTTAAAATATTTATAACATATTCTCACTGTTTAGTCATGAAGTATATACAATGCCTGCATTTAGTACTTAGTATGTGTTACATTTATCATGCATTTATCCGCAGTTTGTGCTCTTCACTGGGAAATGCACAAAGAAAAGTCTACCGGAAATGAACTTGAAGAAAGCTCTGTGAGTTCTGTGTCATTTATAATGAACGTTTATCATGATTCCATTTTATGTTCGCTAGTAAAGCAGCACAGAAAACTGCTTTCACCAGATTGTGTATTAGTATCTATAAGTATTGCTCAAAAATATATTTTTAGTATAGAAATGTCCAATTTGCTTTCAATTTTTAAAGACTGCATTCATTTCTATTATTTTTCGGTAATTTTGTTGTCTCGTTAGGGTGAGATACAAACAGAACAAGCTCATGGAATGTGCTGGACTTGCAAGTGGGCAATGAAGAAGCTGAAAAAACAGATCTTCAATGGAGCAACCCCGGTCGGTAACAGTACTGTTTCATACGCTTTCAGTTCATATTCAGAGACTAATGGCTTGATGTTAAATTCTTTTGTTCACTTTCTTACAGGATGACATTAAAAATATGCTCGAGATGATCTGTGATGAATCTTTGTGTAGAAGGTTTGTGAACCAGTACAGGGACACTCTGGTCGAAGAACTTTCAACTACTGATGATGCCAGAACCATCTGTGTTAACATTGGTGTTTGCAAAAAATAGGAATGGAGTTAATGGCTTTTTTAAAGTTTAAGAATCTTTGATAAATTGAAGAAATGTGCAAAGCTTTTTTAAAAATTGGTTTGTTTCTAAAAGGCTTTTCACACTGCACTTAACCTCTGGTTACTGTCACTCTGAATTTCTAATTTTTAACCCTAAAAGAATGTTTCATACTTTAATTTAGCAACGGCGTTAGCACAACTTTTTTACCCAGGGTTATCCAGTTCTGTCATCATTTATTCACCTCAGGTTGCTCCAAACCTGTAAAAAATTATTTTTTTCTGCAAAACACAAAAGTAGTTATTTTGAAGAATATGTCTAGCCAAACAGTTGATGGTCCCCACTGACTTCTATTGTATTTTTTTTTCCATACCATGGAAGTCAATGGAGACCATAAGGTATTTGGTTACCTATATTCAAAATATCTTCTTTTCTGTTCAACAGAAGAGCGATATTCATACAGGTTTGAAACAACTTGAGGGTCAGTAATTGATGACAGAATTTCTATTTTCCGTGAACTAGCCCTTTAACTATGTCAAGTGTGAAAAGCTCTTGTGTGTTCGCTTCAGCTAGAAAGTTGGTGACATTCTGCACTAGAGCTAGAGTGCATTAGAGCTAATGGTGTGATTACTGTTGTTTTTTTCTTATTTGTCATGTATACTCAACCCTACTTTTTTGCATTCAACTAGAAATATGTGAAACAAACTTGTGATATGTGACATGATTTTGCTCTTTTACATTCAGTATGCCTGAATTCATATTTTATTGGTTAATTTATTGATCCATCAACACCATATTTCAAACTTATAATTTCTTAAATTTTACCACTAATCAGCAATAAATTTGCAGAAGACAGTCTCATGAAGAACGAGGGGAACTTTAAACATTACAAGACACAATAAGTCACATTTACAACAACTGCTATGATTATCAGTTTGTTTAGATGGCTGATGACACATCCAGCAATTTAAACTTTGTGCAAATTAGCTTCTCAAACAGCTTTTACTGTGAAATACTGCAAGATGTTGCTACTGTAAGATTATTATGCAAGTACATGCAGCTATATAATAAAAAATGAGGCATGAAAAACAATGTCCAAAATTGTTTTAGTGATTTGAAATCTTCATGATATGATGATGCAAACATATACACAAATGCTTTCCCTTATCACTTTTAGGAGTCATAAATTGATTAATTGTTAAAAAAAAAAAAAAATCCTCCCATTTGTTATCAGATTTGAAAGCTTGGAAAGCAGTAGTGTTTTCGCAATGCGCCATCAGTGCCATATTGGTGGCACTGAATGTAAACAGTGCCACTGAACCAAACAGAACCTGCAAGTTTTGTTGATTATTGCTCCAGAAAATGGTCAGTTATTGTCACATTTTGGGCTGTACTAATCAATCAGACCGGGAAGAACATTCAGACCGCCAAAAGTTATAACAAATCAAGGAGAAGAGTGTAAAAAAACTGTATGAGGAAAGACAGTGTTTGTGGTTGGCCAAACTGAACCAGGATTTCCAGGGCAAGAATCCTGACATCATTAGAGTTTGTTCTTATCATTTCCAGTCAGGTAGGTAAAATATTAGACTAATTTCTTGATTAATACTGCTTGTACGTATCTTTACCACCTATTAACTTTAGTTTGTCAAAATATTGCGCCATTTCCTGCTTACTAAGTTCTTCTCTGTATGATTTAGCAGCTTCCACATGTTTTTTTTTTTTTTTTTTTTTTTTTGTGGTTTAGACAACATATTTAGTAGTACATTAACCATTCAATCAATGCTGTTGTTTACATCCGAGTATCTCCAATATGGCCGTGCATCAAGGTAACTGACCAAACCATGTCGTAAGTGAAAACCCTCCATATTACAGATCTGAATTGTCAGTAAACTTATTACAGGTAAAGTACCCCTGCTTGAGTCAAGTTCATTACTGTTTTGTAGTTTGAACCTACAGCCTTTCAAAAATTTGACAATAAATGACAACTTGTGCATTAAAACTGACAATATCCCGGCAATCAATCAAATCTAAATATCACCTAAGGAAAAGAAATACCTTGAAGATTGAGATGGGTCAAAGGTCACTGGACTTTCATGAGGGTGTTGAGGAGACTCTGAAGGACGACTGAGGTCAGTGAAGGGTTGGCAGACAAGTCCAAAGACACCAGAGAGGGACAAACAGGAAGACACCTAAAAAAAAAAAAAAATTCCAGACCTGTATGACATGCATTCTTCTACAGAACACAAAACAACTAGAGATGGACCTGAGAACATTTTCCTATTCAGATCCAGCTCTCTTTAAATAATGTGTAAGAGCAATTAAAATTCACAAACTTAAAATGGAAAAACACTATTGCAAGTTTGTGAAAAAAAGGTAAACATTTAAAGTAAATATATAAATAAATGAATAAATAATAATAATAATAATTAAAAAAAGGAAAAAAAAAAAAACACTGTTTTTTTTGCGGGAATATTTCCATATTGTTTTTTTTTTGCTCTGTATTCTGTATAAAATCTCCAGCAAAATCCTATCTGCCCCTCTAGTGGTAGTAACCATAAAATGCAAGTTAATGTGATTTTTTTCCAAAAGGGGGCATCAGAGACACTCAGCGACCGAGTGCATGATATATTTTGGTATATATACAGGTGCATCTCAAAAAATTAGAATATCATGAAAAAGTTTTTATTTTTATTTTAACATCTTAAAAAAAATTAACTTTCATATATTCTAGATTCCTTACATGTAAAGTAAAACATTTCAAAAGTTTTTTTAGTTTTGATGATTAGAGCGTACAGCTCATGAAAGTCAAAAATCCAGTATCTCAAAATATTAGAATATTTACATTTGAGTTTCATTACAACAGTATAACAGTATAAATTCCGGGTATCTCTTGTTCTTTGAAACCACACTAATGGGGAAGACTGCTGACTTGGCAATGGTCCAGAAGACAATCACTGACACCCTCCACAAAGAGAGTAAGTCACAGAAGGTCATTACTGAATGGGGTGGCTGTTTACAGAGTGCTGTATTAAAGGATATTAAATGCAAAGTTGCTTGGAAGGAAGAAATTTGGTAGGCGAAGGTGCACAAGGAACAGGGGTGACCGCAAGCTTGAGAATACTGTCAAGTAAAGCCGATTCAAACACTTGGGAGAGCTTCACAAGAAGTAGAATGAAGGTGGAGTTAGCGCATCAAGAGTCACCACGCTCATACGTCTTCAGGAAAAGAGCTACCAAGCCACTTCTAAAACAGAAACAACGTCAGAAGCATCTTACTTGGGCTATAAGGAGAAAAAGAACTGGACTGTTGCTCAGTGGTCCAAAGTCCTCTTTTCAAATAAAAGTAAATTTTGCATTTCATGTTGAAATCATGGTCCCAGAGTCTGGAGGAAGACTGGAGAGGCACAGAATCCAACTGCTTAAAGTCCAGTGTGCAGTTTCTGAGGTCAGTAATGATTTGGGGTGCCGTGACATCTGCTGGTATTGGTCCATTGTGTTTTATCAAGTGCAAAGAATCTATGGGATATTTTCAAGAGAAGATGAGAAACATTCAATCCAACAATATACAGACAATCTGAAGGCTCAATAGTGCCTCAGCAGTGCCACAGGCTGATCACTTCCATGCCACACTTCCCTGATGCTGTAACTTATGCTAGTGTGCTGCCGACCAAGTATTGAGTGCATAAATGAACATAATTTAAAGAACTTGAACGTTTCTTTTCTGCAAATCCATTTTTTGATTGATCTTAGGAAATATTCTAATATTTTGAGATACTGGATTTTTGACTTTCATGAGCTGTAAGCTCTAATCATCAAAATTAAAACAAAAAAACTTAAGAAATATTTTACTTTACATGTAATGAATATAGAATATTTGAAAGTTTCAGTTTTTAAAATATGTTACAATAAAAAATTAACTTTTTTATGATATTCTAATTTTTTGAGATGTACATTAATAGGACTGCGATGACGTGTTATGAAATCATGTAAACAAATATGCTTATTTTCCTAACAAAATACAAAATTTAAAGGTGAATAAAAAAAAACAAACAAACAAAAAAACAATAATAGTAATAATAATAATAAAAAGTGAAATGGATTGATATAAGTTTTCTGGACCAAAACAAGAAATAATTTGTATGCTACCCACGAGGAGAGGATTTGTTACTCTCTAACAAAAGGATCAGTGTTAAAATAAACAAATGAATATGCAATAACTAAAGCAGGGGTGCAAAACTCAATTTCTTGAGGGCCACAGCTTTGTAAAGTTTAGTTCCAACTCTGTTCCAACACACATACCATGTAGTTGTTTAATGTTTTGTTAATGCCAATTTGATTGCATTATACATGTTCCATGGTAGTACCATAGCATTCTTGAAAGCACCTTGCATTTTGACTGCACATTCAATTTTAGTGCAATAGTATTACAGTATGACACCATGATATCGTCACATAGGCCTACTGTAGCGCTGACACTGAATTGTATACTATTTAGATATAGTATCTGTAATCAAAGTACTAGCCTATCATTTATGAAAAGTAAGCATCATGCATACATGAAGATGTAAAAACGAAAGCCATATCAAGACTAATAGAACATCATCACATGCTTGTGCTAATAATCTCACTTCACAATGTCTGTGGTTGATGGTTGAAAACAGAGGTGTTTTAAAAGGAGTGGCACCAAAGTCCTTCAGCAAACAAGTGGAAAGTTTTTAGTCTCATTGTGTTCAGTGTCTTTTGCAAAACATGATGCTGCGGACTATCATCCTGATCACCCTGCTGATATCCTCAGGTAAAATTAGCACAGATCAGTTGCTAGTTTAACAAACAATTTGTCTATATGTTGTGTGCCTAGCTGAAAAAGACTGATGTGCACTGCTGGCCATGACAGAACCAACTTGAATGTGCCTGAAATATATTTATCATGCATGTCTCCTTACAGTTTGTGCTCTTCACTTGGAAATGCAGAATTCTAAAAGTCGAAGTCTTGGAAAAGTCAAATCTACTGGAAATGAACTTGAAGACATTGTAAGTTGTCCTATAAATTGTTTATCATGATCCCATTTTGTGTTTACTTTTAAAGTAGCACAGTAAACTACTTTCACCAAATTGTGTATCAGTATCTATAATTAGTACTCAAACATGTATATTTAAGATTGCATTTATTGCTATTATTTCTAAAGATTTTTTCCCTAAACTTTCTATGACTACGTAAACTTTGATAATAGCAAATAACGTACACAAAATGTAGCCAAATAGATCATTACCTCTGAGCTACTGTATATATAGTCATGATTCTACTGCCATTAAATGTTGAACAATATAAATTTTAAGGCTTTCTTAGTCATAAATTACACCTTTTGAATATATTGCATTTGATACAAAAATGATTTCAAACATTTTAAAGCATTTTCGCATCCCATTTTCATAATAAATACAACACTTATTATGACTTTTTTTTTTTCACACGGTTGGGCGTATCAGTAACACTTCTCTTTACTGTACACATTTGTTTTTTCAATTATTAAATTTAAGAGTTACAACAAAGGTTTTTAGTGTGTCCCTCCAGTTATTGTCTATTATTTTTTTGATACTGGATAAGGCGTTGTCCATCATTGATAGTGACCCAACTGTCATATCTAAATTATTGCCTTTAATATGCTGTATCTGTTGTCTTATTAGGGTGAGATACCAGCAGAGCAACTCCCTGGAAAGTGCTGGGCTTGCAAGTGGGCCATGGGAAAGCTGAAACGTCAGATCACCAGTAGCACGACTAAGGTTGGTGACAGTACCGTTTGATACGCTTTAATTCATTTATGTAAGACTAATGACTTAATGTTAATTCTGCTGGTCACTTTCCTACAGGATGACATTAAAAATATGCTGGGGATGGTCTGTGATGACATCGGCTTCCTGAAGTACCTGTGTAGGACGTTTGTGAACAAGTTCATGGGCACTCTGATCGAAGAACTTTCAACTACTGATAACGCCAGAACCATCTGTGTTCACGTTGGCGTTTGTTAAAGGCCTCTGAAAGATTAAGAATCCTTTCCTTCATAAACAGAATAAATGCATAAGGCTTTGTTTGTTTGCTTCTTAAGGGCTTTTCACACTGTGCTTAACCCTGATTTTAACCCTGGGTAAAAGGATGTTTCACATTTGTAATTTTAAAAGCAGGTTTAGCACCGCCTTTTACCCAGGGTTATTAAACTCCGCTCCGGAGCAGGACTAGCACCGCTTTTTTGATGTTAACCCCACATTGTGGTGCCAAACTTGTATAGAGGGTTTGCACTTGGGTCAGGGTTGGTCAGTTACCCAGATGCGTGGCCATATTGCCGATACTCGGATGTAAACAACAGCATTGCACTGTTAACGTACAACTGAATACGTAGTTGTGCTAATTTATGGTGTCTAAACCACGGGAAAAATATGTGGAAACTGCTAAATTATATAGAGAGGGACTTAGTAAGCAGGAAAGAGCAAGATATTTTGACAAACTAAAGTTAATAAGTAAAGGTAAAGACACGTACGAGCAGTATTAATTAAGATTTTAGCCTAATATTTCACCTACCTGGCCGGAAATTATAAAAACAAATGCAAATGCTGTCAAGATTTTTGCCTGGGAAATCCTGGTTCAGTGTGGCCAACCACAACAGCCTTCTTTCCTCTTTGGCACTCTTCTCCTTGATTTGTTATACATTTTGACAGTCTGGAGTACTCCAAATGTTTTTCCCGGTCCAACCGATTAATACAGCCCAAAATATGCCCATAACTGACCATTTTCAGCAGCAATAATCAACAAAATTTGTGACATGATTTTGCTCTTTTACATTTGGTATGCCTGAATTCATATTTTACTGGTTCATTTCTTGATCCATCAACACCATATTTCAAACTCATAATTTCTTAAATTTTACCACTAATCAGCAATAAATTTGCAGAAGACAGTCTCTCATGAAGAACGAGGGGAACTTTAAACATTACAAGACACAATAAGTCACATTTACAACAACTGCTATGATTATCAGTTTGTTTAGATGGCTGATGACACATCCAGCAATTTAAACTTTGCGCAAACGAGCTTCTCAAACAGCTTTTACTGAGAAATACTGCAAAATGTTGCTACTGCAAGATTATTATGTAAGTACATGCAGCTATATAATAAAAAATGAGGCATGAAAAACAATGTCCAAAATTGTTTTTGTGATTTGAAATCTTCATGATATGATGATGCAAACATATACACAAATGCTTTCCCTTATCACTTTTAGGAGTATTAAAATTGATTAATTGTAAAAAAAAAAAAAAAAAAGAAAAAAGAAAGAAAATCCTCCCATCTGTTATCAGATTTGAAAGCTTGGAAAGCAGTAGTGTTTTCGCAATGCGCCATCAGTCGGCCATATTGGTGGAACTGAATGTAAATGGTAAATGGTCAGTTATTGTCACATTTTGGGCTGTACTAATCAGTCAGACCGGGAAGAACATTCAGAGTAATTTAGACCGCCAAAAGTTATAACAAATCAAGAAGAAGAGTGTAAAAACTGTATGAGGAAAGACAGTGTTTGTGGTTGGCCAAACTGAACCAGGATTTCCAGGGCAAGAATCCTGACAACATTAGAGTTTGTTCTTATCATTTCCAGTCAGGTAGGTGAAATATTAGACTAATTTCTTAATTAATACTGCTTGCACGTATCTTTACCACCTATTAACTTTAGTTTGTCAAAATATTGCCCTCTTTCCTGCTTACTAAGTTTTTCTCTGTATTATTTAGCAGCTTTCACATGTTTTTTTTTTTTTTTTTGTGGTTTGGACAGGATAATTAGCAGAACAACATATTTAGTAGTACATTAACCATTCAATCAATGCTGTTGTTTACATCCAAGTATCTCCAATATGGCCGTGCATCCAGGTAACTGACCAAACCGTGTCGTAAATGCAAACCCTCCATATTACAGATCTGAATTGTCAGTAAACTTATTACAGCTAAAGTACCCCTGCTTGAGTCAAGTTCATTACTGTTTTGTAGTTTGAACCTACAGCCTTTCAAAAATTTGACAATAAATGACAACTTGTGCATTAAAACTGACAAGAATCTGGCAATCAATTAAATCTGAATATCACCTAAGGAAAAGAAATACCTTGAAGATTGAGATGGGTCAAAGGTCACTGGACTTTCATGAGGGTTTTGAGGAGACTCTGAAGGACAACTGAGGTCACTGAAGGGTTGGCAGACAAGTCCAAAGACACCAGAGAGGAACAAACAGAAAAAATTCCAGACCTGTATGACATGCATTCTTCTACGGAACACAAAACAACTAGAGATGGACCTGAGAACATTTTCCTATTCAGATCCATCTCTCTTTAAATAATGGTGTAAGAGCAATTAAAATTCACAAACTTAAAATGGAAAAACACTATTGCAAGTTTGTGAAAAAAAAAATCGTAAACATTTAAAATAAATAAATAAATAAATGAACAAATAATAATAATAATAATTAAAGGAAAAAGTAATGATTTGGGGTGCCATGACATCTGCTGGTGTTGGTCCATTGTGTTTTATCAAGTGCAAAGTCAATTCAGCCGTCTACCAGGAGATTTTGGAGCACTTTATGCTTCCATCTGCTGACAAGCTTTATGGAGATGCTGATTTCCTTTTCCAGCAGGACTTTAGCACCTGCCCACAGTGCAAAAACCACACCAAGTGGTTTGCTGATCATGATATTACTGTGCTTTATTGGTCAGCCAACATGCCCTGACCTGAACCCCACTGAGAATCTATGGGATATTTTCAAGAGAAGATGAGAAACATTCGATCCAACAAAATACAGACAATCTGAAGGCTCAATAGTGCCTCAGCAGTGCCACAGGCTGATCACTTCCATGCCACACTTCCCTGATGCTGTAACTTATGCTAGTGTGCTGCCGACCAAGTATTGAGTGCATAAATGAACATACTTTAAAGAACTTGAACGTTTCTTTTCTGCAAATCCATTTTTTGATCGATCTTAGGAAATATTCTAATATTTATAAGCTCTAATCATCAAAATTAAAACAAAAAAAACTTAAGAAATATTTTACTTTACATGTAATGAATATAGAATATTTGAAAGTTTCAGTTTTTAAAATAAGTTACAATAAAAAATTAACTTTTTCATGATATTCTCCCACATAGGAACATGGAATGTTACCTCACTGGGGGGGAAGGAGCCTGAGTTGGTGCGGGAGGTTGAGAGGTACCGACTAGAGATAGTCGGGCTCGCCTCCACGCACATCTCGGGCTCTGGAACCCAACTCCTCGAAAGGGGATGGACTCTTCACTATTCTGGAGTCGCCTGCGGTGAGAGGAGGTGGGCTGGTGTGGGCTTGCTTATAGCCCCCCAGCTTAGCCGCCGAGTGTTGGAGTTTACCCCGGTGGATGAGAGGGTCGTTTCCCTGCGCCTTCGGGTTGGGGATAGGTCTCTCACGGTCGTTTGTGCCTACGGGCCGAATGGCAGTGTAGAGTACCCGGCCTTTCTGGAGTCACTGGGAGGGGTGCTGGAAAGCTCTCCGACCGGGGACTCCGTTGTTCTACTGGGGGACTTCAACGCTCACGTGGGCGATTCTAGTGATACCTGGAGGGGCGTGATTGGGAGGAACGGTCCCCCTGATCTGAACCCGAGTGGTGTTTTGTTGTTGGACTTCTGTGCTAGTCACGGTTTGTCCATAACGAACACCATGTTCGAGCATAAGGGTGTCCATCAGTACACGTGGTACCAGGACACCCTGGGGCGGAGGTCGATGATCGACTTTGTGGTTGTTTCGTCTGACCTCCGGCCGTATGTCTTGGACACTCGGGTGAAGAGAGGGGCGGAGCTGTCAACTGATCACCACCTGGTGGTGAGTTGGATCCGTTGGCGGGGGAGGAAGCTGGACAGACTCGGCAGGCCCAAACGTACTGTGAGGGTCTGTTGGGAAAGCTTGGCAGAGCCCCCTGTCAGAGAGGTCTTCAACTCTCATCTCCGGCAGAGCTTTAACCAGATTCCGAGGGAGGATGGAGACATTGAGTCCGAGTGGACTATGTTCTCCGCCTCCATTGTTAACGCGGCTGTTCGGAGCTGTGGCTGTAGGGTCTCTGGTGCCTCTCGTGGCGGCAACCCCCGAACCCGGTGGTGGACATCGGAAGTAAGGGATGCTGTCAGGCTGAAGAAGGAGTCCTATCGAGCCTGGTTGCAGTGCCCTACCAACACTGTGTACAGTGGGAGTGGGAATCTGCTGACCTCAACTGGGGATATTGTCGGGCGGTGGAAGGAATACTTCGAGGATCTCCTCAATTCCGTCAACACGCCTTCCATTGAGGAAGACAATAACATGTCTTCCATTGAGGAAGCAGAGGCCGGGGGTTCAGAGGCGGACTCGACCATCTCCCGGGCTGAAGTTGCCGAGGTAGTTGAGAAGCTGCCCGGTGGCAAGGCCCCGGGGGTGGATGAGATCCGCCCTGAGTACCTAAAGTCTCTGGATGTTGTAGGGCTGTCTTGGTTGACACGCCTTTGCAACATCGCGTGGAGGCTGGGGACAGTGCCTCTGGATTGGCAGACCGGGGTGGTGGTCCCTCTTTTTAAGAAGGGGGACCGGAGAGTGTGTTCCAACTATAGGGGGATCACACTTCTCAGCCTCCCCGGGAAGGTCTACGCCAGGGTACTGGAGAGGAGAATTCGTCCGATAGTCGAACCTCGGATTCAAGAGGAACAATGCGGTTTTCGTCCTGGTCGTGGAACAATGGACCAGCTCTATACCCTCTTCAGGGTGCTGGAGGGTTCATGGGAGTTTGCTCAACCAGTCCACATGTGTTTTGTGGATCTGGAGAAGGCATTCGACCGAGTCCCTCGCGGTGTCCTGTGGGGGGTGCTCTGGGAGTATGGGGTCCGGGGTCCTTTGTTAAGGGCTGTTCGGTCCCTGTATGACCAGAGCAGGAGTCTGGTTCGCATTGCTGGCAGTAAGTCGGACCTGTTCCCGGTGCGTGTTGGACTCCGGCAGAGCTGCCCTTTGTCACCGGTCCTGTTCATTATTTTTATGGACAGGATTTCTAGGCGCAGCCAGGGGCCGGAGGGGGTCTGGTTTGGGGACCACAGGATCTCATCTCTGCTTTTTGCGGACGATGTTGTCCTGTTGGCTTCCTCGAACCAGGACCTACAGCAGGCACTGGGGCGGTTTGCAGTTCAGTGTGAAGCGGCTGGGATGGGAATCAGCACCTCTAAGTCTGAGGTCATGGTTCTCAGTCGGAAAAGGGTGGCTTGTCCTCTTCAGGTTGGTGTGGAGTCCCTGCCCCAGGTGGAGGAGTTTAAGTATCTGGGGGTCTTGTTCACGAGTGAGGGAAGGATGGAGCGGGAGATCGACAGACGGATCGGTGCAGCTTCTGCAGTAATGCAGTCGCTGTACCGGTCTGTCGTGGTGAAGAAAGAGCTGAGCTGTAAGGCGAAGCTCTCGATTTACCGGTCGATCTACGTTCCTACTCTCACCTATGGTCATGAGCTTTGGGTCATGACCGAAAGGATAAGATCCCGGATACAAGCGGCCGAAATGAGTTTTCTCCGTAGGGTGGCTGGGCGCTCCCTTAGAGATAGGGTGAGGAGCTCGGTCACTCGGGAGGAGCTCGGAGTAGACCCGCTGCTCCTTCACATCGAGAGAGGCCAGTTGAGGTGGCTCGGGCATCTGTTCCGGATGCCTCCTGGACGCCTCCCTGGGGAGGTGTTCCGGGCATGTCCCACCGGGAGGAGGCCCCGGGGAAGACCCAGGACACGCTGGAGGGACTATGTCTCTCGGCTGGCCTGGGAACGCCTCGGTGTTCCGCCGGAAGAGCTGGAGGAAGTGTCTGGGGAGAGGGAAGTCTGGGCGTCTCTGCTTAGACTGCTGCCCCCGCGACCCGGTTCCGGATAAGCGGGTGAAAATGGATGGATGGATGGATGATATTCTAATTTTTTGAGATGTACATTAATAGGACTGCGATGACGTGTTATGAAATCATGTAAACAAATATGCTTATTTTCCTAACAAAATACAAAATTTAAACGTGAATAAAAAAAAAATAACCAATAATAGTAATAATAATAATAATAAAAAGTGAAATGGATTGATATAAGTTTTCTGGACCAAAACAAGAAATAATTTGTATGCTACCCACAAAGAGAGGTTTTGTTACTCTCTAACAAAAGGATCAGTGTTAAAATAAACAAATGAATACAAAATAACTAAAGCAGGGGTGCAAAACTCAATTCCTTGAGGGCCACAGCTTTGTGGAGTTTAGTTCCAACTCTGTTCCAACACACATACCATGTAGTTGTTTAATGTATTGTTAATGCCAATTTGATTGCATTATACATGTTCCATGGTAGTACCATAGCATTCTTGAAAGCACCTTGCATTTTGACTGCACATTCAATTTTAGTGCAATAGTATTACAGTATGACACCATGATATCGTCACATAGGCCTACTGTAGCGCTGACACTGAATTGTATACTATTTAGATATAGTATCTGTAATCTGTAAAAAATAAAGCACTAGCCTATCATTTATGAAAAGTAAGCATCATGCATACATGAAGATGTAAAAACAAGTCATATCAAGACTGATAGAACATCATCACATGTTTGTACTAATAATCTCACTTCACAATGTCTGTGGTTGATGGTTGAAAACAGAGGTGTTTTAAAAGGAGTGGCACCAAAGTCCTTCAGCAAACAAGTGGAAAGTTTTTAGTCTCATTGTGTTCAGTGTCTTTTGCAAAACATGATGCTGCGGACTATCATCCTGATCACCCTGCTGATAACCTCAGGTAAAATTAGCACAGATCAGTTGTTAGTTTAACAAACAATTTGTCTATATGTTGTGTGCCTAGCTAAAAAAGACTGATGTGCACTGCTGGCCATGCTAAAACCAACTTGAATGTGCCTGAAATATATTTTTCATGCATGTCTCCTTACAGTTTGTGCTTTTCACTTGGAAATGCAGAAGTCTAAAAGTCAAAGTCTTGGAAAAGTCAAATCTACTGGAAATGAACTTGAAGACATTGTAAGTTGTCCTATAAATTGTTTATCATGATCCCATTTTGTGTTTACTTTTAAAGTAGCACAGTAAACTACTTTCACCAAATTGTGTATCAGTATCTATAATTAGTACTCAAACATGTATATTTAAGATTGCATTTATTGCTATTATTTCTAAAGATTTTTTCCCTAAACTTTCGATGACTACATAAACTTTGATAATAGCAAATAATGTACACAAAATTTAGCTAAATAGATCATTACCTCTGAGCTACTGTGTATATAGTCATGATTCTACTGCCATTAAATGTTGAACAATATAAATTTGAAGGCTTTCTTAGTCATAAATTACACCTTTTGAATATATTACAGTTGATACAAAAATGATTTCAAAAACATTTTAAAGCATTTTTGCATCCCATTTTCATAATAAATACAACACTTATTATGACTTTTTTTTTTTCACACGGTTGGGCGTATCAGTAACACTTCTCTTTACTGTACACATTTTTTTTGTTTTTGTTTTTTCAATTATTAAATTTAAGAGTTATAACAAAGGTTTTTAGTGTGTCCCTCCAGTTATTGTCTATTATTTTTTTGATACTGGATAAGGTGGTGTACATCATTGATAGTGACCCAACTGTCATATCTAAATTATTGCCTTTAATATGCTGTATCTGTTGTCTTATTAGGGTGAGATACCAGCAGAGCAATTCCCTGGAATGTGCTGGGCTTGCAAGTGGGCCATGGGAAAGCTGAAAAGTCAGATCACCAAAGGCATGAGTAAGGTTAGTAACAGTACTGTTTCATACGCTTTAATAAATTTATGCAAGACTAATGGCTTAATTTTAATTCTGCTGGTCACTTTCCTACAGAATGACATTAAAAATATGCTGGGGATGGTCTGTGATGAGATCGGCTTCCTGAAGTACCTTTGCAGGATGTTAGTGAACAAGTTCATGGGCACTCTGATCGAAGAACTTTCAACTACTGATAACGCCAGAACCATCTGTGTTCACATTGGCGTTTGTTAAAGGCCTCTGAAAGATTAAGAATCCTTTCCTTCATAAACAGAATAAATGCATAAGGCTTTGTTTGTTTGCTTCTTAAGGGCTTTTCACACTGTGCTTAACCCTGATTTTAACCCTGGGTAAAAGGATGTTTCACATTTGTAATTTTAAAAGCAGGTTTAGCACCGCCTTTTACCCAGGGTTATTAAACTCCGCTCCGGAGCAGGACTAGCACCGCTTTTTTGATGTTAACCCCACATTGCTGTGCCAAACTTGTATAGAGGGTTTGCACTTGGGTCAAGGTTGGTCAGTTACCCAGATGCGTGGCCATATTGGCGATACTCGGATGTAAACAACAGCTTTGCACTGTTAACGTACAACTGAATACGTTGTTCTGCTAATTTATGGTGTCTAAACCACAGGACAAATGTGTGGAAACTGCTAAATTATATAGAGAGGGACTTAGTAAGTAGGAAAGAGCAAGATATTTCGACAAACTAAAGTTAATAAGTAAAGGTAAAGACATGTACGAGCAGTATTAGTTAAGATTTTAGCCTAATATTTCACCTACCTGACCAGAAATGATAAAAACAAACGTGAATGCTGTCAAGATTTTTGCCTGGGAAATCCTGGTTCAGTGTGGCCAACCACAACAGCCTTCTTTCCTCTTTTACACTATTCTCCTTGATTTGTTATACATTTTGACAGTCTGGAGTACTCCAAATGTTTTTCCAGGTCCGACCGATTAGTACAGCCCAAAATATGCCCATAACTGACCATTTTCAGCAGTAATAATCAACAAAATTTGTGACATGATTTTGCTCTTTTACATTCAGTATGCCTAAATTCATATTTTACTGGATCATTTATTGATCCATCAACACCATATTTCAAACTCATGATTTCTTACATTTTACCACTAATCAGCAATACATTTTCAGAAGACAGTCTCTCATGAAGAACGAGGGGAACTTTAAACATTACAAGACACAATAAGTCACATTTACAACAACTGCTATGATTATCAGTTTGTTTAGATGGCTGATGACACATCCAGCAATTTAAACCTTGTGCAAATTAGCTTCTCAAACAGCTTTTACTGTGAAATACTGCAAAATGTTGCTACTGCAAGATTATTATGTAAGTACATGCAGCTATATAATAAAAAATGAGGCATGAAAAACAATGTCCAAAATTGTTTTAGTGATTTGAAATCTTCATGATATGATGATGCAAACATATACACAAATGCTTTCCCTTATCACTTTAAAAAAAAAAATCCTCCCATTTGTTATCAGATTTGAAAGCTTGGAAAGCAGTAGTGTTTTCGCAATGCGCCATCAGTGCCATATTGGTGGCACTGAATGTAAACAGTGCCACTGAACCAAACAGAACCTGCAAGTTTTGTTGATTATTGCTGCAGAAAATGGTCAGTTATTGTCACATTTTGGGATGTACTAATCAGTCAGACCGGGAAGAACATTCAGAGTAATATAGACCGCCAAAAGTTATAACAAAGCAAGAAGAAGAGTGTAAAAACTGTATGAGGAAAGACAGTGTTTGTGGTTGGCCAAACCAGGATTTCCAGGGCAAGAATCCTGACAACATTAGAGTTTGTTCTTATCATTTCCAGTCAGGTAGGTAAAATATTGGACTAATTTTTTGATTAATACTGCTTGCACGTATCTTTACCACCTATTAACTTTAGTTTGTCAAAATATTGCGCCATTTCCTGCTTACTAAGTTCTTCTCTGTATGATTTAGCAGCTTCCACATGTTTTTTTTTTTTTTTTTTGTGGTTTGGACAGCATAATTAGCAGAACAACATATTTAGTAGTACATTAACCATTCAATCAATGCTGTTGTCTACATCCGATTATCTCCAATATGGCCGTGCATCAAGGTAAGTGCAAACCCTCTATATTACAGATCTGAATTGTCAGTAAACTTATTACAGGCAAAGTACCCCTGCTTGAGTCGAGTTCATCACTGTTTTGTAGTTTGAACCTACAGCCTTTCAAAAATTTGACAATAAATGACAATTTGTGCATTAAAGCTGACAAGATCCTGGCAATCAATCAATTGAGATGGGTCAAAGGTCGCTGGACTTTCATGAGGGTGTTGAGGAGACTCTGAAGGACAACTGAGGTCACTGGCAGACAAGTCCAAAGACACCAGAGAGGGACAAACAGGAAGACACCTAAAAAAAAAAAAAAAATTCTAGACCTGTATGACATGCATTTTTCTACGGAACACAAAACATCTAGAGATGGACCTGAGAACATTTTCCTATTCAGATCCAGCTCTCTTTAAATAATGGTGTAAGAGCAATTAAATTCACAAACTTAAAATGGAAAAACACTATTGCAAGTTTGTGAAAAAAAAAATTGTAAACATTTAAAATAAATAAATAAATAAATAATAATAATTAAAAAAAGGAAAAAAAAAACAACTTTTTTTTTTGCAGGTGAATAAAAAATAAGCAACTTAATCCTTGTCTTAGGTCAATTTGTCCCATCATATGAAGAATCTTCGTTTTAAACTGGAGAATATTTCCATATTGTTTTTTGGGTTTTTTTTTTTTTTTGCTTTGTATTCTGTATAAAATCTCCATTGAAATCCTATCTGCCCCTCTAGTGGTAGTAACCATAAAATGCAAGTTAATGTGATTTTTTTCTAAAAGGGGGCATCAGAGACACTCAGTGACCAAGTGCATGATATATTTTGGTATATATACAGGTGCATCTCAAAAAATGTGAATATGATGAAAAAGTTTTTTTTTTTTTTATTTTAACATTTTAAAAAAATGAAACTTTTATATATTCTAGTGTGCTAGTGTGCTGCCGACCAAGTATTGAGTGCATAAATGAACATACTTTGAAGAACTTGAACGTTTCTTTTCTGCAAATCCATTTTTTGATTGATCTTAGGAAATATTCTAATATTTTGAGATACTGGATTTTTGACTTTCATGAGCTGTAAGCTCTAATCATCAAAATTAAAACAAAAAAACTTAAGAAATATTTTACTTTACATGTAATGAATATAGAATATTTGAAAGTTTCAGTTTTTAAAATAAGTTACAATAAAAAATTAACTTTTTTATGATATTCTAATTTTTTGAGATGTACATTAATAGGACTGCGATGACGTGTTATGAAATCATGTAAACAAATATGCTTATTTTCCTAACAAAATACAAAATTTAAAGGTGAATAAAAAAAAACAAACAAACAAAAAAACAATAATAGTAATAATAATAATAAAAAGTGAAATGGATTGATATAAGTTTTCTGGACCAAAACAAGAAATAATTTGTATGCTACCCACGAGGAGAGGATTTGTTACTCTCTAACAAAAGGATCAGTGTTAAAATAAACAAATGAATATGCAATAACTAAAGCAGGGGTGCAAAACTCAATTTCTTGAGGGCCACAGCTTTGTAAAGTTTAGTTCCAACTCTGTTCCAACACACATACCATGTAGTTGTTTAATGTTTTGTTAATGCCAATTTGATTGCATTATACATGTTCCATGGTAGTACCATAGCATTCTTGAAAGCACCTTGCATTTTGACTGCACATTCAATTTTAGTGCAATAGTATTACAGTATGACACCATGATATCGTCACATAGGCCTACTGTAGCGCTGACACTGAATTGTATACTATTTAGATATAGTATCTGTAATCAAAGTACTAGCCAATCATTTATGAAAAGTAAGCATCATGCATACATGAAGATGTAAAAACAAGTCATATCAAGACTGATAGAACATCATCACATGTTTGTGCTAATAATCTCACTTCACAATGTCTGTGGTTGATGGTTGAAAACAGAGGTGTTTTAAAAGCAGAGCCACCAAAGTCCTTCAGCAAACAAGTGGAAAGTTTTCAGTCTCATTGTGTTCGGACTCTTTTGCCAAAGAAGATGCTACGAACTATCATCCTGATCACCCTGCTGATATCCTCAGGTAAAATTAGCACAGATCAGTTGTTAGTTTAACAAACAATTTATCTATATGTTGTGCTCTTAGCTGAAAGAGACTGATGTGCAATGCTGGCCATGCTAAAACCAACTTGAATGTGCCTGAAATATATTTATCATGCATGTCTCCTTACAGTTTGTGCTTTTCACTTGGAAATGCAGAAGTCTAAGAGTCAAAGTCTTGGAAAAGTCAAATCTACTGGAAATGAACTTGAAGACATTGTAAGTTGTCCTATAAATTGTTTATCATGATCCCATTTTTTGTGTTTACTTTCAAAGTAGCACAGTAAACTACTTTCACCAAATTGTGTATCAGTATCTATAATTAGTACTCAAACATGTATATTTAAGATTGCATTTATTGCTATTATTTCTAAAGATTTTTTCCCTAAACTTTCCACGACTACGTAAACTTTGATAATAGCAAATAACGTACACAAAATTTAGCCAAATAGATCATTACCTCTGAGCTACTGTATATATAGTCATGATTCTACTGCTATTAAATGTTAAACAATATAAATTTGAAGGCTTTCTTAGTCATAAATTACACCTTTTGAATATATTACAGTTGATACAAAAATGATTTCAAACACTTTACAACATTTTAAAGCATTTTCGCATCCCATTTTCATAATAAATACAACAGTTGTTATGACTTTTTTTCACACGGTTGGGCATATCAGTAACACTTCTCTTTATTATTGTCTATTATTTTTTTGATACTGGATAAGGCGTTGTCCATCATTGATAGTGACCCAACTGTCATATCTAAATTATTGCCTTTAATATGCTGTATCTGTTGTCTTATTAGGGTGAGATACCAGCAGAGCAATTCCCTGGAATGTGCTGGGCTTGCAAGTGGGCCATGGGAAAGCTGAAAAGTCAGATCACCAAAGGCATGAGTAAGGTTAGTAACAGTACTGTTTCATACGCTTTAATAAATTTATGCAAGACTAATGGCTTAATTTTAATTCTGCTGGTCACTTTCTTACAGAATGACATTAAAAATATGCTGGGGATGGTCTGTGATGAGATCGGCTTCCTGAAGTACCTGTGTAGGGCGTTTGTGAACAAGTTCATGGGCACTCTGATCGAAGAACTTTCAACTACTGATAACGCCGGAACCATCTGTGTTCACGTTGGCGTTTGTTAAAGGCCTCTGAAAGATTAAGAATCCTTTCCTTCATAAACAGAATAAATGCATAAGGCTTTGTTTGTTTGCTTCTTAAAGGAACACTCCACTTTTTTGAAATAGGCTCATTTTCCAGCTCCCCTAGAGTTATACAGCTGTGTTTTGCCGTTTTAAATCTAAAACTTGACTCTTCTGTAGTTGCATTGTGTACTAAGACTAAGATTTTCTAGGCCGATATAGCTAGAAACTATACTCTCATTCCATAGCCATATTGGCCTAGAAAATCGCAACTTTTCATTTTCCGCCAGTCTTAGTACACGATGCAACTACAGAAGAGTCAAGTTTTAAATAGGAAAAATATGGAAACTCTTTAGTCGTTTTATAGTGAGATGCTAATGGTCTAATCGGATTCAATGATTTATGCTAAGCTATGCTAAAAGTGCTACCGCGATCGGCTGAATGGATTCAAAAACTGTAAAACACATCTGTATAACTCTAGGGGAGTTGGAAAATGAACCTATTTTCAAAAAAAGTGGAGGGTTCCTTTAAGGGCTTTTCACACTGTGCTTAACCCTGATTTTAACCCTGGGTAAAAGGATGTTTCACATTTGTAATTTTAAAAGCAGGTTTAGCACCGCCTTTTACCCAGGGTTATTAAACCCCGCTCCAGAGCAGGTTTAGCACTGCTTTTTTGATGTTAACCCCACATTGCTGTGCCAAACTTGTATAGAGGGTTTGGACTTGGGTCACGGTTGGTCAGTTACCCAGATGCGTGGCCATATTGCCGATACTCGGATGTAAACAACAGCTTTGCACTGTTAACATACAACTGAATACGTTGTTCTGCTAATTTATGGTGTCTAAACCACAGGAAAAATGTGTGGAGACTGCTAAATTATATAGAGAGGGACTTAGTAAGTAGGAAAGAGCAAGATATTTTGACAAACTAAAGTTAAGTAAAGGTAAAGACACGTATTTTAGCCTAATATTTCACCTACCTGACCGGAAATGATAAGAACAAACGCGAATGCTGTTAAGATTTTTGCCTGGGAAATCCTGGTTCAGTGTGGCCAATTACAGCCGCCTTCTTTCCTCTTTTGCACTCTTCTCCTTGATTTGTTATACATTTTGACAGTCTGGAGTACTCCAAATGTTTTTCCAGGTCCGACCGATTAGTACAGCCCAAAATATGCTCATAACTGACCATTTTCAGCAGCAATAATCACCAACATTTATAAAAGTTAAGTTTGGTTCAGCGTTGTTTACATTCTGTGCCGCCAACATTATTCATGTCATGTCTTGTCGTGAAAATACACTATAAACAGTCATTTTAGCTTCTTAGGGGAATAACGTCAAATGATGACCGAAAACGCGCTACAGTTTAGTGAAGAAGAGACCGTTTCATTCTTACCTTTATAAATGGAGGGGCTGTTAGTCCACTAACACAAATGTGCAAATAATCAGGTTAACCTAAATGTCTGCGTATGAATAACCAGGATAACCCCGGTAAAATGATGAGCAGTGTGAAACGTGAAGCAAGATAACCCAGGATCCTGTTGACCCAGGGTTAACTATTTCAAGTGTGAAAAGCCCTTGAGTGTTGCTTTTGCTGGGAAAGTTGAGCAGAGTGAACTAGAGCTAATGGGGTGATTATTTTGTTGATTGTTTTATCACAACCACAGTTTCTCCCTCTTTCTCTTTCTTTAATTAACTGGACAATAAATGCATGAAACTCATTTTGTGACGTTTTTTTCCTCTTCTCCAATTTTTGGACACGCCTTTACAAACAGAGGATGCTTGAATTAGTATTTTATTGGTATATTTCTTACTCCATCAGCACCACCACATACATTGATATTTCATGCCCATTTTAAACTCATAATCTCTTACATATTTTGCAAATAATCAGCAATAAAGACAATTTGCAGAAACACCAAATAGAATAAAATGGGTTTGAGTCACAGGTATAAACAAATATAGGTGTCCATACAAATAATTACAATAAAAAAAATACATAATGACAGCAAACATCCTACAGTATTTACAGACAAATGTTTTCAAGCATTTGTTCATTAAACTTGCAGGTTATGTTTACACTAATGCTACTGCCAGAAGTAGTTTAATGTGAAGCCGCGGTGATGCTCAGCATGCATTTGGAGTTGTGAGAAAACACATGCATGGGCTCTGATCGTCGTCTCCAGCTCTGCTGCAGTGCATCCTGGTCTAGTTTATTCAGACTCTGGGAGCACAAACGTAGGTCTCGGATATGATCACAGAGACTGTCCAAACAAAGATCACCCAGAGGTCCTGACACCTGACAACCTGTCATAAAGAACAAGAGGAACTTTTTTTTTTTCACATCCAGCAATTCACATCATTGCGCTAATGAGCTTCTCAAACAGCTTTTCCTGTGAGATATTGCAAGCTGCTGCTACTGTATGATGTGGTGATATATGCAAATATACAGTGCCTAGCGAAAGTATTCATACCCCTTCATTTTTTTTCACATTTTGTTGTTGCAGCCTTATGTTAAACTGCTTTAAATTACTTTTTTTCTCCCCATATCAATTTACACTCCATACACCATAATGACAAAGCACAAAACAGGTTTGTAACAACTTTGCAAATTTATTAGAAATAAGAAACTAAAATGATTCCATTGCATAAGTATTCATACCCTTATCTGGGACACTTGAAATTTAGCTCAGGAGATTTCATATCACTTTGAGTGGAGTTAACCTGTGGCAAATTCATTTGAATGAGTATGCTTTGGAAAGGCACACACCTCACAATAAAAGGTCTAACAGCTGAAAATGCATATCAGAGCAAAAACCAAGCCCTGGGGTTATAAGAACAGGATTGCGTCTGGGGAAGAGTTCAGAAAAAGATTCTACTGTAGCTTCCATCATCCATAACGGGAGTTGGGAAAAACTAGGACTCTTCTTAGAGCAACTGATGGAGAAGAGCCTTGGTTAGACTGATGACCAAGAAGCTGATAGTCACTCTAGTTGAACTCCACAATCATTTATGCAGATGGGAGAAACTTACAGAAGGACAAACTGTAACACTCCACCGATCCTGTGTTTATGGAGGCATGGCCAAACTCAATCCTCTCCTTAGTGAAGACACATGAAAACTCACTCGGAATTTGCAACAAAGCATCTAAAGAACTCTCAGCCTGTGAGAAACAAGATTCTCTGGTCTGATGAACCTCAATTCCAAGCATCATGTATGGAGGAAACCAGGCACTGCTCATCACCAGCACAGTAGCATCTTAACAGTAAAGTGTGGTGGTGGCAGCCTCATGCTGTGGGGCTGTTTTCCAGCTGCAGGGGCTCATCAGAGTAGAAGAAAACCTCAATACAGCAAAATATAGAGATAGCCTTAAATGAAAACCTAGTCCAGAGCATTTAGAACCTCAGACTGGGCAGAAAGTTCACCTTCCAACAGCACATTGACCCTAAGCACACACCAAGCGTGGCTTATAGACAACTCTGTGAATGTCCTTGAGTGGCCCAGCCACAGCCTGGGCTTGAACACCATCAAACATTTCTGGAGAAACCTGAAAATGTCTGCCAGCCCCCATCCAAGCTAACAGAGCTTGAGAGGTGAAGAGGTGAGGAGAACAATGGCAGATAATTGACAAATGCAGATGTGCAAAACACAACATACCCAAAAAGACTTGAGGCTGTGAAGGTGCTTCAACTAAGTACCGAGCATTGCATAAGTATGAATACTTATGCAGTGTACTTCTTTGCAAATGTTTTTTTTTTTAAAAAAAAACACTCAAATTTGTCACAAATCTGTTTTGTGCTTTGTCATTATGGTGTTTCTGGACCTTGCTGAAAAAAAGCAATAGACACCAACACAAAATTTGTAATGGGTTTACTGGTTATAATAGGATTTGCATTGGTTTTAATGGAAACTGTAATGGACGCTGTTGGTCTCTACTGGTAATTGGTCACCTTCTATTGGTGGCTTGTTAAAAACAATAAATCCTAATGTAATATGTCCCAAAACACACTACAGAAAACCATTTTTTAATAGTTTCAATGGTTAAAAGTTGATGGTTTGTAATGGTATTTATAGTGGAAACCATTAGAATTGTCTGTGATGGTTCTATAGTTTTTTTCAGTAGGGGTGTTGATTGATGTGGAAAAAAAAAAAGTAATTTAAAGCAATTTAACATAAGACCGCAACATAAAACATGAAAAAAAAAAAAAAAAAAAAATGAAGGGGTATGAATACTTTCGTAACGGGTTTGAACTATCCAAGCTAACAAGATGCTAGCAATTAAACCTGAATAGGAAAATAAAGTACCTTGAAGATTGAGATGGGTCAAAGGTCGCTGGGCCTCCATGAGGGCGTTTAGGAGACTTTGAAGGCCGACTGAGGTCACTGAAGGGTTGGCAGACAAGTCCAAAGACACCAGAGATGGACAAACAGGAAGACACCTAAAAACAACCAGAATTTGCAATGTAATATATACACAATGAGCTGCAAGCTGAAATGTCACCATGGACCACCAAACCAGTCATAATGGTCAGATACAACTATTAGAATATCTGGAATCTGAGGGTGCAAAAAAAATAAATAAATAAAAATATTGAGAAAATCACCTTTAAAGTTGTCCAAATTAAGTTCTTAGCAATGCATATTACTAATCAAAATTTTTTGATATATTAACAGTATATTAAATTTACAAAATATCTTCATGGAACATAATATGTACTTAAAGGGATAGTTTACTGAAAAATTTAAATTTGATGTTTATCTGCTTACCCCCAGAGCATCCAAGATGTAGGTGACTTTGTCTCTTCAGTAGAACACAAACGAAGATTTTTAACTCAAACCATTGCAGTCTGTCAGTCATATAATGGCAGTCAATGGCTACCAAATCTTTGAGAGTAAAAAAAAAAATAAATAAATAAACCAAACACAAACAAAACTAATTTAAACCCAGTGACTTGTGACGATACACTGATGTCCTAAGACACGAAACGATCGGTTTGTGTGAGAAACTGAACAGTATTTATATCATTTTTTACCTCTGATTCACCGCTATGTCCTGCTGTCCTGAGCGCATGCACAGCATCTGGCGCTTGACGTGTACGCGCCCTGGGGTAGTATACGCAAGCGCTGGAAGCGATCTGTGCTTATAGATGCTCTCCACTTCTGTTTGCATCTCATAACACTTACTACAAGAACACCACCACTTTTGAAGAGGTCTCCCTGAAGCTTGAAGACTTCAAGACTTTTCTGATGATATATAAAAATGGTCTTCCATTGCAATGACCTGTACTTCTAAATATCTTTAGCTCTTCGCAGTGCCAGTGAACACGTCCGCAATCTCTGTGTACTGTGTAAACTGAGTATAAGCGCAGATCGCTTCCAGCACTTGCGTATACTACGCCAGAGTGCGTACACGTCACGCGCCAGATACTGTGCATGTGCACGGGGAATCAGAGGTAAAAAAATGATATAAATACTATTCAGTTTCTCACATAAACCGCTCGTTTCGTGTCTTAGGACATCAGTGTGTCGTCACGAGTCGCAGGGTTTAATTTGGTTTTGCTCGTGTATGTTTTTTTTTTACTCTCAAAGATTTGGTAGCCATTGACTGCCATTATATGACTGACAGACTGCAACAGTTTGAGTTAAAAATCTTTGTTTGTGTTCTACTAAAGAAACAGCATCACCTACATCTTGGATGCCCTGGGGGTAAGCAGACAAACATCAAATTTTTATTTTTTGGTGAACTATCCCTTTAATATCCTAATGATTTTTGGCCTAAAAGAAAAACCGATCATTTTGACCTATACAATGTATTTTTGGCTGTTGCTACTAATAAACCCGTACTACTTATGACTGGTTATGCACAAATAAGCATTGAAATGATGCATTAAGATTTGAGCCAAATATTTCAGTAATCAAGAGTTGATTCACCTAGCGAGCAAGAGTACGCTGTGGTCCGAAAGGCAATTTCCAGCCAGATTCAAGTGCGTGAGTGAACAGTCACCCTGGAAGCCAAAAATTTAGTCAATGTTATTTACATAGCAGTTGAATGATGCAGATTTTAAATCAGAGATTAAATGGCATCAGGGCTACAGTGTGGCCCATTTTAGCCTGGGATTTTAATGTCAAAAAACAGCCTACAACCCTAGAGGAGTCTAAACTGTTCTAGAAGGAAGCAAACATACTTGTGTCAAGAGTTTAGTGAGGATCTCCATAGCAGGCTGGTCAGATGGGCCTCTACAGACTGCAGAGAGCTGAAGGTGCGTGAGGCAGTGCATCGGTAACGTCTTCAACACAAGCTCGAAACCAGTGGAGCCCAGTGCATTATGGGAGAGGCACACCGAACGCATATTTCCAGTGCCTGTGAGAACATAAAATAGTACAGAAACAGCATGACTTAATGTGGTTGTCAAACAGCGGTCTAACCACTTCAGATCAGATATATCTGACAGTGCACTTACTGGCCATGGCGTTGGCTAAGAGCAGACGGTGTTGCTGGAGGAATCGTGCAGAGAGGCCACAGGCCTGCAGGGACAAAGTGGAGAGCAGGGGACAGGCGGACAGAAGACTCGCTAGTGCTTGCATCCAGCCATCACCCAAAGGATTCATGCTTAAATCTAACTCCTCTAGACACTACAGAGAGAAGACATTGAAGATAAGTTCATGGTAATCTATCATGATGTGTGAATTTCACATCTCTTCTTTGAGACTTGACCATTAACACTCTTCTCATGAAACCTTTGAACAAAAATTGAAAGCATTTCTTCTCAGAGAGCAGCAAAACTCCTGACCACATACTGACAAGACAGTCACTGATATTCATATCTGATATTCATTCTTCACACGTCTATATTAGCTGCAGATCTCAGTGATCACACCATCTCATTCTACTGACTCATACTTGCTGGGGTGATCATGCTTTTATGTAGATCAAAACTAAGATATATACTTCCAGTCAAACGTTTTTGAAGATTTTTTTAGTTTTTAAACTTTAAAAGTTTTAAAGTCTGTTTTGCTCACAAAGCCTGCATTTATTTGATCTAAAGTACAGGAAAACAGTATTAAAAATATTTCACAATTTTATTTAAAATAATTGTTTTTATTTGAATACATTTGAAAATGTAATTTATTCCTGCGATCTCAAAACTGAATTTTAGCATCATTACTCCACTCACGTGATCCTTTAGGAAAAACTCTAATATTCTGATTTGCTGCTCAAAACAATATTATTATTATTATTATTATTATTAATAATAATAATAATAATATTTATTATTATTATTATTATTATTATTATTATTATGTTGAAAACAGCCAAGTAGATTTTTTTTCAGGTTTCTTTGATGAATAGAAAGTTCAGAAGAACAGCATTTAACTGAAATAGAAATCTTTTGTAACATTATAAATGTCTTTATCATAATTTTTGATCAATTTAAAGCATCCTTGCTAAATAAAAGTATTAATTTCTATAATTTCTTAGTATGATTTCTGAAGGATCATGTGACACTGAAGACTGGAGTAATGATGCTGAAAATTTAGCTTTGACCACAGAAATAAATTACATTTTAAAATATATTCAAATAGAAAACAGTTATTTTAAATTGTATAAAAAAAAAAAAAAATGTCTAAAAATATTTCACAAGTTTACTGCTTTTGCTGTATTTTGTCTCAAATAAATCCAGGCTTGAAAGTACACTTACTGGGAAAGCAGCTTGACTCTTTGTTTCAAACGTTTCTGATGCTTTTTTGAGCCCTTCTCCAGTGATCTGATTGGCCGATATGTCTAAAATCCTCAGTCTGGGCATAGTGGCAGCAGCAGACATCAGTTCTGGAAAGAGGTCGTTGTTCAGACGGTTGGCAGAGATGCGCAGCTCCGTGAGGCTGGCTTGCAGCTTGAGCGCTCGGAGGAGAGGAGTCAGAGACGCTGGAGGCAAACTGAGTCCACAGACGTTCACGCAGGGGTTGCTGTCCTGGACCTCACACAGCCGTGACACACGCTGGTTCTCCTCTGAAACACGTATACAACAAGCGTGTTTTGTGATAAATATCTCAAACTTCTTTGTAACTAGAAAGACAACAAACAATCACTCACCCACTCCCAGACTCTGACAGGCTTTCCTGTAGCGCTCAGGGAGAGGAGGAAGATCCCATGAACACACCTCAGCAAGAACCTGGAGCAGGTAGGTTGACCAAAAGATGAAAAAAGAAAGGTTTGCAGTTGAAAACAACTTAAACTTTCAGCCTGTTTACCACACAAAAATACTATGCGACTTTGTAAGACATAAAACACCACTATCAGACTACTTGAATGTACTATTTTTTTTCTTTTTTGAGCTTGACACGCACACTTATTTAAAGGTAAAAAAATAAATAATAATATGGAATGATTAAAATAAAAAAATAAATAAAATAAAAATTACATAAAATTACATAAAATAAAATAAAAATAAAAAGCAGTCAGAAATTGTCACACTTCAGAGACATTCAGTAATATTTATAATGTATTATGGTCTTAAGTTATTTGTTTTACAAAATTATGGTGTAATTGCATTGACAAAACACTAAATCACATATTATTAAGACTAATATTATGTCATCAAGTTTCAAATAATAGAGAAAACCAAATGAGATGACATAATAAAAAATAAAAATAAAAATAAAGAAGTATTTAAATGACTAGACCATACAATCCTGATTTTGGTCATACCACCTGACCTGAAATAGTTTTTTTTTTTGTGAAATAGTCTTTAAAAACATATCATAAATGTAATTATATTATATTATATTATATTAACATCATAAAAAAAACTACTGTATATTAACCATATGTTATAAATATGTTCTTTTGGGTTTGTGTCCATCAAGTTTTAAATAACAGAGAAAACCAAATGAAATCAAATATCTCCTTAAAAGTATTTAAATTACTATATAATTATGATTTTGGTCATACCAATGATAGATAGATAGATAAATAGATAGATAGATAGATAGATAGATAGATAATATTTTATTTTATTTTATTTTATTTTCCTTGCAACTCTTTTCCTCTCAACTGTGACAGTATGTTTGTTTGGCTACAATTCCTCTGTAAATGACTTAAATTTTCACCTTTCATTTTTTAATTTTTCAAAAGCAAAAAAAAAAAAATGCTTTACATTAATTAAAAAAAGCCTACAAACAGTTGAAAAATACACAGAAGTTTCCCATGACCTCTGACCTCTTCATTGGTGTGCAGCACAGCCAGCAGTGGATCGGTGGGTAGGAGCAGAGCGCCCTCTTTCTGCAGGGACAGACGTGGCAGTAATCCACACGTCTGATAGTAACGCTGAGCGGCCTGATCACACAACCACGCCACTGTACAAGAATCTGCCTCACTGCACAACACAAACATAACATCTAGAGTTACAGATAATCATAACCCACAACACTATCTGCTACACACAAAAACAGCAGCAGACCTGTGTGGAACAGGAATCAAGAAGACATTGTCCTGAACTCTGACCCTCATCCTGATCGGTGCAGGTACATGAGCTGTCCTGTTCTGGAATGATGCTGGTGGCTTTAAAAAAAACCCAATAATAAATATTAGTTTAACGCCAATTAAAAATGCATTCATTAATCATAGCCATCAGTAAATATCAAACACAATGAGTAGTATTGTGCAGAAATAGAAATATTACATTTGTTACCTCCTTTTTGACTAATTTGCTTAGCAAGGGCCAAGAATTAAATTTTTTTTGCATAAAATAGTGTTAGAAATGCAGAATAAGTGCATTTATTTCAACTTGATAAATTGAATATACAAAGGAATGAGAACATGTAATAACATACTATAATACTGTCTCATACTGCATACAAATTCACATATTTAAAAAAATAAATAAAAAAAAAAAGCACTATACAGCATATATGTACTACATAGTAGACTAGCATGCCTTTTTAAACACAGCCAATGATATAGTGAGGTCTGCATTACCATTGACTGGTGGGTAGGAGGTGGAGGTTCATGGATAGACTCAGGTTCTTGAGTTGTGATAGGACTCTGTGACCTGCTGACCTCTCTCCTGCCTAGATTTACCATCCCAGGCATTTGATTCATCTTCACCTGCCGAGACTTATTAGTGCTCTTCTTCAGAGACAGACCCCTACTGGAGGAACTCTGAACTGCAATGAGAAATAGTGAAAGACATGCAACTAATTAACAACGTGCAATTAAACAGTTCAGCATCAATAATATCTGTATATTAATTATAATATATTCTTACTATCATGCAAAAATACAATATTTTTGTCATGCAAACTATTCTACACAGCCATTTAAAAGTTTGCGATCAGTAAGATTTTTAACATTCTAAAGAAGTCTTTTCTGCTCATCAAGGCTGCATTTGTTTGATTAAAAGTACAGAAAAAAATTTAATATTGTGAAATATTACTGCAATTTAAAATAGCGGTTTTCTATGTTAATATACTTTAAATTGTAATTTATTCTTGTGATCAAAGCTACATTTTCAGCATCATTACTCCAGTTTTCAGTGTCACATGATCCTTCAGAAATCATTCTAATATGCTGATTTATTATCAATGTTGTAAACAGTTGTGCTGCTTTTTTTTTGGAACCTGTGATACTTTTTTCAGAATTCTTTGATAAATAAAATTTAGAAATTAATGATAAATAAAAATTGATAAATAAAATTTAGAAATTAATGCTTTTATTCAGCAAGCATGTGTTAAATTGATAAGTGATAGTAAAGATATTTGTTAGAAAAGATTTATATTTTGAATAAATGCTGTTCGTTTTACATTTTTATTCATCAAAGAATCCTGAAAAAAGTATCACAGGTTCCAAAAAAATATTTGGCATAACTGTTGCCAACACTGATAATAAATCAGCACATTAGAAAGATTTCTGAAGGATCATGTGACACTGAAGACTGGAGTAATGACTGATGAAAATTCAGCTTTGCATCACAGAAATAAATTATATTTTAAAAGTATATTGCAATAGAAAATTATTTGTAAATTTTAAATTGAAATATTATTTATGAAATATAACTTTTTTCCTGTATTTTTGATCAAATAAACAAAACTTTTATTATATTGTATATCATACAAAAAAACTGACCAACTAGAATGAAGTATTTCAGAAGACATTTTCTAAATGTTAAATTTTAGTGTTTGAGAAATGCTAGCTTTGAAACCATTTCATAAAATGTGTTACATTACCGCATAAATCATAATATAAGAAATTATGAATTATTAATTTTCATAGAAACCATTTTGCACTACATTAACATTAAAAAAATGTAAAGGAGCTCAAAAAATGAAGAAAAAAAATAATAGTTAGACACTGAATTTAGAACTTAACTAACTATTATTAATTAAAATTCTGTAATATTAATCAAAAGAAGCTACTTATGAATGTTTAATTAAACTAATGTGGTAGGCACTTGTGCTGCATTATGTTAACAAAAAAAATAAAGGAGATCAAAAATTAAAAGAAAAAAATAGATGTTAGACATTAAATTTGGGATTTAACTAACCGTTATTATAACCGTTAAAACTATAAATAACATACAAGAACAAAAAAAAAAAAAAATATTGCGATTGTATTATAAATGTCATTAATCTACTGAGTGAATATAATTTCAATGTATGTCACACACCTCTAGGAGGAGCTTCAGCAGATACTGAGAAATTATTCTGATTTCTTGAAGTTGTTTCCCGTGGGGTGTTGTGCTCAGAAACTCTCCGTTTCTTGTTAGGCTGCATCTCGCTCAGATCGTCCTCCAGCCAGTCATCTGCCAGATACTGGTCCTCTGGTACCAGTGCTGCTCTGCTATTGGCCGAAACTGCTGGTGTGCTGGTAAAGGCCGGCTCCGATAGGCTCTGAGAGAAAAGGCGGGATTTGGCGCTGCCCAGACTCTGCATGGCCTTCTGATACTCCAATCTGCCCGATTCTGACTGCGGGGGCAACATGGCCTCTCTGAACTCAAATGCGGAGGACACATCCTGACTGGGTGGGAATTCCTGTGAGGACTGAATAGCTGGGGAACGCGGTCTTGTCCGAACAGGACGAAGAGGACTGAGTGAGCAATCCGAGTCAGAATTATCCGAAGGACTGCTCTCGTCCTGAAGAAAAAACTAATAATTAAATAAATTCTTGCTTAAAAATGAGAACATTTAAATGAACGATTGTTTCAGATAAGAAGCTTCACCCCATAAAGAACATTTACTTCCATCCCTCGTGGCCGGCGAGCTGAGCCTGAGGTGCCCCTACGTCTGGGAGCCGAGTTTTTTGGAGTCGGGACAGCTGGAGCGGGACGGGGAGTGATCTGCTGAGGTGAGGGCGGAGGATCCCGCATCAGTGTTTCTGAATACTCAGCATCAAACAGCTGACTGTCCTGAAGCTCCTTCTGCTGCCGTGGAGGTGGAGACACAACTGACACTACAAGAAAAGAAAACAAGGAGTTTTAAGTACTGGGATTTCTTTTTAAGGTACCAAAACTTTCTTAAGTAAAAGTTTTTTTTTAATAAAAATTTATTTTGAGTCAACAAATTAGCCAAATTGGAGATTATCATCAATAAATAATGCATTTTTTGTTTTTTTGAGGGAATTTTGAGTAATTCTTGTTCAAAGTAACTATTTACTCAATTAGCAATTTTGTGAATGTCCCATATGTCATCATTAAAAAATAAAAATGTATATAATATGCAGTAAATTGGCTGTCAGCCATTAAAAGAAAAACATATTGGATAATAAATCTGTAATGTTTATCTCCTCACCGTCTCCTGACAGAGCTCTCTTGAGGAGTTTTTCAGTCTCCAAACACTCTTGCTTGGTCTCTTGGTCCAGTTGTCGGCTGTAAGTCTTAAACCACTGGCGCAGGGTGTCCAGAGGAGTGAGTCCCTATGAATAAATATGTAAAATTGTGTTTAGAATCAGCATAATGTCTTACAGTTGATGTTAAAAGTTTGCATACACCTTGCAGAATCTGCAATATGTTAATTATTTTATCAAAATAAGAGGGATCACACAAAATGCATATTATTTTTTGTATTTAGTACTGACCTGAATAAGATATTTCACATAAAAGATGTATACATATAGTCCACAAGAGCAAATAATAGTTGTATTTTTAAAAATGGCCCTGTTTAAAAGTTTACATACACTTGATTCTTAATACTGTGTTGTTACCTGACTGATCCACAGCTGTTTTGTTTTCTTTCTTTTTCTTTAGATAGTTGTTCATGAGTCCCTTGTTTGTCCTAAACAAACTGCTGTTAAACTGCTCACTGTTATTCAGAAAAATCCTTCATGTCCCACCAATTCTTTGGTTTTTCAGCATTTTTGTTGATTTGAACCCTTTTCAAAAATGACTGTAGGACTTTGAGATCCATCTTTTCACACTGAGGGACTCATATGCAACTATAACAGCAGGTTTAAAACACTCACTGATGCATTAAGAGCCAGGGGTGAAAACTTTGAGGATGTCTACATTTTTTATTTTTATTTTGCTTAAATATCATTTTTTTAATTTAGTAATGCCCTTCAGAAGCTACAGAAGATACTTACATGTTCCCCTGAAGACAAAATAAGTTAAATTTACCCTGATCTTTAAATTCAAAAAGTTTTAATCCCCCGGCTACATCGTGTTTTCTACATCGAGTCAGTGAGCGTTCGAACCATCAGGAGAAAAGAAAAAACAAAAAAAAAAAAAAAAAAAAAGTAATATTGTAAAATATTATTACGATGTAAAATAACTTTTTTTCTATTTAAATATACATTCAAATCTAATTTATTCCTGTGATGCAAAGCTGACTTCTCAGCATCATAACTCCAGTCTTCAGTGTCACATGATCCTTCAGCCTGCTTAATATTTTTTTGGAAGCTGTGATACTTTTTTCAGGATTCTTAATAAAGGATTAATAAAAAGTTAAAAAGAATAGTATTTATTTAAAAAAGAAATCTTTTCTAACAAGATACACTACTGTTCAAAAGTTTGTGGTCAGTAAATTTTTATTCTTTCTTTTTTTGAAAGAAATTAACACATTCAGCAAGAATGTGTTAAACTGATAAAAAGTGATAGCAAAGGCTTATATTGTTAGAAAAGATTTCCATCTTGAATAAATGCTGTTCTTCTTAATTTTTTATTCATCACAGAATCCTGAAAAAAAAAAAAAAAAAAAAATTATATATATACATATATATATATATATATATATATATATATATATATATATATCACAGGTTCCAAAAAATATTTGGCACCATAACAGACAATTCTAATAATTAATCAATATATTAGAATGATTTCTGAAGGATCATGTAAAACTTACAACTGGTGTAATGTCTGATGAAAATTCAGCTTTGCATCACAAGAACCATTATTTTATATTGTAATAACATTTCACAACATTACTGTTTTTTTTTTTTTTTTTTTTTTTTTTTTTAGTAATTTTGATCAAATAAATGCACCCTTGATGAGCATAAGAGACTTTAAAAAACATTGCAAGTCTTACTGATCCCAAACTTTTGAACTGCAGTGTAGGTATGCGTAGTTCTGTTTGCCTGACCTTGCTATTGCGAACAGTGACTGACGCTCCTCTCTGTACCAGCAGTCGTGCAACACGAAAGTGGCCGCAGTTCAGTGTGTCATGCAGAGGTGTGACACCCTCACAGTCTCGACCCCCAGGGTCGTTTATATTTGCTCCACGGTCCAGCAATAAAGCCACGATTTCTGAAAGAAATAGATTTCAGTCTCGCTGATGAGCTATACTTAGATAATAAGCTATACCTATACTATACATATATCACATTATTCATAATGTCTATGTTAAAACTGCAGGCTGCAGTACCTTGATGACCGTAGTTACAGGCTTCATGCAGAGCAGTCCACCCGCAGTAATCCCTCAGGTTAACTGGGTGACCCTGTCAGAGAATAACAAATAAACATATCAAATTCTTTCTTAAAAAGGTCAAAGGCACAAATCTTTTAAAGCCATTCCACTCTTAAAATGTTAAGTGCCAAAAGCCAAACCCACCTGGTCAAGCAGGTACTGAACCTGCTTTAGGTTTCCCTCTATACAGGCCCTGTGGAGAACCGTCTCACCCTTCTCATTCCGTCGGTTCCACTATGCAAACAACAGACAAGATGAACAAACAATACATTAAATGAGGATGAAGCACAACATAAACCACAGTCTGAGATCTTACCCTCTGTGTCTTCCTCCTGCCCGTCACGATCTTATCGTAACCTTCCAGATCCTCATCTGCACAAACAGATTATTCACTCACTCAGACATAAATGAACATTCTAATAAAATGCATGAATAAACAGCTTTATTACATCAAAACAAACTGGGCCATGCCATTATTTTTCATTACAAAAAAACAGCGTTGCACATTGCGCAATTTCTTAACTGAACATAGGCACTGCTGTTTAAACGTTTAGGATCAGTAAGATTTGTAATGTTTTTTAAATACGTTTGTTATGCTCATCAAGGGTGCATTTTATTTGATCGAAAATACAGAAAAAAACAGTAATATTGTTAAATATTATTGCAATTTAAAATAACAGTCTTTTATTTTAATATACTTTCAAATATAATTTATTTCTGTGATGCAAAGCTGAATTTTTTAGCATCATTACTCCAGTCTTCAGTGTCACATGATCCTTTAGAAATCATTCTAATTTATTTATTGCTTATTGCTTAATATTTTTTTGGTAACTGTGATATTTGATACCTGATACCCGAGTATAACTGTAATACTCAGGATTCTTTGATGAATAAAAAGTAAAAAAAAAAAAAAAACACAGCATTTATTTGAAGTGGAAATCTTTTGTAACAATATACAACACCAACCATAAGTTTGATATCAGTAATTTTTTTTCTTTTTTTTTCTAAAAGATATTCATACTTTTATTCAGCAAAGATTTTATCAAGATTAAATTGATAAAAAGGGATAGTAAAGACTTCTATTTTGAATAAATGCTGTTCTTTTTAACATTTTATTCATCAAAGAATCCTGAAAAATGTATCACAGGTTCCAAACAAATGTGACACTGAGAACTGGAGTAATGGAGTAAGGATGCTGAAAATTCAGTTTTGCATCACATAATGTTTTAAATTATATTAAAATAGAAAAACATTATTTTAATAATATGTAATAATATTTCACAAGAATACAGTTTTTCTGTATTTTTGATCAAATAAATGCAGCCTTTGTGAGCCTAAGAGACATTTTTTAAAAACATCAAAAATCTTACTGGTCCCAAACTTTTGAACAGCAGTATAAATTATATATTTTTTTAAGAACTGAAATAATTACTGAAATATTAGACAAAACAAAAATCAGAAAAACTTCCTTGGCAACCAATTGAAATTAAGTTTCACAGTTTGTTGAAATATTAAAATTACTTAAATTAAAGCTAAATAGAAGTAGTAATGAAAAAGACAAAACACCAAAATGCAACAAAATGACTTAGACATAAATTAAGAAAATGAAAACATAAAAGCAAAAAGTAATTCATAATAGTAATAAATACTCTTTATTAAAAGAGCTCTTAAGTTGTGTTTGTATTACCAGAGTCAGTGTAGTGGATGTCACTGTCGTCCAGTGGTTCACTGTTCTCCACCTCTTCATCCTCATCCTCCTCTTCACTGTCCTCCGGTCTCATTCCATCCCGCTCACACAGTTCCATTAGCCGGGCCTCTGTGTCATCACACTGTGAGGAGCCGCAGCGTCGCTGAGCCTGTAGCCACGCTCTCAAAACACGCCTCTGAAATCACACAAACAGCATTTACATCATTCATCTTCATTTTGCAAATACTCTCTTACCAGTGACATTAGGTCTTTGCTTGCAGGTTCAATAACTGAGTTGAGTGTCCTCCTCGCTATAATGGTTTTAATCCATGAACTGCCCCTTCTGGGGTTTTTGTACCTATAACTTTGGCTTGGCAGCCCAGACTGAGTACTCTGTTCATCTCTGATTTATGAATGTAATGGTCTGCTGTTACTGGACACATAAAAGTGAATCTTCTGCATCCTAGAATTGGAGAACTATATACAACACACTTATAAATGACATATTTATTGTGCATAAGTAAAATTAGCATTATCTGGTCATTCTTTGAGAAACCCCAACCAGATTACTGAATGCAGTGTTGCTGACAGTGTTTAGTTTCTTTTTATTTGCATGCCTTTTTAATTTGTTTGAACAAATATACTATATAAGGATTATAGAACAGAATCAAGATTTTTTTTAAAGAACAGATTTGTTTTTTTTTATTGATTATTTTTACTAACTTTTTAATATTTACAATAAGATTACATTTGTTAACTTTAGTTTGCTCTATTAGTTCATTTGAACTAACAATAAAAAAAAACATCTAAACAGTTTATTAATCTTCATTATATTACTTTATTAATAAGAATTATTAGTCAAATGAAAAGTTTTAATCTGTTAATATTATTTAATATACCTGAGCTAACATTAACAAACAGCTGACAAGAAAAAAAAAAAAAAAAAAAAAGTGATTTTATTTTTTTTTTTTTAAACAATCAAGTTAATTTTAAGTAATGGAACCCTATAGTAAAGTGTTACCAAAAAATCTGAATAAATATATAAAAACAATAACAACAAAACATTACAAATTAATCTGATACAAATTTACTGCCAAATGTGCCAGCGACCATGGCTATTTTTATAGCAAGGAACTGGTTAATTTTTTATTTTTAAATAATGATACATTTTGGAAACAGTTTTTGCTGCTTTATGTTTTTGTGGAAAGTATGTTTTTTTGTTTAGTTTTTTTTTTTTAGAATTTTTGATTAATAAGAAGTTCAAAAGAGCAGCATTTATTATATTAAAAAAAAAACTTTTGTAACATTATAAATGTCTTCATTGTCACTTTTGATCAATTTATTCTATCCTTCCTAAAGTATTAATTCATTCATTTTTTTATTATTATTATTTTTTGTGGAAGCCAGAATTTTTGATTAATAAAAAGAAAAACAAAAACAGCATTTATTTGTAATATTGTCACTTTTGATCAATTTAATCCATCCAGAAAAAAAAGGGATTTTTACAATCAAGTAAGTTAATGCATTGAGCAACATTAACTAATAGAACCCTATTGTAAAGTGTTACCAAAAAATATGAATAAATACATATAAAAATAAATAAATAAAAAAATAAACTTTTTTTTTTTTTTTTTTTACAAATTTACTGAATCTTTTTTTTTATGCAAACTGATTAATTTTCAGATTAACATTTTATAAAATAAATATTTAATTCATTGAGGAAAATGGTGCATGCATTATTTACTATCTTTAAATTTAACAGTGCTATATCATCTGCTCTCTAAAGTTATTGCCATCGGCTTTCAAAACACCCATGCTGGTTGACCACTAGCCAGTAACAGTCAAACGAAACTGTTTTTACAAGTACACCTCTCCAAATCATGAAAAGAGTCTCCTACACATGAGCAATATTTTAACCAACCTGTAGTTTGTTTAGTCCTGATCTCTCAGCACAGCTCAGAGCAGCACTGAAACTGTGATCGAGTGTCTCCATAGGCTGTCCAATCTCCTCCTCACAAACAGCTATATTTAACCATGTCTCACACTCCTGAAAAACAGGAGACAAGATAATCACTGAAAAATGAGGACATTTGTGCAATGTCGCTTTGAAGATGATATACAACAGGTCTAAAACGAAGTATTAGGCAGTTTGTGAGGAGTTTCTCATCCCTGGCTATGTTACCTCTTTAGGGTTGCCCTCTCTCAGCTTCAGCTCTTGTCTGTAATGTTCCACGGCTCTGTGGTGTTGTCGCAAATCTGTGTAAGTGGCCGCCAACGACACGTAAATGACAGCTAACTCACGAGCAGGCTTCCCTAAAGCCTCTGCACATGCCAGCTGATACACAAACACATGAAGTAAGAACTTTAAATAAAGCTTACACAAAAATATACTAAAAAAAAAAAAAAAAAAAAAAAAAAAAAAATAATAATAATAATAATAATAATATATATATATATATATATATATATATATATATATATATATATATATATATATATATATATATATATATTTTTTTTTAGTATATTTAAAAAAAAAAAAGTAATGAATTAAATTAAATTAAATTAAATTAAATTAAATTAAATATCACTGCAAATATATATATATATATATATATATTTTTTTTTTAGTATATTTAAAAAAAAAATGTAAAAAATTAAATTAAATTAAATTAAATATCACTGCAATAAAATAATCAAGCATTAAAAAGAATAAAAAATAAAATAAAATAAATATAGTTTTTGGGTGTATTGTGCATCATCTTACTTGTGTTTGATAAGCTTCCAGAGCTTTGTTATAGCAGCCCACTTTACAGTACAGATCTCCGAGCTGCTCTGACAGATCCATGGCCTCATGGGAAAACTTATCCGTCACCTCTGTCGCTGTCTGCTCGAGCTGACACCCCCGGATTGCTGCATCAGACACGTATTGAATCAAACACCATGTCAGTGTCTGCTAATACTGTTATTGGAAACCACAGTGCTTTGATTTAGCATTTTCTAACTGAAAACCTCCATTAGGCTCCGAGAGATCAGTATTCAGCCTTAAGCTGTGCAGCTTTAAGAGATAAACCTCTGTTAGATCTCCTGATCTGACAAAATCTGTCAAACTCGCTCACAGATGTTCTTAATCTCACCGTGTTTGAAATCTCTCTTGACGGCCTCGCGATCAGAAGGCTGCTGGGAGCCCAGACAGAAGGCTTTCTTTAGAGAACGCCGCGCCGCCGCAAAGTCACCAAGATGAAGCAATATCTAAAAAGATACATACCAAAATATAAATACATTTGTTGAAAATCATTAAAGGGGACAGGAAACAAACTATACAGGTAAATGTAGTTTGGATTATCACCTTGCCGATACTATGGAAGCACTCGCTCTCACTGAACTTGTCCTTCATTTTGCGGGCACATTCTTTCGACTGCTCGAAACAGCGCATGGCGCGTGAGTGCTGCCCGTTGCGGAAGTGAATGCTGCCCAGATTGAAGTTGGCACGATACAGATCCTCTAGAAGATGGTTTTTTCTAAAGGAAAAGAAATCAGATATACACAAAATGGTTTTGTAACAACATAAGCGCAATGAAGTCTTTCATACTAGTGAATTAACTCTACAATAAAATTTTGCTCTTATATTTTCTAAGTTTTGAAACTCAAATAATAAAAACTAATATTGTTTTATGTTATAAAACATTCTTAACCTACAAAAAAGTTGCCCTAATAAGGTTAAACATTTACATTTTTAGTTATATAGTTTCTATGAATTGTTTAGTCATATTCATTTAGTTATATAAATGTTGAATGTAAATGATTTATGGCTAAGTTTGTTCGCTGGTTTATAATTGAAAACCACGCCAGCTACCATGGCTATATTTATAGGAAAGAACTGGTTAATTAATTTATTTATTTTTTAAATAATTATACATTTTGGAAACAGTTTTTGCTGCTTTCTGTTTTTGTAGAAAGCATTATGTTTTTTGGTTTAGGTTCAGAAGTTCAAAAGAGCAGCATTTATTTGTAATAGAAATCTTTTGTAACATTATAAATGTCTTCAATATCACTTTTGATCAATTTAATCCATCCTTCCTGAAGTATACATTTATTTATGTATGTATGTGTGTATGTATGTATGTATGTATGTATGTATGTATGTATGTATGTATTTATTTATTTATTTATTTATTTATGTTTTTGTGGAAGCAATGATACAGCATTTATTTGTAATAGAAATTTTTTGTAACATTACAAATGTCTAAATGTCTTTACTGTCACTTTTGATCAATTTAATCCATCCTTCCTGAAGAAAAGTATAAATGTAATTATTTAGCTTTTGTGGAAGCCATGATAGTTTTTTTCCCCTCCAGAATTTGATTAATAAAAAGAGAGAGAGAGAGAGAGATTTATTACTACAGCATTTATTTGTAGTAGACATTTTTTTGCAACATTAAAAATGTCTTCCGTGTCACTTTTGATCTTTTGATTTTAAGAATTTGTGATTAATAAAAAGTTCAAAAGAACAGCATTTATTTGTAATAGAAAAAAACTTTTGTAACATTATAAATCAATTTAATCCATCCTTTCTGAAGAAAAGTATACATTTATTATTATCATTATTATTAATAATAATAATGTTTCTGTGGAAACCATGATACTTTTTTTCCATTTATTTATTTATTTTTTTTTTTTTGAATTTTTCAAAAGAACAGCATTTATTTGTAATAGAAATATTTTGTAACATTTCTGTGACTTTGAACAATTTAATTGTATTTAATCTTATCTTGAACTTTTAAACAATAGTGTATCACGCTTCCCACAAAAATATGAAGTAGCACAACTGTTTTCAACATTGAAACTAATAAGAAATGTTTCTTGAGCAGCAAATCAGAATATTAGAATGATTTCTGAAAGACTGCAGTAATGATGCTGAAAATTCAGCTTTGCATCACAGGAATAATTAACATTTTAAAATATACTCAAATAGAAATTATTTTAAATTGTAATATTTCACAAAATTACTGTTTTTACTGTATTTTTGATTAAATAAATAGAGGTTTTTGACCAGTAGCAAAAATTGTATTTTTCACTTTTTTATAGTATTAATAAAAAGAAAAAAAAAAAGCGTCTTACTCTGCGATGTAGATGCTCTGTCGTATATAGTCACTGCAGCGCTGCGGTTCCTTCATCCCATCATACACACAACCCAGATTCAGCAAGAGACGGGCTTTCATCTCACTCAGCTCTCGTGAAGATATGGTACCTGCAGAAACAGACATTCGGTATACGATACTTACTTTTTTTAGCGAACATAGCAGATTATCATAGTATACACACCACATACTAGTTAACCATAAACTTTTCTATGCATAAATTCATTATTTAACCTTCCAGGCGCTCATCTACGATGGCCAAACTCTTCTTGAATGCATCTTCTGCATGCTTCAAGCTGTCCCGAGAATTGTCCGAGTCAAACAGGAAGAGGTATGTTCGTCCAATAGTGGCCAGAGCCCTCTGCTCCTCTGCTGCATCATGTACAGATCGAGCCAGATTCAGATGAAGCCTCTGGTGCTGAGAGAGAAACTCCATGTCAGAATGACTCCATACAATCATTCAGTAATTTCTAACCAACATGTACTTGCAAACCTTCAGAGCAGCTTCGATGTTCCCCAGTTCTGCATAGCATTCTCCAATCTTCCTATTGGCCACAGCAGAGCCAATCACATCGTGCAGAATCTCAGACAGCTCCAATTCCTGCCGATGCTCTTCAATGGCAGCGCGATAGTCACCTAGAAGACACAAAAGCCGGGCTGATTATCATAATATATTCCTTCAACTGTGACACTTCACAAAGCAACACTTCTAGAGTTTAAAAACCTACAGCCTTCAGGTTAAGACACCACACCTTTAACCATTAAGGACTTTTATTATTAAGTCTGCTAAGGGCTTCACTGTCTGTTTTACCTGTTTTAGCGTAAACTTCCCCCAGCTGATTGCACAAACTGGCTTCTTCTTTCAGGTTATTACTGCTTTGAGCTTTACTCTTGGCCTTCTGTAGCTCTGCAAACACATGAAGAAAGAAATATGACTTATACAAACATATATACATATACATATTAGGGGTGTCAACAATAATCGATTCGGCGATGCATCGCGATGCGGGGCATGAACGATTCCGCATCGATGCGGTAGAGTGCCATAATCGATTATGTCACTGTTTATTTTCTGGCGGAAAATAAAGTTGTGAAGTTTCAAATACTTCCGGTTCCGGGGGAATAACAACAACAACGAGCAAGATGGCTGAGGCGGAGGGAGATGACCGCGATAGACGGGTTATTATTGCCTCATGACTGATAAAAAATTTGCCTTGTGTGCAGTAGAATTTTGATGGATCGCAATGCATCATAGAATCGAATTGAATCGAATCGTTACCTGGTGAATCATAATCGAATCGAATCGTGAGGGCAGTGCCAATGCACACCCCTAATACATATACATATATATATATATATATATATATACACACAATACCAGTCAAAAGTTTTTTTATGTTTTTTTTTTTTTATGAAAAGATTTTTAATGATTTTAATGATTTTTTCACCAAGCCTGCATTTATTTGATCTAAAGTACAGCAGAAACAGTAACACTCTGAAACATTTGTACTATTTAAAATCACTGTTTTCTATTAGAATATATTTTAAAATGTAATTTATTGCTTTAAATCTATCAAAAGTGATAATAAAGACATTTATAATGTTACACAAGAGTTCTATTTCAGATAAATGCTGTTCTTCTATACTATAAACCCGAAAAAAAATATACTCTGCTGTTTTCAACATAATAATAATAATAATAATAATGATAAATGTTTTTGAGCAGAAAATCAGAATTACAATTTCTGAAGGATCATGTGACTGCAGTAATGATGCTAAACATTCAGCTTTGAAATCACAGGAATTTTAAAAATATATTAAAATAGAAAACAGACATTTTAAATAGCAAAAATATTTCAAAGTTTTACTGTTTTTGCTGTATTTTGGATCAAATAAATGCAGACCTGGTGAGCAGAAGAGACTTCTTTAAAAACTTTTGACTGGTAGTTTATACGTATATATACACACACATATACATATATATGTATATGTATATGTATAAAATATGTATAAATATAAATATGTATAATTTACTATATGTATATATTAAATAAATATAAATAATACAGTAAAAATATACAATTTCCGATATTAATGCATATATAATGTAACGTTATATGTATATTTCTAACTCACATTTACATATGTAAACAAGCATAACAAACAAACAAAAATTATGTGGATGATGTGTGATACATTAAAATACACATTTTTCCTCAGTATTGAACAATAAATGACAATAAATCACAGCCGATGCTCAAAAATAATGTTATCTACGACTTTATAAAAAAACAACTTACGCTTGATCTCTTTTGTAGACGTCATCCTGTCCACTTAGCAGGATCTCTACAGCCGATTACTGGAAACTTACACGCATCTACTGAATAACAAACACTACTCGCGGGCGAACAATCGCATTACTTTAACACTCCTCCTCACTGATCTCTTTAAAGCGGCTTTAAAGCTGATCGATGCTTATGATCGTCTATTTTCATTGATGAGTTGATTCTTTCAAAGCGGCGCGCCAAAGTTCACGATACGGAAACATTGACAGACGCTGATTGGCTAGTGTAGTTAACGTCAGGAAGCTCCCACAATGCTCTTCCTGAAAATGTCCATATCGAGAGGCCATCTTGATAAGGACATTAGCGTTCGTTTTTTTTCAGCGAAATGTTTATTAAAAAACCACATATGCCGATGAACTACACATATAAGGTTAGAAAAAGTAGTTCTTTTGCTTTATTCTAATTTTCAGTAGCCTCAATGATATTTATTGAATATCATTAATGTTATAAAATACTTAAACGAAAATTGAGAATAATCATTGTTACTATTAATTAAGGAGACTACTTGAAAATGCATTTACGGAGCAAGTGATTATGAATTAATACTTTTAAGCATATAGTATTGGAGTGATTTTGGGGAAAACGTTGCTAAATTACGCTGGACTTTCGTGGTTGCTAAATTAATTACGCATTGCCTTAATTATAAGGCTGAAACACGTCAGAGCATTTCATATATGGTTTTAAATATAAAAGTGTTTCAGTTTAAAAAAAAAAAAAAAACATGACAACGACTTCGAGCAGCTCTGAACTTTATTAAAGATTTAAAAGCCAAGCAGTCACACGTTCACAATACTGTATCTGGATAATCACCTCGGTTGCATTGACCTTTATTAATTATTGCACATTTTTATTGAAAACCTGCATTTTGTTTTTTGTTTTTTTTTTTACAATTCGTGAGCTTATTTATGCACCAGAAAAAGAAAAGCCTGTGAAGTGTGCTTTCCAGTAAAAAGGATGTAAAACAAAACCACAGGTTCACATTTTGTACATATCGTCTCATTAGCAATAAATATCTGCAATACAAACAACTGTACAGTTTGGATTTATTATTATAATTATCAACCCAACTTTTGTAGGATGTCCAGCACAATGTGAGTATAAGAAAGGCACTGCTGGTGAGGGTTGTATTTTTTACTTCCAAGTCACTTGCCAAAACTAGCTGAAACCTTTTTTTGTTTTTGTTTTTTAAGTATCATCTTTAATATCAACTGTAGTTATTTTTGCAAAAGCAAGTTTGTTTCAACTCTAATCTATTGCATGCTTTGCATTTATGATGTCAGGAAGTCGAAAAGTCCCTCGGATTTGATTCTTAAGATGATGATCTTGCTTCATCACTTCCTGTCGGTGGTTTTAGCTGATCCAGCAGCTCCATGAAAAGGGAAACCCGCTGTATGAGCGGGACGGACTTTTCGGCCCTTAGGAGGCGAGAATATACGTTTTTGTAAGTCTTGACCTGCTCCTCTTCTTTACCACTGCATATGAAAACACAAAATCATAATAAAAACATAATAAGTGCCACATAATGAAACACTATGAATGCTATTAGATAGTAATGACACTAAGTCTCTAAAATGAGTTCATATGGAATATTGTATATTCCATGTATATATAATAATATAAGTATGTATATTCTTGTGTCTTTCACCTGAGTTTGCGTTTACTTGCAGTGCTGAGTTTAATCAGTTGCAGCAGGAGGAAGGAGAAACTGGGCTCAAAGACGCCAATTAACTTCACAACCTCTTCTGTGTTGAGCTCAGAGGAGGAAGAACTATCTGAATGGAGTTCTTCAGGTTTGTCCGAGTCTTCTGGTGTCAACATCTGTCAACATACATCACATAACAGTGTAAAACTGACCATTCAACAAAGAGAACAATTATTGTTTTATTATTATTGTTATTATTATTATAAATATAATAATAATTCATATAATTATATTAATATAGGACACTTGTCCAAGGGACTTACACATGAGAAATCATTATTGTTATTAATAATAATAATAATCATAATCATAATCATAATAGTAATAATAATAATATGTGTTTATATTATTATTATTAACATACTTTTATATTAATATATTTTTAATAATGATAATAATAATAATAGTAACAAATTGGAAGTAATTATTGTTATTATTATATTATTAATAAACAAAACCTTAATATATCAATAATATATCTTAATAATCAAATAAATAAAACACATTTGTCCAAGGGACAAATGATGATGTGATGATGATGATGATGATTATTATTATTATTATTATAATCTTTGTAGACACATTCATGCAAGGGACTTACAAATAAGAAATCATAATTAGTGGTAAAAATATTATTTATTATGATTAGTAGTAGTAGTAGTAATAATAATAATAATAATAATACATCTCACATAATAAATATTAACATCTTAATATAATAATCTTAATACAAGACACTTTTATCCAGTGGACATACAAATGAGAAAGTATTTATTATTTATTATTATTATTATTATTATTATTATTATTATTATACTAAATAATAGTTGTAATAATACTACTACTACTACTACTACTAATAATAATAGTTATAACAATCATTATTGTAAAATAATAAATAAATAAATAAATTCTTAAACAAAAATAATAAAATAAATATGACACTTTTGCCAAGGGAGAAATTATTATGATGATGATGATGATGATGATGATGATGATGATGATGATGATGATTAATATAATAATCTTTATAGACACATTTATGCAAAGGACTTATTATTGATAATAATTATTAATTATTACATTAATAATAATTCTCATTTATAATAATTATTATTAGTAGCAATAATAGTGATGATAATAAATATTTGATCTGAATATAATACAATTTTATCCAAGGAACCTATAAATGAGAAATTATTATTTATTAATAATAATAATAATTCATATAATATCAATATAAGACACTTTTGTCCAAGGGACTTAAAAATGAGAAATCATTATTGTTAATAATAATAATAACAACAACATGAATAATAACAATAATAAACAAAATCTCAAACAAAAATACAAAACACTTTTGTCCAAGGGAGAAATATTGATGTGATAATGATTTTTATTATTATTAAAAAAAAAAAGAAAAAAGAAAACGAATATAATAATCTTCACATGCACGTTCATGCAAGGGACAAATGAGAAAATATTATTATAATTACTAATAACAGTAATGATAATAAATATTATTATCTTAATATAATAATCCTATTATAATATATATTTTTATTCAAGGGACTTATACATGAGAAAGAATTATTATTTATTATTTCTAGTAATAATAATAATAATAATAATAATAATAATAATAATAATAATAATAAATCTTATATAATACCTTATATAATAAATATTAACACCTTAATATAATAATCTTAATACAAGACACTTTTATCAAGGGGCTTAAAAGCATTAATATTATTATTTTTGCTATTATTATTATTATTGCTATTTTATATTATTATTATTATTATTAATGATAATGTATATTAACAATCTTAATAATATAATAATATAAGACATTTATCCAAGGGATATATTAATTAGAACTATATAAAACTATATTATTATTATTATTATTATTATTATTATTATATTATATGTCTGCGTATATACCTTATCCTGTTGCTCCAGCAGCTCTTTATGAATGAGTTTGAAAGCGTGCCGTGTTTCACACATGATCTCCAGAGCTCCCATCAGAGTTTTCAGTTTCACAGCACTGCTGTTCTGACCTGGAAAACACAATAAACCATCAGATATGACTTTCTGCTTGTGTCCCATCAGCCTTTCACAGCTGATATTTCCTCCAGAGTGTGTTTCTCACCCGCCATGGTGAACTCAGCAAAGGCCACTCTCTCCAGAAGCGTGCGGAGCAGCTCGCACGGGGCGTCGCTCAGACTTACGAAGAGCCGCACGGCCTTACTGTAATGCTGCTCTGCCAGAGCTTTGTGCTGCTTACGAACGCTCTCATCTCCAACCTGAGGAAAGAATCCATGTTAAGGCTTATTGTATGTTGAAGATGAAGGTGTAGACTCTTCCTCTACACGTGTTTGATGCTATACCTGGTTGCGGTAGCAGCTGTGGTACATTGAAGCCAGTCTGTGGTGGATAGTGGCTGCTCTGTATTGGTAGAGCGGCTGGCGAGCCGATTCTGTCTGCAGGTCGCAGTACCTCAGGGACTTCATCATGGTCTCTGTGACTTCCCTCTCAATCTGAAACACGGTACGCTCATGTCAAGTGGAGTTCATCATTTCAGCAGTGTGTACAGACAGAATAAAGTGTGTGTGTGGTACCTGCTCCTGTGCTTTACGGGACAACGGCGCGTAGTCCTGGAGGAGTGTGGCTAATGTGAAATATGTTGTAGAGAGTTCCCAGTTTACAGAGTCCCAGACGGCTGAGTGACTCTCCCTGCAGCCCAAAGACTTCAGCGCCCGCTGATAGTAATCTATCGCCTGTTGATGGAGTGAGTGAAAGAGAGAGAGAGAGAGAGAGAGAGAGAGAGACTGCTACTGTGATGCAGCTACAACGACAAGGACCCTCTTCCTGGTCTTATTATGGATGATGTACTACATTTACATGAATTCATTTAGCAGACACTTTTATCCAAAGGACTTACAAATGAGAAATTACTACTACTACTACTACTACTACTACTACTACTACTACTAAATATTATTGTTATTGTATTAACACTCTTGATATAAAACTCTAATACTAATACTAATATAAGACACTTCTATCCAAGGGATATACAAATGAGAAATTACTATAATCATTATTAAATATCAACCATCTTAAAATAATAATCTAATAATAATAATAATAATAATAATAATAATCATGAATAATCATACTAAATACTACTATGTATGATTATTATTACTATTAATAATATTATTAATATTAATTTCACATTTGCAGATTTATAAAAAGTAGATAAATGTGTCTTATCATAATTACATTATAATAATTATTCCTAATCATTTTGATTATAATTTATTATAATTATATTTAACTATATTTAATGACAATTGTGTATCTAATTTAAATATTTAATAATAATAATTATATATATATATATATATATATATATATATATATATATATATATATATATATATATATATATATATATATATATATTTATTAACCATATTAAAATAATATTACAATATAATAAGACAATATAATAATTGAATCCACTTTGTATCATCTACAAGAAAAAAATATAATAATTATAGTAATATAATAAATAATAATGAATAAGAATAATCGTTCTAAATACTATTATTTATGATTATTATTAATAATAAAAAAATAGCAATTTCACATAATAATAATCAATTTATTATAATTATAATTATATTTAATGAATTATGTATATAATTATAATAATTATCATTTTTATATATATTATAATAATAAATTATTATCATTATTATTAGTTCTCATTTGTAGATGGATAAAAAGTACTAAAATATCTTATATATTTAACAATATTTATTACATTAATATATGTATTATAAGAATTATTATATTAATATAATAATTATAATTTACTTACAATCTTAGAATTTTAATATAAGACACTTATTGAAGGGATATACAAATGCTAAATTATTATTGTTATTATTAATTAAATGTTAATGATCTTTATATAATATTTAAAAAAAGACTTCAATTGAAGAGATATAAAAAATAAGAGAGTATTATTATAGTATTATTGTTGTAGATACAACACCTTATATTAAGATTATTAAGATAAAATTTAATAATTAATATATGTAATAAAATTCATAATTTCTTATTTGTACATACTTCGGATAAGTGTCTTACATTAAGATTATTATATTCATGTCAATGTTAAGAAGAAGAATAAGAATAATGACACTTCATGCCCATATACAATATAAATTATTATAACTACAATTGCCAAATCAAAATTTGCATTGCAGAAGCAGTTAATACATGGCTTCATATAATGTAAATGATGTCTCTTACTGAAATATGTAGTAGAAAAAAAATTGCATTATTTATTTTGGACCATGGGTAACGTCAGTGACGTTAAATAGTTGCACTCGGTGCTCTACTGCTGCTACTGATGCTACCTGTTGCTATTTTTACTGCACAAAGTGGCTCAGATCAGTATTTTATTTTCCAAATTACATAATCTGAGTTGTGTTGCGGTAAAAATACAACCATTTTACGTCATCAAAATAATGGTGCCCCTATAGTCCAAAATATGTATAAAATGATGTGGATTTCTTGAATAACTTAAGTCTTTCATGGGTTTTTTACTACATATTTCAGTAAGAGAAATCATTTATGTTATATGAAGCCATACAAGTCTTAATACTCAGGGTTCCCTTTAAATGTTCAAGACTGTATGTGTGACTAACCTTGTTGTAGTAGAGGGTCTCTTCTGGTGAGAACTCCCCACGGCTGTGATCTGATGTAATGACACAGTGAGCCTGAGCACAGATACGCATGAGTCGACCGATGTTGCACAGCAGGAGGGCTGTGTTCACAGAGTCTGAAATGGCATTAAAATCCTGCATGCCCTTCTCAAAACATGAGAAACTCTTCTTCCATAACTCCTGCTCAGCCACACACACACTCCTGCGCACTGGAGGAAGAAAAAGCAATACTTCACAAACAACTCTCAAGTTATTTGTCAGGGGATTTTTGACAAACCACCCCAACGTCTGTAATAGAAACCCAAGAAGCCCTCACCTCCTTGTTTCTCCGCCTGCATGGCCGCGGCCTGGTTCATATAGAAAACGCCCATCTCGTTGCGAATGTTACCGAGCCGTTTCAGAACCTGACCCAGCTGCTCCTGTCCCAGGTCCTTCAGAACTCCTGAGGTCAAAAGGTCATGGGCAGCCTCGTAGCACTTGCTGCTGACGATCAGCTGGTACTCTGGGTCTGAGGCCAGATCAGTGGCCATGCTAAAGGCTGTGAGAGAGGAAAAACAGGGTTAGTATTCAAATGTTATAAGACACTGTCTCTTCCAGGAGTTTTATTATCTAATCCACCTCATTTGTCCAAAATTCCACTCCAAAACAGTGTTACAATAATTACAGTAACTGCTACTATAACACACAAAGAGTGTGTGATCTAGCATTCAGACCTTGGCAGGAGCTCTCGCGGTGTAGGCAGTGGAGGATCTCCTGGTCGTCTTTAGTCTGGTAGTTGTACTCCTCCAGATATGCAGCTCTGTTTGAGGCATTCTGGGCCAACATGAGCTGGACATCTCCACATAAAGACAGACATTGGCAGTGGAACAGAAGCACCTGTGGGTGGAGACCACCACTGATGGAGCAATATGCATCTATAGGGAGAGAGAAAGCATATATCGATCATGTTTGAACAGATTACCTCTAAATAATACAAATAAAAATCTTACTGAACCCAAACTTTTCAACAGCATTGTATGTCCTGAAGTTTTCTGACAGTACTAACAACTGCTTGTTCTTACCGTGGCACTGCAGAGCCAGTTTGATGTAGCGCAGTGCCCGTCCGTACTTCAGGAGGTTGGTTGCAGCATCTGACAGGACATAGTACGCTTTTGAAGCTTTCAGGAATAGCTGCAGTTTCATGCGGTGCTGCCATGTGCCAGGTAACATCCCGGAGCGTGTCGGTACCTTCAGCTCCTTGTTACACGGACCAACTGTGTAACCCAAGATGAAGAGGAACAACGTAAATGATCAAATAGTGGAAGAGAAATCTGTTTCTGAGGAACTGAATGAATGGGATGACTGACCTCTGTCTAGCAGCAGAGCGATCTCTTTTTCTACATCTCTGGCTCCGTTCTGACTCCGCTCCTCATATTTTAGAGGGATAGGTGTGCTGGGGTCAGCTGCAGGAAGGTCACTCTCTTTCTTTATGCTGCTGTCCACTGCTTTTAAACCCTAAACACACAGGTGAGGTTTTGCTTTAGTGTTTATGTATGAATGTATGGATAAATGAATGTATGGATACAGATGGATGGATGGATGAATGAATGAATGAATGGATGGACAAGATAGAACAATGGATGGATGGACAAGACGGACGGATGGATGGACAAGACAGAATCATGGATGGATGGACAGATAGATGGACGGACAAGACAGAATAATGGATGGATGGATGGACGGACAAGACAGATGGATGGACAAGATAGAACGGACGGATGGACGGACAAGACAGAATAATGGATGGATGAATGGATGGATGGACAGGATGGATGGATTTACGGTCGGACCGACGGACAAGACAGAATAATGGATGGATGGACAGATGGACGGACAAGACAGAACAATGGATGGATGAATGGACAGGATGGATGGCTGGATGGACAAGAACGAATAATGGATGGATGGATGGACAAGACAGAATAATGGATGGATGGATGAATGAATGGACAGATGGATGGATGGATGGACAAGACAGAATATTGGATGGACGGACAGAAGGACGGACAAGACAGAATAATGGATGGAAGAATGGACGGATGGACAGGATGGATGGATGGACGGACAGGGTGGACTGACAGGATGGATGAATGGATGGACGGATGAATGGACGGACAAGACAGAATAATGGATGGATGAATGGACGGATGGACAGGATGGATGGATGGAGGGCGGGCGGACAGGACGGACCAACAGGATGGACAAGACAGAATGATGGATAGATGGACAGACAGGATGGAAGGATGAACACATGGATGGACAAGATAGAACAATGGACGGATGGATAGACAAGACAGAATAATGGATGGATGGATGGATGGATGAACAAGAAAGAATGATGGATAGATGAATAGATGCATGGACTGACGGACAACATAGAAAAATGGATGGACAAGACAGAGTGATAGATGGACAGACGGATAGACAAGATAGAACAATGGATGGACAAGACAGAGTGATAGATGGACGGACGGATAGACAAGATAGAACAATGTATGGATGGACTGACAGACAAGATGGAACAATGGATGGACAAGACAAAATGATGGATGGATGGATGGATGGACGGACGGACAGACAGACAAGATGGATGGATGGACGGACAACATAGAACAATGGATGAATGAACTGGATAGATGGATGGACAAGATATACTAAAGAAAATACACATGAACAAAAATATGAAAACAAATATCAGTCTCATTCTCTTACCTTCAGAACATAGCTGAGAACCAGTCGGCACTTCTCTTCTTTGTCTTGTGACACCGGAAATGCACAGTTGGGCTGGAAGGGAACATAATGCTAATAATAACAACATGATACATTGGTAACAATGCTAATGTAAATTCATAACGCAAGATGGAAAGTACATTTACAAACATCTAAATAGACCATTTTAACTTCTACTATACATCAATAATATCTGTGTGCAAACAAAAAAAAACTCTTCAGATTGATCTCCTACTCTGATCTGATGTGTGCTCTTGTATTTCTCTGGAACCGACAGCTCCCCAACAGACTTAATGACGGCCACAGCTTTAGAGTCATCCTGCGGCTCAGAGGAGGTGCTGTAGGAGCAACTCTCGTCTTCCTCTTCTTCCTCCTCCTCTTCATCACTGTAGCTGTCCTCAGATCCCCCACCCCTCAGTGACTCCCCATTCCCCTCATCCTCACTCACGTCATCCAGCTGAAAGAGTTCTGCCAGCATGTAGTGAGCAGAAGCGATGATCTACACCAACGAACAGAAGGAAACAGTCAGAATTCATGTATGAACTCAGAAAATGAAAGTAATGCAATAAAGCTACACACCTGTGGATGTCGCTCCTCATCCAGCAGTTTAATACAGTTGAGCAACAGTGTTCTGATGGTCCCATAGTTCTTCCTGTTTTGGCTCTTCTTTAGCATCATGTTGCTGGCCACTCTGTCACAAGTAACACCAAATAGATTAGTCTCTGATGCCAACTGGGAAACTTAGGCAAGAGAATATGAGATAGACAGTTATGAACATAAATCATACTTGTAGAGAAGCACCGCTACAGGAAGTGTAAAGGGATTCTGGCATTTTTCCTCTGCTGCCTCCTCACACAGAGTAGTGAGGTCATACAGCTTCACAATGTCACTTCCACTAGCTGGTTAGACAAAACAGACAGCCATTAGCAAGGTGTGACTTGAGATGAAACAGTTTGAAAGCAAACTAAAGAACGTCAGCCGCCCACCTTTGAAGAGCCAGTATGTGTGTCCTTCTTTGGTACAGTTGGATTTCAGGAATGACAGGATATTCTGTGCAATGTCTTTCACAACTCGCGTAGAGAATGTGGAGTTCTCCAAATTCGGGATGTCCTCTGTCTTTATCATTTCATATTTCTGTAAAAGAGATGAGAGTTGTTAGAAAACTGAATATTGCTGTGCATCAATATGTGCAAATCTATTTAATAATCACCAAGTCATCTTACCTGCACAATGCCATTGACGTGAAAGCACATGACCAGCTCAGGTACATTACACATTAAATTATCCAGCCAGTAATCAATTCCTGTGAGAACGTTGATTGGTTTGTTGTTGTCCCTGTTAAGACAAAGTGAAGTATTTAAAATAAAAACATAAAATACTTAAATATAGAATTATATATAGTAGAGTAGATAATATACTATACAAAAGTTTATGGATTTTATTTTTTTATATATATTTCTGAAAGTGGTCTCTTACGCTTAACATTTGATCTAAAAATGCTGTAAAAATGGTAATATTGTAAAATATTATTACTATTTAAAATAAATATTTTCTTTGTAATATACTGTCAAAAAATATATATATTTTATTTGTAATATACTGTCAAATGTAATTTATTCCTTGGATGCAAAGCTGGATTATGACTTTTCTTTTTAAATCTTACTGACCCCAAAATGTTTAATGTTAGTGCGTATAGAGGGTTTAGCTTTCAAATGCGATTAATTTGCAAATATTTCAAATCCAGATAAATTTATCCTAAAAAAAAAAAAAAAAAAAAAAGTAGGTACAAAAAAAAAAAAAAAAAAAAAAAAAAAATTGTAGAACTCTAACCTGAGTCGTAGACTGACCGCTGGGTATCGACCACCTCCAAATATGGGCATATTTGATCCCACAAGCATGTGGATGTCCTCAAATGTCCATAGAATATTCCGGACAAAGTCATTCCTCAAACCCTGAGATGTGAGAGAGTAAAGAAATAAATATGTTTATAAAAATACATACCCAACCAGTCAAAAGTTTTTGAACAGTGAGATTTTTAATGTTTGTTAAAGAAGTCTCTTCTGCTCACCAAGCCAAACAGTAAAATTTTGAAATATTTTTATTATTCAAAATAACTGTTTTCTATTTGAATATATTTTAAAATGTAATTTATTTCTTTGATTTCAAAGCTGATTTTTTAGCATCATTACTCCAGTCACATGATCCTTTAGAAAACATTCTAATATTCTGATTTGCTGCTCAAAAAACATTTATTATAATTATATTTTTATATGAGAAACTTTTTGATGAATAGAAAGAACAACAGCATTTATCTGAAATAGAATTCTTTTTTTTACATTATAAATGTCAGAAGAGAATTAAAAAAAAAAAAAAAAAACATTCAGAATCTTACTGTTCAAAAACTTTTGACTGGTACTGTATGTATTAAATATTTGTATTTATATATTTTTCCAGCGTTTAAGAAAAATTATATGTAAACTTATTTCACATTTAATTGAAAACAAATTATATATACATTTAACTTTTATTTATTTTTAATTAAAAGTTTACATAAAAAAACTAAAAATAAAAAATGTTTTTAGGTACGAGACAAGACTTTGGAAATCATATGCTAATTACCTGACTGTTTTCTCCTTCATTGAACAATGTGGGCAGATTCTGCTCTTTGGGAACTGAAGACACGTGACCTAAAGCATACGTGTCCACCTGCTCCTGAAAGACACGAGTGTACAGGATGATTTAGCCTCAGAATTACTGAGAGCACATGACATGAGAAATGAGAAGTAGAGGAAAAGTTGACCGCACCTCTTTAGGCATTGCTGACTCCTCGGAATCAGTAGTGGAACTGTTAAAGGTAGCAGGCCAAGACGGTCCTTCAGCCGCCGTCCCACAACCCTCCTCTGCTGCCTGCTCTGTATCTGACTGCATAGGCACTGCAGTCCCATCACTGTTAATACTGAAACACAGAAGAGTAATGTAATTGACGAAATCAGTGCAGTCATGGGATAGCAATTGTGTAAAGTCAAATCTTACCTGTAATAGAGAAACTTTGAGAGGATGGCCTTCTCATTCCAGTGTTCTTTACTTTTCTTCTTTCTTTGCCACTTTTGGTCAATGAGACGCTGGTAAAACTCTTTCAGCCACGTCCAGTCACCAGTCTACAGGGCAGTCGCAATGTTAGGTAAATCTTAAGATGGCATAAACACTCCTTTCGTACATAAACACACTTTGAACAGCCTAAATAAATTTTTTCCTGCTATAAAATTCTGTATTTTGCTTCTGAGCTTAGGGAATCACCACAAGAAGTTTAAATGGAGATGCATTCTGAGGCTACTTAACAAAATATAGTACAACAGACAGAAAAAAGGTGACTATTTCCTGTTACCTGTGATGACCTCATGAATAGTTCCTGAATGTCCAGTTCATCCAGCAGTAGCGTGCTGCCCACTCTGTGAACAGCCATGCTGACATGAGACTTACTGTAGGGGATCTTTAGCAACTTCTTGATGTTCTGTTTAAATTAAGAAAAAATAAAAATAAAACGTTCAAAATTTAAGGACTCTTAGCAAGGCTGCATTTATTTGATCAAAAATACAGTAAGAACAGTAATACTGTGAAATATTATTATAACTTAATATTTATATTTTCTATGTGAATACATGTTAAAATGTAATTCATTTCTGTAATTCATTTCTGCAATGCAAAGCTGAATTTTTAGCATCATTACTCCAGTCTTCGGTGTCACACGAACCTTCAGATATCATTCTAATATACCTAACATCATTATACAAAAATATGTGACAGCATGATGCCATGATTAATTAATTAGAATCAAGTACTCTACAAAAAACATTTAATAACTGAGTTGAATCATTTATTATCATAAAGAACTGTTTGTATTCACAATACAACAGACTCACCTCCGAATCAGACACAACATCAACATCGTCTCCTATACAGTCGATGAAGTCGTACGCCATCCCAAAACTATAATTATCAAAGAAGACACAAAAATGCAAGGAAAGATCAGCTTCATTGCCATCTAAATACACTACCAGTCAAAAGATTTTTTAAGTTTGTTAAAGAATTCTCTTCTGCTCACCAAAAGAGTATTATGGTGTAGTATTATCGTGTAATATTGTGAAATATTTTTAATATTTAAAATAACTGCTTTCTGTTTAAATATATTTTAAAATGTAATTTATTACTGTGATCAAATCTACATTTTTAGCATCATTACTCCAGCCTTCAGAGTCACATGATCCTTCAGAAATCATTTTAATATGCTGATTTGCTGTTTAAGAAACATTTATTATTATTATTATTATTATTATTATTATCATCAATATTTAAAACAGTTGAGTACATTTTTTTCAGGATTCTTTTATGAATAGAAAGATCCAGAGATCAGCATTTATCTGAAATAAAAAGCTTTTGTAACATTACACACTATACCATTCAAAAGCTTGGAGTCAGCATATTTTTTATGAATGTTTTGGGGGAAAAGAAATTATAGAAATTAATACATTTATTTAGCGAGCATGCTTTATATTGATCAAAAGTGATCATAAAGACATAATATAATGATCATTTTCAACATAATAATAATAATAATAATAATAATAATAATAATAATAAATGTTTTTTGAGCAGTAAATCAGAATTTCGGAATGTTTTCTGAAGGATCATGTGACTGGAGTAATGCTAAAAATTCAGCTTTGAAATTACAGGAATAAATTACATGTTTAAATATATTCAAATAAAAAAGTATTTTGGATCAAATAAAGGCAGGCTTAGTGAGCAGAAGAGACTTATTTAAAAAAAAAAAAAAAAAAAAAAAAATACATTTAAAACATTTAAAAATATTTCTGTTCAAAAACTTTTGACTGGTAGGCATGTACGTTTACATTAAATGTAATGTAAAATGTAATACATTTTAAATGTAATACATTTTAAATGTAATACAGCTCATATTAAATGAAACGTGAGCTTTCCTGTAGCTCAAACAGTAGAGCATGATGTTCACAATGCCAAGGTCATGAGTTTAATTCCAGGGAAAGCAATGGAAATAAGTCACTTTGGACAAAAGCATCTGTCAAATACATAAAATATAAATGTAAAATAATAGAGATACCTGGAGAAGGGTTTGCTTTTTCTGCTGGATCCGAGTACGGTGGTCCCAGCCGTGCCCAGCTGAGCATTTTCTCGCAGCCAGTTTGCCGGTGGCAGCTTGAGGTCGGTCTTCTCCTGTAGTAAAGCATAGGAGGAGGGTGGCGGAGCGGCAGAGTACTTCACTACTGCACGACTCTTCACTTCATTGTTGCCCAGACAAATAACCTAAAATCACAAATATTGCACATACAGCTGTTAGATTGTAAGTCACCATTTATCTCAATAGGACTGAACATCTTTGAACTTCTGATTGTATAACAATACAGCCACATTTCCATAAATACAAAGCAACATGGAGACATGATTTGTGCAACTGGACAGTAAGAAATGCTGCAGTATGTGATGGGCATCATCTTACTGTAATGACAGTCTCTTACAGTGTTACATCATTGTGTTACAGTACTGCAGTGACTCTAAACACAAGCTATCAGACCTGTTTGTTGTCTTCAGATGCAGAGCTGCTCTGATCCTCCTCATGTCTGGGATCTGAGTCTGTCGTCTTATCCTGAGAGCTCATATCCACCACATTCATCCATCCATCCAGAACCTCCACAACACGACGAATTACACGAAGGTAACGTTCAAAATACACAATCACTGATTCTTTCACTTATAAACTGTAACTGATCATAAATCTGCTATACTAACTACTATTGGAACACACAGCAGACCATGTTGCTTTTACATTACAGTTCTCGCTATTTTATCTTAAATGTCGATATTTGTGTGACATACCGAAATCTGTCAGATTAATCGATAACTCTCAGACGACTAAAAAAATGAAAATAAATAAGCGCTGTTTTCTGAGGAAAGTCTATGTTTATCCCCAGGCAGCTTCTCACTGATCACTCCAAACTTACTATATCGCTCACCCGGAAGTACACGTGACGTCAGCGACGCCTCTTTCTAGAAAGGAGTGGAAAAATGTAGAATTGCATTAAAAGTTTACGGTATTTCAAATTACAACAATTACGTTATATTTTGGGTTCATGTGTTATTTTAAATGTTATATTTTAGATTATTAAATTAATCCAGTATATTTTTATATACTGAATGTGATTATTGAAATGATTAAAGGCTATTACTACATGATATATATTGATAATATGTTTATATAATATAATAAGCACAAATAGATCTATAATTATTACTATAGCCTATTGAATTTAGTTTATGCTATAATATAAATAGATAATGAATATATTTTAAACATTGATTTAAACTTTCAAACATATTACATATCATATTTTAAATCTTCAATATTTCTACATATTACATGTTAAAAATGCATATATTTATTGTGATTTTGTTTGTTTTCGGTGCTCAGTTATTTATGAATAGCATATGCGTTCTGTTGCCATGGTTACAAAATCATTGTTTGCTCTAGTTCACGTGAGTTCACCTGCGTTCGGGAATGTAACTTAAGTTATGCGTTTGTTTTAAATTCATGCAGTGACAATGAGTGAAGGAGGCAAGAGATGCTTTAATAAGAAGAACAAGAGTGGAAACTGGGTAAGATAAGCACACTTCTTTAACTAGCCTTACCTATAAAAGCGTTTAGGCTGAATTTTACACCTCTCTCGCATCGTTCTTTCTTTATTTCTAATTCGTTGGTTTATTAACCGATGTGCCTGCTCGTATTTTCTAGTTTATTCACACTGGTGTGTCACAGACTGGACCAACACGTGATCAGTGTACCAGTACAGGTTCAATGCTGGCACATGGAGTTCCTCAACCCCTGACGCAAGCAGAGGAGAGATATCCCAAAATATTCATCAATCCTGAAAAGGTTATTCATGAAAGGGCAGAATGATTAATAATGAATTGCTTATATTCGTTTGTGAAGTTTTCCAGTTTTGTGTGTGTGTGTGTGTGTGTGTGTGTGTATATATTATTCTTTTGTTTTTAATTGTTTTGAATTAATTCTTAGCTTTTCAATTTATGAACCCCTGAATTTTTTGGGAAACTCTGATGTAGTGTAATGTTTAATGCAAAAATAATCAATAAGTCATATTATATTACCTCAGATGTGTTAGGTAATTGATTGTGTTCATAACTACAACTTTCATCATGTAATTTTTACACTCTAAAAAATGCTGGGTTGCTCTAACAATTGCTTAAAGGTTATTGTATTTCTTGCTTAAAATTAATCCAAAATAGGTTGAAAATTAACATTTATCAATATGTTAAATACATTAACATTTATTAATAAGTTAAATAAATAATAAATAAATAACTAGATAGTAAAGTTTGTAGACAAACTTTGAAGTTGGCTTAAGAAAGCCAGGGCAGATAGTTTTAAAAGTTATGAAAAGGTTTAAAAGTTTGACGGTTTTCAGTTTAAAATAGTTTGATAGATTAAAGACGATAAATAGATAGATTACTAGCATGATTAACAAGTTACTAGCATGATTCTAGCATGATTAAGGTGTTACTAACATGATTAACGAGTTACTAACATGATTGTAGCATGATTAGCAAGTTACTAGCATGTTGTTAGCATGATTAACAAGTTTCTAGCATGATTCTGTTATAATTTGCATGTTATTAGCATGTTGTTAGCATGATTATCAAGTTACTAACATGTTGTTAGCATGTTTCTGACATGATTAGCATGTTATTAGCATGTTGTTAGCATGATTAACAAGTTACTAGCATGATTAGCATATTAGCATGTTGTTAGCATGATTAACGAGTTACTAAGGTACTAGTATGTTGTTAGCATGTTAGCATGATTAGCATGTTGTTACCATGATTATTAAGTTACTAGCATGTTGCTAGCATTGTTTTACATGATTCGCATGTTACTAGCATGTTTCTAGCATAATTAGCATATTATTAGCATGATTAGCAAGTGACTAGCATTATTTTAATATGATTAGCATGTTGTTAGCATGATTAGCATGTTACTAGGATCTTGTTAGCATGCTTAACAAGTTACTAAGCTACTAGCATGTTGCTAGCATGTTACTAGCATGATTCTATTGCGATTAGCATATTAGTAGCGTGTTGTTACTATGATTTGGAAGTTACTAGCATGTTGCTTTTGTGGCATGATTACCATGTTACTAGTATGATTAGCAAGTTACTAGCATTATTCTAGCATGATTAGCATGCTGCTACCATGTTGTTAGTATTATAAATAAATAATAAATCTTTTTTAAATGGCTTATTGTTCACCTTTTTATTATTGCTGATGTCTCTAGTAATTATGTGTCTGATTTCCAATTTACAATTATTTTGGGAATTATTTTAAGCCAGTAATTAACTACAGTTAGATTGCTTAAAATTAGATTAGATTACTGTTCAAAAAAAATCAGTGGACTACAAAAAAGGTAACCTCCTTGAAACTGGTTACAGAGAACAAAGGAGGAAATGATTTTTTACTGTACTGTAATCATCCTGATTCATGTTTGAAGAAACAGTTTAATGTTTTTCTATGGCAGAATACAATGGGCAGAGAATATCCATTGTCAGCGCATGATAACCGCACGGCACTGCAGCAAACTATTGACGTGTATGATCAGGTGAGCTCATCATTATGATACACAGTGATTATATTTATTATATCTCAAATCTTTATACCCATTTCCTTGTGTATGTGTTCTTATGTAAAGGGTTTTGGCCGTAAGAAATGTCTTGATGAGCATCGCCAGCATAACTCTCATTTCTACCTGTGCCATTATGATGATGACACCTTGAGTCCAGTCAGCACAGCAAGGTGGGACCGCTCAGCTTATCGAACCGACTTCCTGCCCAAACAGGAAACGGAGGGCAGAAAAGACACACTCAGAAGACGCTTCCCCAGAGATCACTCAGCGAGGTCTCAATTGAACGTTACGGCTCAGGCCGGGGAGTGTTTCATGTGGTTTGGGAGGGACGACTCTACCCAGCACACTCCACTAAGTGTATTAGCAGCCACCAACCTCTCATTAACCCCCTAAATAAGACAATTAGAGATGATCAGATTGCAATCACTAAGAATGATACTCTGGGAATTTCCTAGCAAATGTGTCATTGTCTGCTTTAACCAGCAGAGGTCAGTGTCCTTTTTGTCTGTCTATGCCATTCAACTGGCATCACTCAAAAATAGCTTTGCAGTGTCACAAAAATTTTTATTCTGTGAAGAGCAAAACTGTTGAATGCAGTATGCTGTATAATTAAAGAATAAATATTTTTACCTCAGTCTTATAAAATTCATTAGAATGAATTGATTATATTTAATTTAGGTATCAACCTTGTCTTAGCATGTATGACTTTGAACAACCTTGTCTTAAAATAAGTTAAACGTTAACTGAAATAAAAATATTAAAATTATTTAACATTTACTTAATAATTACTATTTACTTAAATTACACTTTTATTTCAGCTAGCTGCCAAGGACAACATTTATATTTAATTTAACTTAACATAAATGAAAATAAATAAACTTAAACTGATAATTAAAAATCAACAGAAACCATACAGACATTTACAAAATTTGATTGCAATAGAGAGAGAGATCTCCTTTGTATATTTATTTATTTATTAATTTATTAGAAACCAGGGGTATTTTGGTTAATTAGAATGAATTTTTTTTTTAAATAAATTAAACATTAACTGAAATAAAATTAAATATTAAACTTATTTAATATTTACTTAATATTTAATATTTACTTAAATTGAACTTAATTTGCCAATGCAACATTTCATATTTCCATTTAGATTCACTTGAAATATTAAAATAACTTAAACTAAATAAACTTAAACTAATAGTTAAACATCAACAGAAACTATAGACAGGTTTAAAAAAATCATTCTGATTGCTATAGAGAGAGAGATCTCCTTTGTAATTGCATGTATTTATTGATTTATTTATGGGGATGAGAATTATTATGGTAAACTCAAACTAAAACCTTTAAAAAAAATCATTATTTAAAATAAATTAAACTTTAACTGAAATAAAATAAAATATTAAACTTATTTAATATTTACAGTACATTTCTTATTTCTTGAAATAGTAAAATAACTGAAACTAAATGATCTAAAACTAATAATTAAACATCAGCAGAAACTAGACAGGTTAAAAAATAATAAAAATTTTGCAATAGAGAGATAGATCTCCTTTATAATGTTATTTATTTATTTATTTATTTATTTATTTATTTATGGGAATCAGGGTTATTAAAAATAATTGAAACTTTAACTGAAATAAAATAAAATATTAAACTTATTTAATATTTACTTTATATTTAATATTTACTTAAAACTTATTTTCTAAGGCAATGTTTTTGGTTCCCATTTAGTTTAACTTGAAATACTAATATAACAAAAAATAAATAAAATTAAACTGATAATTAAACATCAACAGAAGCTTAGTTAAAAATGAAAAATAATAATAATTTTGATTGCAATAGAGAGCGAGATTCTCTTTGTTATTTATTTATTTATTTATTTATGGGAATCAGGGTTATTATAGTTAACTAAAACTAAAACAAAATCCTTAAAAAAAAATATTTAAAATAAACTGAACATTAACTGAAATAAAGTAAAATATTAAACTTATTTAATATTTACTTAAATTGAACTTTTTTTTCTTATTTCCATTTAGTTTAACTTGAAATACTAAAATAACTGTATAGACATGTTTAAAAATAATAATAAAAAAAAAGACAAAAATGTAAAATTACTAAAACTTTACCTAAAAATAAAGTGGAGAGAGAAAATCTAAAAATAAAATCTATTTCTATCTATTTCAGTATATCAGTGATACTAAAATAACACGGAAGAGAATATTTATAACATCAGAAAATTAAATTGCCATTTAATGTGGCATTTCACTCTCCCGATGCGGTTCAAAGCGAGAAATGGGGATTGTAAGGGTAAAAAAAACTCAGCAGGGCAGTGTGACGTTTGGGCTCAAGCTCAGTATCCTGCCTTTGAAAGAGATTAAACAGTGAACAGCGTTACATTATCTCAGCTTCAAAGAGAGACGGCAAGATTGTCATCTTATTCTAGCAGGTGTCGCATTTGAAACGGCAGCTGTATCGCCGTCTGCGCGCACCTGGAAAAGAGCAGCGAGGAGAATCCTCTGTGCTTTCCAGATTTCCTTTACCAACACGTCCAGAACTGAGGGAGAGATATGGGAGGAATCGCAGTCGCTCTCTTTGTTTAGCCCACATTTTGAAATGCAGTCCAAGAAAATGACATCTAGTAATTAAGTATTTATTTCTTTGATGGTAATGAAGTTTTGCACATTGCATTTCTTTCATAACCTATTCATGAAAGATAAGCATGTTGCCATGGTGATAGCACAGAGAATTCTCTTAACATTGTCTGTTCTGTTAATATTGTCTGACTTACTCTGGTGCCGGTTCAACTGATAGTCTTTGTTTTTTTGCAAATGCTAAACATTGATCTTAATGTTATTTGTCTCCGCGCTGACAGTTTATTGAAAGCTCATTGCGGTTCTCGCCGTCGAAAGACATATTGAAAAATAAATTGCTGGACACAAGCTGATGGATTTGCTGAATGCAGAATAACCCCGGTCGAGATCAAAGAATTGCATCTCATTGAGATTCATCTTTTATTGTGCTGCACTTTAAAGGGCTCCAACACACCGACAAGCATTTGAGTTCTGTTCAAAATAAATTAAGTGCATCTTCTTTCAAAACAGGAAAGTTTCCAATAGATTGTTACATTACCTGTTAGGTTTCTATGGCAACTAATGTTTTAACGACAGGGCTTTATGAAAGGATAGTCAGATGTCAAGGTACATTAAAACATTAGAATGCATTACCAGTTAATAGAATAGATTAATCAGCATAAATCATTTCAGAATTAAGAGCCTTAACTTAAGGGCATTCCATCCTGGCCTCATTATAATTAATATAGCCAGATAATGAATTAATGAAACAGTCTGGCATGTTTTACATGAGAGGTCAAGACCAATCATTTAGCCCATACCGTTTCTCTGATGAAATAATTAGTGCATCTTAACACTCTAATTAGCCTTTTTTTGTCCAGACAAGTGTAAACAAATGCTTCTCTGTAATGCAGAAACGAATTCGGTCCGCAGTTACATTACGACGCGCGTGTGATCTGCTGTCTGAACCCTACCTTTGATTTCTAGTCATTGTAATTCATTGGGCACAATTCGGTTATGTTTTCTCCTAGTCAACAGCATCTTTTCCTTGACGCTGTTGTTGTGAGATATCGCTCACTGTTGCCACTCAGCCGCACATCCTTGTTTTTCAGCTTGGCCCTGTGATAACTCTGTCTAACCTTGAGAAATGGCTGCAGGAGACCCGGCACACAGCAGAATAAACCTTCGTTGTGATGAAATATTCATTCAAATGAGGTGGAGAGGGCTGCTGCATTAGAATAAGTCATTGTTAAAGATTGCTCACATCCGTACAGGCGTATAGCGCATCATTGTGAACAGATCAGTCTGAGTGGATGTTACAACGCAGAAAAACTCAGTGTTTGGAGTCAGAAGTCAGGACTCTGCGCTGCACCAATTCACTCAAGTGCTTCATTTTACAGCCATTTAAACAAGCTGCTTATTTTGAAACATGTTCTTTCAAAATGAAAACACTGAGTTAAGCCAATAAAGTGTAAAAAAAAAAAAATCAAGCCATTATGTTTGAATGAGAACCCAGCTAACAAAATAGGTTCGAAGAATGTTTTGTTCTCTGCGATTTCAAAAAACCGAACATTCCATTTTAAAATGTTTAAGAAATAGTACATTCTAGGAATGATGTACATCTAATGTTTTTGTGGTAATGTTTTCAGAACATACAGACCAGATAACTTTGAACAAACATTCTATTAATATTACTGGAAGAACGCTTCTTCTTAACTTTGAGAGAACCTTGCCAAAAATGTTCTTTGAAAATGTTTGAGAATGTTCTTTGTTAGCTGGGAAACCCAATACAATTGTGGTAAATCAAAACAAACTGTTTAGAAATCATTTTCTGAGTGCAATTTTTGGGAGTTTTTACACATGAAAAAAAAATTAAGCCTGGGTCATTCTGAACACCGGTTAAACAGAATCCTGGGTTATCTTGTTTCACGTTACACACTGCTCATAGCTTACCCTAAGTTAACATACACTGACTAAAAATATATATTATTATATTGTCATCGAGTTTTACATCTTACTGAAGAACCTATATAGAGGTCCCAATCTAAATCAAGTGATTTGCGATCCACGCTCCGAAAGATTCACAAACCCACTCAGAAGTTCCTATCTAAATTAAACGATTTGCGATACTCGCGCCAAAGTCCCGATCTGAAGATTCACAAACCCGCTCCGAATTCGAATTTAAATCAAATTATTCACGATATGCGCTCCGAAGTCCCAAATTGGAAAATGATTCATGAAAACGTACTGAAGTTCCAATCTAAATCAAATGATTTGTAATATGCTCTCTGAAGTCGAAATCTGAATAAAATGATTCAAAAACCCGCTCCAAAGTACCGATTTAAATCAAATAATTTGCAATATGCGCTCTGAAGTCCCAATCTGAATCAAAAGATTCACAAACCGGCTCTGAAATTCCGTTCTACTAAATCAAATGATTTGCGATGCACACTCTGAATGATTTGCAATTCACGTTCCAAAGTTCCAATCTGAATCAAAATGATTCAGAAACCTGCTCCTAAGTTCTGATCTAAATCAAATGAATCGTGATACACGCTCCAAAGTCCTGATCTGAATAATGATTCAGGAAACTGCTCCTAAGTTCCAATCTAAATCAAATGATTCACGATATGTGCTCCGAAGTCCCAATCTGCATTCAAAGATTCACAAACCCGCTCAGAATTTCCTATAAATCAAGTGATTTGCAATCCGCACTCCGAGGTTCCAATCTGAATAATGATTCACGAACCAGCTCCGAAGTTCGATCTAATCAAATGATTTGTGATATGTTCTCTGAAGTCACAATCTGAATCAAATGATTTGCGAACCCTCTTCGAAGTACCGATCTAAATCAAACGATTGATATGTGCTCCGAAGTCCTGATCTAAATCAAAAGATTCACGAACCCGCTCCGAACTCCAGATCTGAATCAAGCCACCCGCTTTTAAGTTCCGATCGAATGATTCGCGATAAGCACTCCGAAGTTCTGATCTGAATCAAATGGTTCGCGCAACGCGACCCGATTGGCAATGGTTTAACTGAGTTTCGAAAAGCTCAGTTTTCTACTTTTGTGGCGTAACGCTTCAGGTTATATCAATGGAATGACCTATTTCAGATGTAGTTGAAAGTACTACAACAGTGGTTACATATACATATATTTAATTGTTTGATCAAAAATTATTGCTAGGGACATTTTAGTAGTCGCTGGATATTTGTAGGGTCATGTCCTTAACGCCCTTATTTCACACTGTACACTCCTAAACTTTGGGTTAATGTGCTTATTTGCATATTATTTGCAGCATCATTGGACGAACGCAGCACAGGACCTGTTTACTTCTAGCATTGCGCTTCATCATATTATTTTTTGCAAGCTGTACTATTAAGTTGTTTATCAAGATCTGGTTTGGCTTTTCGGTGGACTATAAAGGTAAGATTAAAACTTCAACTGGCGCATTTCCATCACCATTTGATATTTTCCCTCCAAACCAATGTTTATACAACGCGCGGTTTTTCTGTAAATATGAGGTACGCATTTGGTTGTCTGTTGCTAAGCATGTATCCATAACATTCTAACGCTGCATAGTTTAACACTGCCCAAATTTAGCAGGTTTTAACCCTACAAAAGCTAGTCCTGCTCTAGAGCAGGGTTTCATTACCCCGGGTAAAAAACGTCGTTAAACTAAACCTGCTTCTGAATTACACGTGTGAAACGTTCCTTCACCCGGTATTAAAAACTGGGTTTAGACCGACGATGACATTTCGCTTCTGATTATCTGGTTTTATTTGAGCGAATTTTAGGCCTCCAGTGTTGTTTTTAATGAATTGTACGTGATTAAGGTTATTCCATAGAGTAAATTGTTTTTTCGTAAGTATGAATCTCAAGTGCTTTTCTACAGTTCGCAAAGGAAGCATATTGAGTTATGCATTTAATAAACACCATTCATGTAGCTACTTAGGCTCATGCATAATATGCCAGTAAGGAAAGTATACTATATAATTTTATGTTAATTAATCCTGTTATAAACTGCAAAATTGAGGTATATGGCTGCTGAGTGAAAGCATAAAATCAACTTTCCTCCTTCCCAGGGGACATGAGCAATACAGTGTGTTATAAAATTGTATTTAGCTGAGTTTCTGTGAAAGTGTCATAGATCTTGACAGGCAAATCAGTATATATGCAAGCAGGTGTTGTAAAGCAAAGAGTCAAACACTAACCTTAAGAGGATATGAATCTGAAATAAGCATTTTGTGCCCAGAGAGGCAGAATGTAAAAGTGCTGAATTTGAGGGAACTGTACAGTATGTAAGGAGAGAAAGAGAGAGAGGATGTGAGGGATTTGTGAGATGAATGTGTGTGTCCTACAAAAATGTTTCTTTGAAAATGTAATATTTTTATATTACTTATGAAGTGCATTTGCAGTTGAGTCAAAAAAAAAGACAATGTTTCTAGTGAAAAGAGAAAGTCTGTGGATAAAACATATGCTTTATGCACATTTATTATCCAGCTTTGCTTGCATAGTTTTATTCAATATCACTGCATTTTTATGCTGCTGTTTTTATGCAGCATTATTTTACATGTTCTTACATATTTTTGAATTATAATATCTGCATTTGCAGTAGTGTATCTGTTGAACCACACACATATGTGACCCTAGACCACAAAACCAATCATAAGCAGCACGGGTATATTTGTACCAATAGCAAACAACACATCGTATGGGTCAAAATTATCATTAGGATATTAAGTAGAGATCATGTTCCATGAAAATATTTTGTAAATTTCCTACTGTAAATATATCAAAACTTTATTTTTAAATAGTAATATGCATTGCTACGAACTTCATTTGCACAACTTTAAAGGTGATTTTCTCAATATTTTGATTTTTTTGCACCCTCAGATTCCAGATTTTCAAATAGTTGTATATCAGCCAAATATTGTCCTATCCTAACAAACCATCAATGGAAAGCTTTCAAAATATTGACCCTTATGACTGGTTTTGTGGTCCAGGGTCACATATCTGATTTATTGTCAGTATTTATTGTTAATTAGTGAAAGTGTTTGTATTTATTGGCTACTCAACATGATGTCAACGTGGCTGTCTTGTAAAATTCTGGTATTTTGAAATATGAATTTACCTCCAGCTGAATGACGTGAAGAAAAGCACAAATTTACCTGTCGGTGTTATTAATGTCAATTATGAACATGATATTTCAGATTCAATACTATTTCTAGGTCAGCTCTGACAAAATCATAACTAAAATAAATTCATCTAAATCTTCATTTCAACTGTTCACCTAAAATTTTTTATCAGATATGAGCTGTCAAAATTGAATTAAACAACAAATAAAATAATGATAATCTAGTCTAATTTCACATATTGCATAATTTTGTTAAATAAGGTGACTTTTAATTAATTTTTAAAGTAAACAACCAAATTATTCAAATTAAATTGAACTGAATTTAAATTAAAATTGACATAAATGAAGACAAACATTGTGTTTTGATAAATTAGCTCTCATAAAAGTAACAAGAATCAACACCAGGGGTCAAATGAGAAATTTTCGACTTCTCTGCGATAGCAGTAAATGCTAGCGTTCCGCAGGCCTGCTGTGGTCAAACTGACCAGTGCAAACGCACTCGATGTGGGCGTGACCTCACGCTAACCGCCCCGCTATTGGTCGGCTCAATTCAACGCCCCGCCTCTTTCAAAAAGATAGAGAAAAAAGAAAAGGAAAACAGAGACATCTCAATCCTTGCAACTGGGGAAAAGATGAAACGTAGTGCACCATAGTCTCCGAATCACCTCCTCTTTTTTTTTTAAACCCCGTAAACCACCTTCTTGCGCTCTGAACCAAACTGAGCCACATCTGTAAGTTATTTCAATCACCTAGAGCCAAACATCACAATCAGATATTCAGTTTTGGGACACGCTGGATTAAGTTTTGTAGCATTTTTAAGGTGAGTCATTAATCATGAACGCTTCTACGTGCATTTGAGCAGCGGATTGATTCTTAATGGATATATGAACCCGATATCTTCATACATACATAGGCGTTTGTCCAGGTAAGATATAAGATGCACTCGCCGGTTGTTGGTTTAAGCAACCGCGGCTGGTGTTGCGCGGTGTGTCCGTCCATGTGTGTGTTTATTCGCCTGCGACATGGAGGGGATGGGTGGGCTTTTCTCTCCGTGTTTCTAATATCCGAGGACATCTTGAGCCACTCAGCGACTGAAATAGTTGCAAATAGAACGTGTTTGGTTGTTACAATGGCTCTTTGATCTGTGGATACATTGTATCGGCTGATTCTTCGCGGTTTGGTTACATTGTATCCGTTAGATGAAGTGTTGCAACAATGTGTAAAATAGCTTTATTCAAACTCTGTTGATATGTTCCATCTTGTGGAACTGATAGCATTAGCTTAATGTTGCATGTCTTTTAAAGGCACTATGTAAGGAAATCTACATTTTGAGTCAACGTGAATGTAATATGTAGTTGGTAACTATGATCAGGTTTCTAAATGAGGTTTTGGCCAAGTCAACAACCCTTTTTTGATGTACTTTAAAAGTTTAGTCTGGTTGCTTAACTTATTACATAGATGTTTTTAAAGATTTGTCTTGTTTTTTGATGATTCCTTACTTTAAGATCACAGATTTAAAGCAAGATATTAAGAAGTGTGTAAGTGTGTGTATGTGACGCCCCTTTGTCTGTGCTGGAGGAGAGGGGGTGTGTACAGATGTTCTCTACCAGGACATCTGCTGTTTCTAAGGGCTTTGTCAAGGGCCCTTTCAAGGAGGCACCGGGGCCCGAAAGAAAATGTTACTTTTCCAAGCTTAACTCCGCAAATTATCAAATGCGGTGCAGTCCTTGCCGGTTAATAGGATGCAATGTGTGTGTTAATAATGCATAGTGTTACTCATAAGCAGTTATGTATTCTCAGTAGGTTGCATGTTTGGGTTTGATGACTGGAGACCTTGATTTCTAACACGTCCATTATGTTTCCCGCTGAGAATTCTCCCTCCCTCTCGCTCGCCCCGGAGCGCTCACACATCACACACTGAATCATAGTGTACATGGCAGCATACGAAGCAGGAAGACATTTATTAGAGTCAGACAGGAAAATGCAAAGGGCTTCTTTAATATTTATGGCATCATGTTCTTCAGGTGTGCGGAGGGGGTGTGTGCGTTCATTTGTATGTTGCTTGGATCAGTGGTTCTCAAGTGGTTTTACACTGGGTATCAAGTGGTGACCCTGCACAGAAATGTTTTTAAAAAAATCAAACTTTGAAATAAAATAATATTAAATAACATTAATAATTCAAGTATTTACCTCAAGAACCAGTAGATTCAACATGTAGTCTGATTCATATTTTCTGTGCCTTCCATGGTTTTGTTAATGGTATCTGAGCATAAAGCCATGTTGTAAAACTTTTACCAAGTGAAGGATGAATTTGGACCAAAATGTCATAGAGTTAGTCAAAAATAGAAGTATCTTCTTACAGTTGAAGTCAAATGTTTACATACACCTTGCAGAATCTGCAGAATGTTAATTATTTTACCAAAATAAGAGGGATCATACAAAATGCATGTTATTCTTGTATTTAGTACTGACCTAAATAAGATATTTCACATAAAAGACATTTACATATAGTCCACAAAAAATAGTAGTTGAATTTATAAAAATGACCCCGTTCAAAAGTTTACATACACTTGATTCTTAATACTGTGTTGTAACCTGAATGATCAACAGCTGTGTTTTTGTTTGTTTGTTTAGTGATAGTTGTTCATGAATCCCTTGTTTGTCCTGAACAGTTAAACTGCTCGCTGTTCTTCAGAAAAAATCATTCAGGTCCCACAGATACTTTGGTTTTTCTGCCTTTTTTTTGTGTGTATTTGAACCCTTTCCAACATTGTGTACTTGAACCCTGTATGATTTTGAGTTCCATGTTTTCACACTGAGGACAACTATGATCCCTTTTATTTTGGTAAAATAAATAACGTTTTGCAGATTCTGCAAGGTTATAAACTTTTGACTTCAACTGTATGTTGTTGTCCTAATTATAAACAATTATATAGGTCATGACCTCACATTTGAGGGCCACTGTTCCTATTTTTAAACAAATTCATGCGTAGGCTTTATGGTGCTTATATTAGGAAATGAAACTTTAACCTCTGGAGGCTTCAAACTATGAAAAAGTTATATAATGTATGTTTACCAACAGTAGACTTTCATAAGTTTCACCTTTACATTTACTAAAAGTGTCATGCGACAGTTAGGCCCGTTTAATTATAGCCATGTGTGAATATCTAACAACTTTAAGAAAAATGCATTTGATGCATTGACAAATTCATACAACATTTTTGTTTGCATACATTGCCTTCAAAAGTGTGGGGTCTGAAAATATCTGTATTTTGCTCACTAAGGCTGCATTTATTTGACCACAAAAATACAGTAAAAGCAGTAATGTTGTGCTATTTTCTATTTGAATATATTTTAAAAAGTAATTTATTCCTGTGATGCAAAGCTGAATTTTCAGCATCATTACTCCAGTCGTCAGTGTCACATGATCCTTCAGAAATCATTTTAATATGCTGATTTGTTGCTTAAGATAAGATAAATTAAAGGAGAAGTCCACTTCCAGAACAACAATTTACAGATAATGTACTCACCCCCTTGTCATCCAAGATGTTCGTGTCTTTCTTTCTTCAGTCATAAAGAAATTCTGTTTTTTGAAGAAAAACATTTCAGGATCTTTCTTCATATAATGGACTAGTATGGTGCCCCGAGTTTGAACTTCCAAAATGCAGTTTAAATGCAGCATCAAACGATCCCAGCCGAGAAAGAAGAGTCTTATCTAGCGAAATGATCGTTTATTTTCATAAAAAAAAATACAATTTAAATACTTTTTAATCTCAAATGTTCGTCTTGTCTTGCTCTCCCTGAACTTTGTGTATTCTGGCTCAAGACAGTTAGGGTATGTCGAATAACTCTGATCGTATTTTCTCCTGATACATTTTTTTGTGATACAAAAACTTTGTGACCCTGAAGTTTTGAACAGTAGTGTACTATATCTTGCATATTTTAAGGTAAAACATATGATAATCATGTTTAATTCATATTTTTATGAGCTGCATTCATTGGCAAGTATTGCGTTGCTTGATAGCGGATATGCTGAGCCGTGCGTTTTCCAGCCTTTAGTTTTGTCTTTTACATGTGAGCGTGTGTTTTTTCCCAGAGGCAGTGATAACAATGAACATCCAAGTGTAGCTCTTTTTACAGTTGTGTTGAGGCCGGGAATGTTGACATTCCTCCGTGAGCGGAGCACAGAAGTGAAATGTGTTTGTTTTTGAGCGAGTAGATGAGTGTAGTGTGAATTTTAAAGAGCGACGCTCACTTGAGCGGTACAGAGCGGATGAATATTAATGATTTCTCCCCAGTTTAATACCTTGTTTAACACACACTATTATTGCTTCTTCTGCATATATTCTAATGTAGTATTCCAGTGATTTCTCAACAGTAGAGAACTGAAAGGATGTCTGACGGTGCCTGATAGGAAGGTAATTGGTATGAAATTGGAACATGGCATCGGCCTAGAGCTGCAGAACTCAACCTTTTATTTCATTCGCTGCTCGTGTGAGTCTCAGGGATGTGTCTGGCTGTCAATCAGAATGTGATGAGATTCAAGCTCAAATGTGTTGAAGAAAAGATTCATTCAATTCCACTAGATCCCCCTCTTTTTTATTAAAGAGCAAAGTTAGGAAGAGACTTTGAGGAGTGGTAAAGAATAACGGAACAATGCTGGAAAACTCTTTACTTTTCCAGTCTCGGTTGTTGCTTTAGATGTCAGTGAACCTCTTCTGTTTTGTGTTGCATGGTCGTAAATGATCTCACGCTCTTTCTTCTGCCAGAGTCGGTTGTAAAGGAAATGCTACAGGCTTTGCTTCCTGTTGCTTTCATACAGGCATGAGACCATCCATGCGCTTGACAAGGGTGGTAATCCTTGAGAATTCATTTCATTTAACATGGGTGGTTTTACTGGGTGCAGTAACTAACATAAATTATGATCATTCTGTTTGTGATGAACCCATATTGACAGTTTTTTCATAAAAAGCATATGTATTTCCTAGATCTCATTAGTGTTTTGATGCATGTGCTTTGACTTTCTATCAAATTCATTCAAGAATAGATGTCTGCACACTGAAAATGAAACTTTATTAGAAAAGAGATAATGCTTCTACAAAGTTTTTTAAAGATCCTTTTAATGACATCATTACTTAATTTTTGTATGTTTTTGGATGTTTCAAAGATTTCAATATAATATACTTTGTATTTATAAACATTATGCAGTAGGGTTGTAAGAAAATATCGTTACACGTGTGTATCACAATATTTTGTCTGGCGATAGTGTATCGATTCTCAAAAACGGAAAAAAAAAATCATACAAGATTCATGACAGTTGCTTCGTTTTGAGCTTATATCCTGACTGCAAGATTGCAGTCTTCATATCTCTGAATTTATCTCTGAACAGTGACAGGAAATACTAGCATAAGGGCACGCCACTAATGTTAGCATTAATGGAGGATGAAAGAATAGTTCCTGCTCCCGCCTCGGTGTAAAGGGTGGCGTCATGTTGGCTTTTGAGGTAACGTTCGCTCCAGGATGCGGCAAGCAGCATAACCGCCGCGCGGCCGCCACCCGTCTGTGCAGCAGAAGCGCCCCGTGCAGCCGAGGTGGCGCCCGTGCCGCAGTTCCACAGCTTGCTGCCTCCCGTGAAAGGGCCTTCGCGTCGGGCGTAGTGGAGTCTCGACGATTCCACGCGGAGCATAATTACAAACTGAAAAACTTGCGAAATCCAAAACTTTTGACATTCTCGGAACAAAAAGGTTCTCCGAATTTCCAACATCTGTATTTATTTTATTGTTTGACAATTATTTTGTTTTCTTTAGGAATCCTGTAAGCACTTTATTTTTTTTTTATTGATATTAAGCAGCTGTAATTCTTAAGTTCAGATCAAAATGATCTGACATGGTTACAATTGTAAACTTAAATTGTAAAGCAGGGTCTAAAAATATAAATGGTCTGTTTATAAAAGCTTAAATTTTATACATTTAACTAAGAATCTTGAAAGCACTTTATTTCCCCCCTTTACTCATACTGCACAAAAAGTGATTCAGTAACATTGAATGGTTTGCATATGGTGGTGTGTTCTTAATTACAGCTTTCCTAAAATTTTGTCCCATTCATAAAATAAGAAATATCCCAATATATCGCCTTTACAGTTTTACAGTATCGCAATGTATTGCAACATATCGTATCGCAACCCCTGTATCGTGATACGTATCGTATCGCCAGATTCTTGGCAATACACAGCCCTATTATGCAGACTTAGGGTCTGCTCACACAGAATACGTTTTTGCTTTCCACTGTCCTACATTTCTAATTTTTTATTTTTTTTTTTAATTTATCACTAGACCTTGCTTTTTTTATTCCACCATCTCTCATTTTTAAATGCAAGAACACTTTGTGTGAATAGGACAGATGCATCTTGTGTCTTTTGCAGCATCTCTCACATGAGTATAGAGTTTATTTAAAATCTATGTCAAGTTAAATGTAGTAAAATATATATATTTAAAATGCATCTCTAGATCTTACTTTTATAAATGCATCTCTAGATTTTTTTTTCAATCCACTGCCCCACATCTTATGTTTTTAAATGCAAAAATGGTCTATCCGTTGTTTTTTGTGTAAACAAGCACTAGACAGACGTGTTTGTTGCACTTCCCTCACACATCTTTTGCAGCGTCTTGCACTTAATGCTGAAAACTGTAAGTATTTCAACTTTTAAGGCAAGACATTACAGTTTTTTCATTCACTGGTCAATTTTGAGATTTGAAGATATTTGGATTTCATAACATGTCTTTTTTTTCAGACTAGTGACAGGTAAACATCCAGTTTTTTATACATTTTTGATCCTGGACCACAAAACCAGTCTTAAGTAGCATGAGTATATTTGTAGCAATAGCCAAAAATACATTATATGGGTCAAAATTATCTTTTTTTTTTCTTTTATGCCACAAGTCATTAGGATATTAAGTAAAGATCATGTTCCAAGAAGATATTTTGTAAATTTCCTACTGTAAATATATTAAAACTTCATTTTTGATTAGTAATATGCATTTCTAAGAACTTCATTTGAACAACTTTAAAAGTGATTTTCTCAGTATTTAAATTTGTATTTTTTTTGCACCCTCAGATTCCAGATATTCAAATAGTTGTTATCCTAACAAATCACAGATCAATAGAAAGCTTATTTATTCAGCTTTTAGATGATGTGTAAATCTCAATTTTAAAAAAGTGACCCTTATGACTGGTATTTATTACGCTATTAGTAGATTTCAATTACAATGTGTCTTTAATGAGTAAAATGCCTTTCTCAAAATGAGTTTTTTTTCTCATGTTCTGAGTCAGAAAAATCTACTTCAGAAGCTCTTGCACTGAACTTTCCAGTCTATATTCTGCAGGTTTTTACAGAGGGGCTTGTTCTTAAATCATTCACCTGGTTTATATAACATTATATTCCTAAAAACATGGTTATAATGTAATCTTTTTCTATCTGTTGCCATAATTTCCGATTTATTGGCGAGATCCTCTGTAAAAACCTTTCATTCTAAATTGTCAACAAAGTAAAACACGAATTTTAAATCTTGGCTTTATCCAGTGTTCAAATTTAAATCCTGGAAAAATATGCAAGTGCATATTTAATTAGTTAATGCTTCATTTGCATATTTAAACATAACATTTCAGACAACCTATTACAAAACAGTCATAAAGGAGAAGTCCACTTCCAAAACAAAGAGTCACATATAATGTATTCACCCCCTTGTCATCCAAGATGTTAATGTCTTTCTTTCTTTAGGTGTAAAGAAATTGTTTTTTAAAGAAAACATTTCTGCATTGTTCTCCATATAATGGACTGCTGTGGTGCCCCGATTTTGAACTTCCAAAATGTGGTTTAAATGCGTCTTCAAACGATCCCAAATGCGGTTGTAAACGAGAAAGAAGGGTCTTATCTAGCGTAACGATCAGTAATTTTCATAAAAATAATACAATTTATATACTTTTTAATGTCAAACGATCATCTTGTCTCACTCTGCCTGGACTGCTTTTTTCCTGTTCATGGAGAAATTAAAATGCGCAACACAAATAAACTCAGCATGATGAGGTAAAAATTCAGAAAATGAAAAGTTTTTATATTTAAATTACAGTTAGTTAAGCAACATCACACGTTTTCACCATCACGACTGTTCAATAGTTCAAGTTCAGTAATATTAGGTCACTTACATTTGAGGCACAGTATTGCATACTGCTTTTGTTCTATTTCAGCAGCGAAAATAATTTCAAAGAAAGACAGCAAAACCACAGCCCATCTCGATTCATCGCTGAATAATTCATTGTTTTGAACAGATTGGTTGAATCTGAGTTTCATTGCACAAACATCTGATGAATCAGTCGTTTGAATGAATCAATGAACAACTCGCTCATCAGACACTTGCCATCACTGCTGGCATTTTAATTTTGTTTAAAAGTACCATTTCCCCCCATAATTTATAATGTATATTCAAAATAAATACTTAAAACAATATATATATTTTTTTTTCTTTTCAGTGTAAATTATTTTATTTGCTAACGTATAGATAACAATATTCATATTGTTGCAATAGAATTTATAGATCAAATGTAAAAATTGGAAATGAAAGATGAAGTATTAATGAAGTTAGGGGGAAAATGCCCTCTAAGGTAAAAAAAAAAAAAGAATGCCCTTGAATTAAATATAAAAAAAACATGCAGATTTATATGTCACAGCTGATAGAAAACTAATGAGAATATTGCTTCAGAATAAATCATATTTGCAAAAAAAAAAAAAAAAAAAAAAAAAAAAAAAAAATATATATATATATATATATATTTATGACATGTATTGTAAGGGGACTTCTCCTTTAATCCTTTAATGTATTAATGTAATGTATTAATTGACTGGTGAAAGTATGCTGACATTTATCAGTTTTCAGATTTTCAAATTCAAATTTTTGAATTTTGAATACCTTAAACACATCTCTACACCTTGTGTTTTAAAAAAGTACATGGTTTAAATAGTAAAAACATAAAGTTTGTTTCTTATCAGCCTAATTGTTAATAATTATGGCTTCAACTGGAATATTGATTTAATCAGACTAATATTGAAAGATCTTAATACTGCTACAATCATATATTGTGCAACTAAATTGTTCTCGTGGGTTTTGTCTTTTTTATGAGCATTTCTGACAGGTAAGGGCATAATAACCCTTCGTCCTCTCAGGCTACAGCAGATGTCCTTTAAATCAGTGTTCGGATGTGAGGAACAGTGCCTGAAATTGCAGATGAATTTTAAGTATTAATCCCCAAGCTGAAATCGTTTTACGCTGTAGGAGGCGATGTGAGCAGTCGCTCCTCCAGGTTATTAAAGTTCGACTCCAAGAGCGAGAGTCAAAGCAGGGTCATTGAGTTCAGCGTGTTATGAAGGGGTCAGCGACGCAAGGGGCCCCTTCATTGTGCTCAGACTGTGAGGGGTCGGGGCAAAGTGCTTAGCTCATTATAGCTGTGACTGTCACAGATCAATACAGCCATCACAGAGGTATTCACATGCTGTTTGCAAAGTCATATTATAAATGGCAGTTCACTTGCTTCTGCGTGCATTGTGGTGTTTTTTGTGACGTGTATGTGGAGGTTTCTGTCCTACACTGAGAGGAAGAAAGCGAGATATGACTGTTTGGAGAAACAGATGTGTGAGAGTGAGGTCAAGTGTTTGTGATGGCACACGAGGAGGTTTCCGTCCCCGAGAGAGCGGTGCAGAGGAACATTTTGTTGATGTAGCTGTTTTGTTGCTCAGAAGACTTAATTGAGCTCTCAATTATGTTTCATTTAAAGCTGAACGCTAGCGGCACCAAACGTAAATGCAAAATTAATTGCTTAGTTTTCCTGAACGCTTTTCTCCAGTGGATAAGAAATCTTTAAGTGAACATTGAGATCTCTTTTTTTTTTTTTTTTTCAGTGCAGACTTTGCTATCTTGGCATCTGAATACAGTTTGAGACGTCTTTTAGGAAACCATGGGAGACACATCTGAGCTTATACAGCAAATATATGCTAAATATTTTGGATTGAAATATATAATATAATATAAGTAACTAAAACATATTGATTAATTAGCATATATGTATTTAATATGGACAAAATAAATATATTTACATTGACATTATATAAAAATGGCCCAAATATAGTATAAATATAGTGTAAAATATAAGTATCACTAAAACTATTAGAAAATATATTTATGCAAATATATATTAACATATATTTATTTTATATAGACAAAATAAATATATTTACATTGACACTATATAAAACTGGACCAAATATATTATAAATATATGGTATAAAATATAAGTAACTAAAACATATTCATAAATATATTTATTTTGTTCATATAAATAAATGTTATATTTTATATGGACAAAATAAATATATTTACATTGACACTATATAAAATGGCCCAAATATATATTGTACTTAGTATGAAATATAAGTAACTAAAATAATTTTTAAAAAGTATCTGTGTATAAATATATAAATAAACAAATCCTGCACACCTGCAAATAGTTTTGCAATTTATTCAGAAACATTTCAGTCCCATGACCTTCATCAGGCATTATTTTATTTTATTTTATTTATTTTATTTTTGACATTAGTTTATGTCCCATGCACCTATCAATTGTTTTGCAGGTGTTAAGGGTTAATTGTTTACTGATTATAAACATGTTTTAGAATATGTTTTTGTATAATTTGAAATAGATTTCATATATAAATAAATATGAAAACAAATATTTCCTGCCATATGGAGATTACTAGGTCTTTTTATCAGTGGAAACATTGATTTCTTAAACAGAAATGTTCTCCTTTTAATAGACTTTATAGTTTTCCATTAATGTTTTTTTAATCCATTTTTTTTTCCATGTTGACTTAATGTTCTCAATTATGTTTTGCTGAAGTTCTGTACTTATAAGTGAAATAAAAGTCAAGGCAAATAGATGAGAAATGTTTAAGTTGAGTTAAATGTTTATATTGTAGATTTTGGCATCTTTGTAAACATGACTTTGAGACATTACTATAGTATGGTCTAGAGGAGACTAGGGTCTATTTCTGAGGAAACCGTTGAGAAATTAAAGAGAGAGAGTGAGATATATGACTCAAACAGAAAGTGATTTGTTAAGTGATATGGACTAGCCAGTGTGGGAGCGAGGTCAAGCGTTCACGACGGTTTCAAAACTCTGTGGTGTCTGCAAAACAATGTTTAAAACGGTAGACATGACACTTTATCTTTTATCACACTTGAACAGTGACACATTGTGAGCGTTCTCTCTGTTCTTCTAAACTCTTTCAGCGTCTCCTCAGATAACCTTCTAGTGCGTTTCGACACACTTTACTAAAGTTGATTTAAAAGCCGTCTTCTCTCTTTGTGTGCGTTACAGGAAGTGAGACAGTCCCGCTGCTTTGATGAGTGCTGGCATTTCTAAAGGTCTCTGAAAAAAACAGTTGTGATTGCTTGAAATTATTCAATGCCACAAATAAATATGCAGGAAATGATCTGCATATTTAAAATGCCACCTCAACAAAGTGCTCCAGAGCTTTTAAAGACCGAAAACATCTTGAGAGCGAACACAGAGGAGTTTGAAATTCACTGCTCAGTTTAGTAAGGATTTTTAGTTCAAGTCGTAAAAGAATGAATGGACAAATTTGGTAAAGAAAAGACCAGCTCATTTTTCACCACTGAATCAAACAGAGGAAAAAAAAATGCATATTTGTAGGACCGTTAGGTTTTTGTGACATTATTTTCATAACAGTTGTGCACATTTTTCCAGCAAAAGTCATAATGAGATATAATTCTCTTTTGAAATTCAGTACAAATAAATTCTGTGCAACAAATATAGACAGATGGAGGCTTAAAATTGTAGTTTTACCCCCAAAAATGTATATGTTATATACTGTAGATGGTCCCTTTGAGTAATTTGCAAATTGTTTTTATTCACTAAGGATGACCCTCTATATAGTGTGTCTATCTATCTATCTATCTATCTATCTATCTATCTATCTATCTATCTATCTGTCTATTTATTTATATCAAATTGTTACAATGCAAATTACAATGTAATTTTCTTCTGGGTTAAATTATTTGTTTATTTGTTTTTTTATATATATATATATATATATATATATATATATATATATATATATATATATATATATATATATATACATATATATATATTTAGAAATGTATCTGTCTATTTATATTTAATTATTTATGTCTTTTATTCGCAATATAATTAATTGACTTTTATTTGTTTTTATTTTTAATTTATTTATTTTGTAATATTTATTCATTTTTAGCTATCTATCTATCTATCTATCTATCTATCATCTGTTTATTTGTAATTAAGATTAATTAATTAATTAAATAAATAATTAATTTTAAATGATATATTTTTATAATTTAATTATTTAACCTTTATTTGTTTTTATTTTTAATGTTTATTTTTATGATTTATTTATTTAATTTACTTTTTTTATCTATATGTCTATCTATCTATCGATCTACCTATCTTTCTTTTTATTTATGTATGTTTATTTTTAATTAAAAGATTTTATAAAATTTATAAAAACCTTTGTTTTTTAAATGTATTTATTTTTGTTTATTTATTTAATTATTTTATTTGTTTTAATTAATTATTCTTTTATATATGTATTTTTATTTGTAATTTAATTAACCTTTATTTATGTTTTTATTTAAATTTTTTATTATTTATTGATTTAATTTATTTTCTTTCTATCCATCTATCTAGCTATCTAGCCATAATTAATCAATCTATTTTTATTTGTCATTTAATTAATTAACTTTTGTTTTTATTTGTAAGTTATTTATTTTATTGCTTATTTATTTCATGAATTTATTTCATCTATCTATCTATCTATCTATCTATCTATCTATCTATCTAAAATTTATTTATGTGCTGAAATATGCCCTGGGCATCAGTTTTCATGTGATTGAAAAGTGAGTGAAAGAGTTTGACACTGAGAGAGCGGAGTATCAAAGCGACGTTTAATGAAAACATTCCCATAACAGCTCAGTTTTGCATAACGCTCAATGAATATTAAGATGAAGTGAGGTCAGTGTAAATGTGTCTATTGTGCAGGATAAACATGAGGAACGAAACACGCAAACATCAATCACGGAGAGCGCTGCGGCTGTCATAACACACACACACACATACAGGTGCAGCTGAATCAAAGCAGCAGGTTTGTGAATGGAGCAGATGTAATTCATGCTTTGTGTGAAGAAGTGCTTTTAGAAACACGAGTCTTTGAAGTGGATACAGCTGATGTCTTTGTGCCTCTGAAAGGTGTTTTCTCTTCTAGTGCTGCATGAACCGCCACAAGATTTACATCTCAAACTATAAGCACTTATTATGACCTGTGCACCTCTTTAGATCAGTCTTGTTAGTTAATTAATTAAACGGAGTTACATAAAACTGTTTTTCTGCTAACATTCATCTGGCTAATCATCTAAACATATACTGTCTGAGTTTGGGTTGTATCTTCTTTCAGAGTCTTTTCTCAGTGTTTCTATGTCAGGTTTGTGTGGTTTTTCCTTCTGACCTCAAACACAACAGTGCAGGTCACAGGAAGTGATGGTTGCCTTGGTGACGGAGAATGACCTTGGTTAATTATTAGAGCATTTTATCACTTTCTGTATGGAGTAATATTGTGATTGTATTGTATCTAGTTAGCTTTAAAATGAAATCTCCAATATTTTATTTAATGTTTTTTTGTGGTTATGATACTCTGAAATGGCATATTACAATTATTAACTTTTTAAACAGTGATGGTATATATATATATATATATACCATGGTTAAATGTTTTTGAAAGAAGTGTCACACGAATGCTGCATTTTTTGATCAATAAAAACAGTAAAATTGTGAAATAATATTACAATTTAAAATAACTGCTTTGTATTTGAATACATTTTAAAAGGTAATTTATTCCTGTGATCAAAGCTGAATTTTCAGCATCATTACTCCAGTCTTCAGTGTCACATGATCCTTCAGAAATCATTCTAATATGCTGATTTACTGTTCAAGAAGCATTTCTGATCATTATCAGTGCTGAAAACAGTGCTGCTTAGTATTTTTGGGATTTTTTTTTTTTTTTTTTTTTTTTGATGAAAAGAGTTCAAAATAACAGCATTTATTTCAAACAGAAATCTTTAGTAACATTATAAACCTTTACTGTCTCTTCTGATCAATTTAATGCATCCTTGCTTAATAATAACTTAAAGTTAGTCAAGCATTACTAGTATTGCTCCTTTGCTCCTATTGTTCTGTATTGTTCTGAACCATATGTGAAGACTTGAAGTTGGGCAGTTAACAACAACCTAACAATGACCTGGAAACCACCTTAGCATCATAGCACTGCTCATATTTCCTTAAAGGGACTTACCCTCATGTTTTTCCAAACTTGTATGAGTTTCTTTCTTCTCTTGAATGCGAAAGAAGTTATCTTGAAGGCTGTTGGCAACCAAACAGTTGCTGGTAGCCATTGAAATTCATAGTATAAAATGACTGTTTGGTTACTAAATATAGTGTTTTGTGTTCATACAGGTTTGATCCAGGGCTAATCCAGTAATTGGTAGATTATTCTGACCATAAATAATTGGATTATCCTTTTCTTTTTTTTTTTTTTTTTTTTAAGACCTAAGCAAACAGTGGTCTATAAAATTACTTAAAATACATATATAAAAGCAATGAGGCTATAATAATTGGTTCAAATAAAGTATCAAAAGCAAGTAGGGCTGTCATGATTCATCGATTAAATTCGAGTACTCGATTTTAAAAATTCCCGATTGTATTTTGCCCGTGTCGAGTAATTTCAAATTCAAATTCAAATTCAAATTTATTTGTATAGCGCTTTTCACGATACATATCGTTGCAAAGCAGCTTTACACCAAATTGACATTTTTACAATATATGTAGTAGTAGCTTGATGTACATATGGCAGAGATGTGTGGTAAAGATCAATTAATGACGTAATCAAACAGACAAAGAACACTATAAATTAGTAGCAGAATTCGGTAGTGCTGTATGTTTTCAGGGTTGGCATCATCTGAAGTCCTCTGTGGGGTTGGCATCATCTCTTCTTAAGTGTTCTGGATCCACACTGGAGCTTGTGAATTCCTAGTTACCATGGGATGTCAATCCCATGGCAAAAACAGAGAACAAATAGGAACATAATTAGCGTAGCTGCTGTTCAAACTAAGAAAAGGAAGGTTTGTTAAACCAGAGCTAAAAGATTAATAATGAACATTTGATCAGATATAGCTGCAGGAAAAGTTTATGAGATGCATTATTTGAATGCTTGGCTAAAAAGATGTGTCTTTAATCTAGATTTAAACATTAAACTAGATTTAATCAGCAAAATACCGGAAGTGGCGCACTCCACGGACGAGAATCACTTTTTTCCAACGCTGCACGATATATTAAACACATTTAAAAACATAATAAAGCATAATGATATTGTGAATTCACAAAGGCTGTAATTCAGTTAAATAAATTACATTAATATATGCGATGCAGGTTTAACGTATGCTCTTTATTTACATGCGAGTGGTTCCATTCAACTGTAAATGCTGTTCAACAGGAACTATTATCATTTATATGTTAGGAGTGGCTCAGACTTCATCTCTGCATATTGCTGCGAAGATGGGTTATTATAACATTATCTGGGAACGCCATTTCATCAGATTTGTAAGGTAAATCATGTATAAACCTACGCAAACACAGGAGAATATGTCAGTGCGCTAACTGTTCATCGCAATTTCAAAATAGAAGTTTGGGAGTTTGTTTTGATGCCCACATGTTCAAGAAATTACAGTGGCTGTAGCATATCTGCCATAAGGAAATGTTATTAGAAATATTATTATATTGCAAATATTAACGATTATTTGTACATTTGATTTAAATGTTGGTTAGTCGATTCTAAACGAGAGTTAGAATAAAATGTAAAAACAGTCGTCATGCCTTTGGCGCCATCTGCAGTCATTTGTTATAATGCGTAATGCACGTTAGCTCTATTATTTATAATAGATTATGTATATTAACAGTTTTGTTCAATAAAACCATATGATTACTTGGTTTTGATACTTTATTTGAACAAATTTTATTGCCTCATTGCTTTTACATATGTACTTTAAGTAATTTTAAAGGCTATTGTTAATTTAGGTCTATTTTTATTACTACAGAAAAATAATTATAATTATCCGATTACACAATTAATAATCAGAATAATCAACAGATTACTTGATTACCAAAATAATCGTTAGTGACCAGCCCTAAAGGCAAATAATCATGATTTTATTGAACAAAACTGAGAATACATAATGTATTATAAACAATAGAACTAATGTACATTGTGCATTTTAACACGTGACTGCAGAGGGCGCCAACGGCCTGACGATTGTTTTTACACTTAACTGCGCGATTTAATCCGTGTTTAATATTGACTAAACAACATTTAATTCAAATGTACCCTCAATCTTTAAAATTTGGCTATTTCTTTAGACAAAAATGCTACAGCCACTGCAATTTATTGAATATGTCGACATCAAAACGTGTAAACTCAGAGCAAGGATTTGAGCTTTTATTTTGAAATCACGATGAACAGTTAGAAGATATTTATGTATTCTCCTGTGTTTGTGTAGGTTTGTAAATTGTTTACCATACATATCTGATGAAATGGCGCACTTTGCCCAAACCCAAACTCACAATAATATGCAGAGATGGAGTTTGAGACGCTCCACACATGTAAATGATAACATTTGTGTGGAGTAGCATTTATATTAGGTATATTTATTTATTTGAATCGCAGCTTTGTGAATTCACAATAGCGCTATGTTTTATTATGATTTTCTTAAATTATTTAATATTTCACGCAGCCTGAGACAGTAATAATGTGTTTTATGGATTCTCGACCGTAGAATGCGCCACTTCCGGTGTTTTTATGGTTAATCGACCATAACCTTAACGGAATAATCAAGCAGTCGAGATATATATATATATATATATATACACTACCGTTCAAAAGTTTGGGGTCAGTAAGACTTGTAATAGTCTTTAAAGTAGTCTCTTATGCTCATCAAGGCTGCATTTATTTGATTAAAAATATAGAAAAATAACAGTAATATTGCAAAATGTTTTTACAATATAAAATAATGTTTTTTATTTTAACATACTTTAAAATAGAATTTATTCCTGTGATGAAAAGCTGAATTTTTATCAGCTGTTACTCCAGTCTTAAGTGTTACATGATCCTTCAGAAATCATTCTAATATGCGGATTTATTATTAGAATGATCAGTGTTGGATAATATCGACAGTTGTGCTGCCAAATATTTTTTGGAACCTGTAATTTTTTTTTTTCAGGATTCTTTCATGAATAACAAGTTTAAAAAGTACAGTGTTTATTCAAAATATAAATATTTTATAACAATGTAAATTATTTATTATTAACTTTTAATAAACTTTTAATTATTAACTTAATACATCCTTGGTGAATAAAAGTATTAATTTCTTAAAAAAAAAAAAAAAAAGAAACAATAAAAATGTACTGATCCCAAACTTTTGAACAATAGTGGGTATATATATATATATATATATATATATATATATATATATATATTATATATTATTATTATTATTATTATTATTATTATTATTATCATTATTATTATTATTTTTAAATTGAGTCATTGAATTTAATCGATGAATTGTGGCTGTCTAGTTTGCTCCTACAGGTTTGGTACTTGGAAATTGAGGGTGAGCAAATGCTGACAGGGTTTTCATCTTTGGGTGAACTATCCTTTTAAATATGGGTGGTAAGTATAAAAGGTTAACCGTTGCATTTCCCCTCCAGATGCCTCATGCGACACTGAAATAGTTTTAGTCTTCTTTTGCCATCAGCGATCATTATTTTGACAGTGTTTTAGGTCGAGTGAGTTCATCATCAGAGTAGCTGTGCTACAGAACTGTAAGGTTTCCTGCGACAGAGTGGCATATTAAACTGTATGTGTGTTAAGCTGTTAGACTCTAATAACCTGCCAAAGCGGGAGGTGTTAAAGAGTTGGAGAGAGACGAGGTCTCGCTTTCACCTCTTCCTGTGACTCAAACGCCAGTGTGTGCATATTCACGCTCAGGCTATTGTTGCTGCCTTACAGGTCAGATCTTTCAGATTACCCAGCATTCAGCTGGAAAAAACTGAGTCTTTGCTGACCCCGTGACCCGCATTGGCTTGGAGAACAGATTATGTGTGTGTGAATGTGTGAGGGTTTTGTATGTGCAAAAATAAAAAAAAATCACAGGCAACCAAGGCCAAAGTAATACAAAGAATGGCGCAGAAATTGCTTGTGCATTTACTGAAAGAGAGATCGGGAAAAGATGGAATGGGAGGAAATGCTCAAAAGGATGAGGGCTGAGAAATGCAAGTCCTTTTTTTAATTGAACATGATCTGTTATGAAAGACAGCTCCGTCATGCATTTCTCTCATGGTCCTCTCCTGTCTGGAGGGTCGATATTTGTCCTTCAGCAGGATGGTTGAAATTGAGTCATGTTTTTGTAGGATGGCTGTGTGTGTGTGGTGTGTGTGCTCTGATCAGTTTCAGGTTGAGTGAGAGGGCACCGGTTCTTAAATCACTGAAGCGAGATGTGTCTCGGTGAGTTTGTCTCAGCGTGGGACTGGAAGTCTGTTTGTGTCTCTTTCTCAGCTCAGAATCTGCTGCTGCTCTGACTGAAGGAGACTGGCAGCTCTGCTCAGATGCTTTCTGATTGAAAAACCCTTTTTTTAAACCTCAAAGGGCCAACAAAACACAATAAACTCTTACCGGTTTAAAGTTACAGACTCCAGTCAGAATTAAATGCAGCATGAAAATTGACCCTATTTCTGTGCATGACTCATCTAAAGGAAACATAAAATTACATGCATTTCTTCATTAACTTGTCAGCTGATGCATCTAAGGTTAAAAAGTAAATTTTTCTACTCCAGTATTTTTAGTGTTGTTTACACTTGCAAAACTTGTAGTGTTTGGTATTAATTTAGGCTGTTACGGTTGCTTGCCAAGGCATTCTATAAGCGATACTCAAAAGCTTATGTCTTAAATTTAATACTTAAACTGCCTATCAAAAGTCTGGGGTCAGTAAAATTTGTATGTGTGTTTTTATTCAGCAAGGATGAATTAAATTAAAGACATTTATAATGTTACAAAAGGTTTCTGTTTCAAATAAATGCTGTTCTTTTGAACTTTCACCTTATGAAAGAATCATAAAAGAAAATGTACAAAAATATTAAGCAGCACAAGCATTGATAATAATATAAGAAAAGTTTCTTAAGCAGCAAATCAGCATATTAGAATGATTTCTGAAGGATCATGTGACACTGAAGACTGGAGTAATGATGCTGAAAATTCAGCATTGCATCACTGGAATAAATTGCATTTAAAAATCTATTCGAATAGAAAAGTGTTATTTTATATTGTAATAATATTTTAGCAATTTTGCTATTTTTACTGTATTTTTCATCAAATAAATGCAGCTTCTACCAGCCCTAAACTTTTAACAGATGTGCATATAAAATTTTGAAAATCCCTAACCATCAACTCCATTGATAATATCATCAGTATCAGTCTAACATATTGAATTTTGTGAAGATTAACATTATGTAAGTTAAATGTATTACTTTCACATTTAAGGCTAGCATGAAACTATTGATTTATCTATTTGTTGTTTTACCAGCCAAATGAATGCTTGAAGCTTATTTGAATAGCACTGTAGCTCCCTCTAGTGGCTATGATCATGTTATTTAGTCAGTCGTCCTCTGGTTTGATCTGGACTGTGTCTTTCTGTGCAGGTTTAAGGTGGCGTTATGCCTACTGGAGAATTCTGGGGGCTGTAGTTTCCTGTTGCTAAGCTCAGTGAACAGCAGACGAGGAGAACAGAGCTGCAATGGCTTTGATTGACAAACACAAGGTCAAACGACAAAGACTCGACAGAATCTGCGAGGGTAAGAAATCTCAAAATGTCCCTTAAGTACAGTGGCGGTACCTTGGTCAGCGATAGTATCAGATGGCAATGCATAATCATACATATAAATGCTTTTTACACCAAATACACTACCAGTCAAAAGTTTTTGAACAGTAAGTTTTTTTTTTTTTTTCAAGAATTCTCTTCTGCTCACCAAGCCTGCATTTATTTGATCCAAAATACAGCAAAAACAGTAATATTGTGAAATATTTTTATTATTTAAAATAACTGCTTTCTATTTGAATATATTTTAAAATATAATTTATTCCTGTGATCAAAGCTGAATTTTCAGCATCATTGCTCCAGTCTTCAGTGTCACATGATTCTTTAGAAATCATTTTAATATGCTGATTTGCTGTTCAAGAAACATTTATTATTCTTGTTGTTGTTGTTATTATTATTATTATTATTATTATTATTATTATTATTATTATTATCAATATTTAAAACAGTTGAGTACATTTCTTTTCAAGATTCTTTGATGAATAGAAAGATCCAAAGATCAGCATTTATCTGAAATAAAAAGCTTTTGTAACATTATACACTAAATATAACATTTGAAATAATTAAATAATACTAAATAACATTTTAAAGCTTTTTTTTTGGGGGGGGGTTGTTGCTTGAAATGGATCAAAATGATGATAAAGACTTGAGCTGAGCCACGATTAATCACATCCAAAATAAAAGTTTTTGTTTATGTATGTGTGTGTACTGTGTATATTTATTATGTATAGATAAAGACACACACATACAGTATATATTTTGAAAATATTGCATGTATATATTTATATTTTATCTAATTTGTAACATAAATATATTTAATATATAGATATAACATATTTTTCTTAAATATATACATGCATGTGTGTGTGTTTATAGACACATAATAAATATACACAGTGCACACACAAAAGCTTTTATTTTTGATGCCATTTATTATGATTAATCATTGCCCAGCACTAATAAAAACATTTATCATGTTACAAATGCTTTCTATTTCAGATAAATGTTGTTCTTCTGAACTGTCTATTCATCAAAGAAACCTGAAAAAAATGTACTTAGCTGTTTTCAACATAACAATATTAATAATAAATGTTTTTTTAGAATAATTTCTGATGTATCATGTAACAGGAGTAATGATGCTAAAAATTCAGCTTTGAAATCACAGAAATAAATTACATTTTAAAATATATTTAAATAGAAGACAGTTATTTTAAATAGTAAAAAAAAATATTTCAAAGTTTTGAAGCAAATAAATCTTTGGATCAAATAAATGCAGGATTGGTGAGCAGAAGAGACTTCTTTTAAAAAAAAAAAAAAAAACACCAAAAACATCTTAAATGTTCAAAAACTCTTGACTGGTAGTGTACTTTAGATTTGTTTGTGCACTACTATTTATAAGTCTCTTCTGCTCACCAACTCTGCATTTATTTGATAAAAAAAAATACAGTAAAAACAGCAATATTGTGAAATATTTTAAATTACTACTTTCTATTTGAATATATTTTAAATCATAATTTATTCCTGTGATTTCAAAGCTGAATTTTCAGCATCTTTACTCCTGTCTTCAGTGTCACATGATCCTTCAGAAATCATTCTAATATGCTGATTTGCCAAAGAGAATTTATTTATTTATGTATTTATTTTTTGCATGGTAGTGTATAAAAACCATTGTATTTATATAGTACTCCTGGTAGAAATGTCTTTGGTACATGTCCAAAACCATCATATTAACATCCTCCTGTGTCCAAGTAACAACTATAAGAATACTGTAGTACGTTTTTTTTATAGTGTCTTTCTAAGCTCTACACAACTTGAAGGACTTTCATTATTTGTCAAAAGCTGGAATATGTGTATGTATGTATGTATGTATGCATGTATGTATGTGTGTGTGTGTGTGTGTGTGTGTGTTTGCGTGTGGGCATGTGTGATAAATGATGTCATCTCGGGTTTCCTGAGAAAGTTTTTCCAGCTTCCCAAAATGTTCTTATTGGTCCCATTTGAGAGTCATCAGAGGCAGATTAAAAAACCAAAGGAATAACTAGTGAAACTAAATGCACATTTACCCCGAAACACATGCTGAACGTTCACCAAAGTTGACATCAGTCATGATGATGCAATGTTCCTCTAATGGAGCAGGAACTTAAATTACTGTCTAAACCCCATATCGCATATACATCGACGCACACATACATGCAATCAATGTGTAATCCCCGAACGCTGGGAAACTTTTCCATCCATTCCACGGAAAAACCTCGGTTTGGCATCTCCTCCCCGCTGCCTGATATTATAAGCGTATAAAAGTTTGCATTTGGCTCCTGGACCCCCTCGCTGGGACTCCTGAATGCGGTTGATCTGGCAGCCTTGCGTTTTCTTCCTCGCACATCAATTAGGCCCACAGTTAGGAAACCGAGGAGGGAAAATGTGCCTCTGGGGATGTTGTAAACTACACTGTGTACAAAGAGGAAGGGCCAGGGAGTCATTGGTTTTTTGGTCTGACAGGGTGTAGTTTTCAGATGTGAGATGGCCTCTACTGACCGCTGAAACGTTGCTCTGCAGCTTTGTATGTTTATTTGTTTTACATTTATGGCCATTTTTAGTCTGTCTTAAAGTCACCATGACATGCATGTTTCTGGTCTTACTGTTGCTGCTGATTCATCTGCGCAAATCGTTCCAAAGAAAAACAGTTTGCTTTTATAATCTTTAATCAAAACATGCTCTTCTTCTGAAACAAATTTCTTTGCCGTTGACGTCATTGCATGAAGTAAACCACTAGTCAAACAGCAATTTAGACAGTGTTTTAGTAAACTTGTAATCGCTCTCTCTCCGTTCTGTTGTGGAACGGCCCTTTTTGACAATTGATTTGACTCTTCCCACATTTTTTCTTGTTGAATAATACTGTTTCACTTGGAAATGCATCACATTGTGGAAGTGAAATGAGTTTTGTGAATAGCTGTGCTTTTTAAAGTGTTGTTTTAATGTGTGTTTTGTTGCCTTTTTTTAAAGAAGATGAAGGACGAGTTGAAATAGTTGATTTTCTATAATCAACATCGTACCACCAATGCTTTTGACTGAGCTTAAACTTGTATTGAACCTGCAGCATTCCTTTAATGCTATGTAAGTTGTCCTTGTTGCATTCAAAGACAAGTTCTCATGCATGCTTACATTAGCAATTAAAGCCATTTTATTTGAATGTAGATGTTCACAGTAGGACTGCACGATTTAGGGGGAAAGATCTAACTTTATTTATTAAAATGTGGCTTATTTAAAATGGTTTTTAATAATTTTGATTTGATTTTATATCAGTAATACTAAAAATAATAATAACAATAAGTATTATTATTATTGTTATTGTTGTTATTATTATTATTATTATTATTATTATTATTAATAATTTTATTGTATTAAAAAATATGGTTAATTACTATTGTAATATTTCACTATAAAATAAAAAATAAAAATTATTTAAATAAAATATTTATTCAAAATTGATTAAAAAAAAAATTAGTAGTAGTAGTTACTAGTAGTAGTACTTTTTATTTTACAGTAAAATATTACAACAGTAATATATTTTATTTTATTTAATATAATACAAATCATAACAATTATGATTATTATTTTTATTATTATTATAACTATTATTTTGTATTGTATTATTTTTGTATTGTATTAAATAAAATATGGTACATTATTATTGTAATATTTCACTATAAAATAAAAAATTGAGTACTTAAGAAAATATTACTAGTCACGAATACTATTTTTATTTTACAGTTAAATATTACAGCAGTAATTTTTGATTTTATTTTATATAATATAAATAATAATAATAATAATAATAATAATAACAATTGATTTTATTTTATATAATATAAATAATAATAATAATAATAATAATAATAATTATTGTTATTATTATTATTATTATTATTATTATTATTATTATTATTAATTTACATATTAATTTATTTTATTGTATTACATAAAATATGGTTCATGATTATTGTAACATTTTACTATAAAATAAAACAATGAGTATTTAATAAAATATTACTAGTAGTAAATGCTATTTTTATTTTACAGTAAAATATTACAACAGTACTACATTTTTATTTTATTTACTATAATATAAATAATAATAATATTGTTATTATTATTATTATTATTATTATTATTATTATTATTATAAATATTATTTTATTTATTGTTGTATATGGTTAATTATTATTGTAATATTTCACTATAAAATAGTATTTACTACTGCTAGTAACATTATTTTACTTAATACTCAGTTTTTTATTTTACAGTGAAGTATTACATCAGTACTACATTTTTTGTTTAATATAAATAATAAAGGTTATTATATTATTGTTGTTATTATTATTATTATTATTATTATTAATAATAATAATACTAAATATAATATTGTTACAAATTTTATTTTTTATTATATTAAATAAAATATGGTTTATTATTTTTGTAATATTTAACTATAAAAGAAATTGAGTATTTAATAAAAATACTACTAGTAGCAGTAAATACTTTTTTACAGTTAAATATTACAGAAGTCAAAAGTACTAGATTTTTCTGTAATTTTATTTAATATAATATAAATAATAAACGTTTTTATTATTATTATTATTATTATTATTATTATTATTATTATTAATTATTTCACAGTGCAACTTAACCTCTTCATTTTCAAGTGTTATTCAATCAAGCTATTATTTTGAACATTTAACATGCATAGGGCATATATTTATTAAATTAAACCCCATCTTCTTTGATTAATTGTGCAGATTGATGAAATAGAGATTTCCACTAATTTTCACTAAATTGTAAATTGACGGACATGCTTGTAGTGACTAGAAGTGTCTCAAAAGAGATGTAACGTATCATGTTCCTAAAATCCCAGTCATCAGGTAATTTCAGTTTCTTTTATGATATAGTAATTTATTGGAAGATGAGTAAGTTCCTCTAGGTAGCGTTTCATTGAGGGATTTTTAGCTATTGTGCTGTGGTGTCCCCTATCACTGAAGTTAAGTAGTGCTTCCAAGTAGTGCAAGTGTGCGACATATTAAGCGCCAGGTAAAGTTTCAAAGAGATAGTTCAGGTCTGAAAGATCAGGTGTCAGAAACTCGAGTCGTGGTCTCATTCCCTACAGCTCCAGCACAAAGCCTGCAGTCATCACATCTGCAGCCGCTGGCTCGTTAAACGCATGACTCGTTTTCCCAGAGTTGGAAAAGCAGAGTTCTTCGGTATACCTCCTATAATGAAGAAATGTCAAGTCTCCCTCTTTTCTTTTTAAAAAAGAGCCTTATTACAGCACCGCGATGGGACTCCCCAAGGGAATTCTGCTGGCAGAAGAGAAATCAGCAGAAAAAAAGAAATAGAGGAGAGAAATGTGGTTAAGTTAAGTTGTGAATGTGTTATAGTGAGATGTCTGAATAGAGAGCTGTCAGCTGCATCGCTGTGCAGAGGCTGCCTAAGAAAAACTTATTAAATGGTGTAAAATCTGGTGTTCTAGCTGTTAAATAGTAGAACGGCTACCTGAGTGGTTATAAATCAGACTGCATTGTTTTTCCTGAATGAATGTTGTAGCTCTGTATGTGTGCATGAACCAAGGTTGCTGTGCTTCTGAGAAGAAAAGAGACGAGGCTCAATACAAAAAGTTGATTGTGTTTGCGGCTCTTGTGATTATAATGGAAGATCAGGGTGTTCAGATTATTACAGAAGATGACAGGTAAATGTTTAATACCCTTGCTGGAAAAACAGGTCAAGCTGGTTTTCTAGAACAAAAAAATCTATCAGCGAGGTCTGTCAGACCGAACCAGCTTGACCCAGATGGTCAAATTTAGACCTACTTGCTGGTTGTTCAGCTTTTCAACCATCTAGACCAGTTCAGACCAGCTAATGGCCATTTAAGACCAGTGATATTACTGAAAACTATAACTATTAAAAAATGTTTTCAGTTACTGAAGTGAAGCTGAAATATGATAAAATATAAATATGGGAGGAAAAAAATTAACTTATTATTTTTTAAATTTAAGAAAAAATAAAAATAATAATACTAAAAGAAAATTAATAATGAATAATATTTCTAATAAAATAATAATAAAAGCTTAAAATGTATTTAAAAAAGTAGAAATGTTGAAATGGCAGCTAACTAAAATAAATACACTACCTGTCAAAAGTTTTAAGATTTTTTTTTTTTTTTGAATGTTTTTTGCTTTCTTCTGCTCACAAAGCCTGTATTTATTTGATCCAAAGTACAGCAAAAACAGTAAAATTGTAAAATATTTTTACTGTTTAAAATAATTTGAATATATTTTAAAATGTAATTTATTCATGTGATTTAAATCTATATTTTCCGCATCATTAAATCTACTCTGCTGATTTGCTGTTCAAGAATTTTTTTTTTAAATTATAATTATTATCAATATTTAAAACAGTTGAGTACTTTTTTTTTTTTTGATGAATAGAAAGAATTAAAAAAATATATAGAAATTAATACTTTTATTTAGCAAGGATGCTTTAAATTGATCAAAAAGATAAAGACATTTATAATGTTGCAAAAAGATATTTCAGATAAATGCTGTTCTTCTCAACCTTTTTATTCATCAAAGAAACCTGAAAAAAAATCTGCTCAGCTGTTTTCAACATAATAATAATAATAATAATAATAATAAATGTTTTTTGAGCAGCAAATCAGAATATTAGAATGATTTCGGAAGGATCATGTGACACTGAAGACTGGAGTAATGATGCTAAAAATTTAGCTTTGAAATCACAGGAATAAATTACATTTTAGAATATATTCAAATAGAAAACAGTTATTTTGAATAGTAAAAATATTTCACAATTTTACTGTTTTTGCTGTACTTTGGATCAAATAAATGCAGTATGTTTATGTCAAAGTACTAAAATTACTAGAACTAAAACTGAAATAAAAATAAATTAAAGCTAAATACAAAACAAATTAATAAAATTACTAAAGTACTGAAACTTTAAATCGAAATATTAAATAACACTATAATTGTGTATAAATAATAATAAAGTACAAACTAGAAACCATGCTGTGATGGAGCTTAAATCATTTTGTACACAGAGCATTTCTTTTAATCCAGTGTGAGCTGTTGTTGTCATAACAAAATGAGAACATTTTGATAAATTGTCTGTTTATGAGCAACTTTAATATAAAAAAAAAAAACATACACAGTGTGTGTGTGTATATATATATATATATATATATATAGCATTAAAAAAATCCCAGCTGAACAAGAAAGTGAGTAAATTAGTTGAAGTAATGTTTCATTTCACCGCATTCTGCTTTTAATCACTTCATATCCTTTTTTTATGAATTCGCTTCCCTCAAAGAGCTCTCGTATTAGTAGTCATGTATAAAATTGCTTACACATGTATTCCCAGATAGGCAGAGAAGCTTGTTGAAGCCAAAACGTCCCACGGGGTTTTGTATTAGATTAGTCGCAGTCTCTCGGGCACAAAGGATTTATGAAAATTCTCTCTCTTTTCCTTTGTTTCTGTGTCTCTGTCTTTCTCTTTTGTTCCTTAAAGTTCTGCAGAAGGATAACTAAAGACACTGTTGCCATGATACTGCTTTCCTTGATTTTTATTTATTTTTTATTTTTATTTATTTTTTTTCCCGTTGTGATGCAACTGTACTGATCCATGTTGTTTTTCTGTTTGGTAATTGTGTAGCAGTTGTTAAAGAGCCCAATATAATCCTCACTGTGTGTGTAAGCGAAAGTCACAAAGAGAAAGAAAAGACTCTTCCAGAGAGATTTGATTTCATTTGGCTGTGTTACATACTCTCTCTTGCTCTGTGCCAAAACCTAGTGAACTAGTAAGGCATCAACGCCACGCTCCAAAAGGTAGGCAGCATAATTATAAGGGAGCTTGACATGTAGCAAACACAGAGAATTCCATTCCAGAATGCAATGCGATGACGAGCGCGACAATTGTTTGTTATGAAAATAATTATGTCGTCTGTTGCTGAAAAGTGTTGATAAAAATAGTGCATTTGAAAATTATGTGTATTTGTGTGTCGCTGGCTCGGCATCAAACTAACTTGATTGAATTTAGTTCATAGGGTTGAATCTCCAGTGTTTTTTGTGTGACAAATTAGGTCACTTACTTGCATCGAAACTATATTGGGGCTCATTTGCAATCTGGAAATGCTAACATATACAGGTGCTGTTGATTCAGAACAACAGGCTTAAAGCCAAAATGAAATTCCTGCCATAGCTGTATTACAGGCATCAAACAGCGTTTCATAAAAGTCAAAGGATCAAAACAAGGCGAAGTGTTGGAAAGTCACTTTAAAACGGCGCAAAGCTTTAGATGGTATCAAAATGCAGAATGTATCACAATGACAGTGGATAGTCAAAGAATATGCCCTATTAATTTTATCCTCACAAGTCTTTCTCTCTTTCCCTCCCTCTCCATCTCTCTCTCTGGTGTTTGTCAGGATCAGAAGGGATTTGGGTGGAGTGTTTCAGTGGCAGGTGGACAAAATCTGTTCACAACAGAAAGCTTTTCCTAAACCGAAAACTCAAGATTCAACTGTTAACATTCATATTGTTGGAATGTTTTTCATGAAATGCTTATTTGCAAGCCTTTAGATATTGTAGTGTTATTTGATGTCCCAGATTTCGCCTTTCACCCCCTGTGGGTTTTATAATGCTTATCTTAATAACATAGCCATGCTTTCTCAGTGGGGAATATCAAAACATGGGGTGATGGTTTCTTTGTTTATGTAGAGTGAATGTCTAAAAACAGTCTTTGTTATATTAAAGGGATAGTTCTGTCATAATTTACTCTCCCTAATGTCATTCCACACCTGTATGCTTTTCTTTCCTTTGCAGAGCACAAAAGCAACACTGAAACCCTTTCATTGTTTGGACAAAAATCCAGTGAGACATCTTTTTTAAATTTTTATTTTGTCAAATATAATTACATGAGAATTTTCTTTTTTGGGTTGAATGTTCCTTTGAGTGTTTCTGAGAAATTACAGCATTCTTATGTAAGAGTTGGTATTGCAGTTTGCATCAAGTCTAATTGGTTTTGTAATACTGGTGCATCTGTATTGTGATCCATAAGCTTCCAGAAGCTTTGCGACCTCATTGTTGGTGTGCTGTGAAGGATGTTTGGAGGCAGTGGTTCATATAGCGGCACCGGTGTCGGCTTAGGTCATAACGCAATAGATGAGCGGTGATGCTGGATCTCTGCATTTGCGTCGCTCTGCAGACATTGCTGGCCCATCATAGGATTATTGTTCAATCAGGATTTGACGTTTCCTGACAGTGCTACACGATTCTGCCCTGCTGCATTAGATCTGTATTAGTTTCACTGGCCCGCCCCACTGGCCCATCTCCTGAAGTCCAGCAAAGACCGCCTGCTTAATGCCAGCTGGCTAGGCTTTTGAAAGAAGACCACCTCAACCGTTGGCATCAGGTAAGCGTGTCCATGGCAGCATGTTTTCCCGTCCAAAGGGATTTCATTGTATTCATTATCATCAGGGACACAGTTTGTGTGCGTTTGCATGTGACGTCACAAGGGTGAAGAGTGGATTTAAGCAGGCTTTATTTGGTCCGTAATCCCTCATAGCAATCTGAACGAGTAAAATGTTCGGAGTTGGAACGGATCAGCTTCGCTGGATTATCGCAAGCCCATGCCTCCCCCACACCAACCCTCCCCGTGTTAAAATTTTCCTTCCTGTCTCTCTGTTTTCTCTCTTTTTCTTTCCCTCTGTCTGTTCACGCTTGTCGCTTTGCATTGCCAGAATGGAGTAGTCAGGCAGGCTTCGACTACCAACATTATTTGAGAGAGCGCTTGGTGTCCTCTTTCCTGCTTCCATCACCACCGGCAGTATTCCCCAGATTAATTATTCACCGATCGCCAAGCAAGAGGAGCCATTTGATAGCCAGACCTTGCCACTGTGATAGAGACGGGAGACAGAAATTACAACTGGAACTCAGGTGAAAAGCGATACTTCTGTTTTAATTTTTTTTTTCTTTCACCCTCCTTCATCGCACCACTTGACATCAGCCTGCAACTAGAAACTTAAAGGAAAGCCTTTCTCATTTTTCTTCCCTGTGAGTAAGGTATATCTCTTCCTCATGTTGATCTCCAGTAAGCAGTTGCCGATCGGCCGCTCCCAGAGCTGGGACACGCTGGGTGGGAATGAGGGTCATTGGGAGCGCGGTGACAGTGTTTACGAGCAGCAGGCCCGGATGGCTGGTCGACGCAACTCGCTGAGCTATGGAGCGGATGCGGGAGGGGGATGGTATGAGCCACCGCCTGGAGTGCGTCCCCCTGACCTGGATTTGAAACGGGAGCAAGACTCCTACCAGGAATCTCTTTACAATCAGGGATATTTGGATCGACCAGACCCACGTAACGTTAGAAAGAGCTCCGTTCCCGAATTGAACAGCCATTACGACCGGCCAGCCATGGCTCACCGTGGTTCCTTGCCACCTCACGACTACTATCAGCAAGACTCAGGCATGCCACTGCGGCCCAACGAAGGTTTTTATCGTGGAGAGCAACCTCATTCTCTTAATAGGTCATCTTCACATTACGGAATGATGGCTGGTCCTCGGCAACTCTGGGAACAGAACTCAGGAGGACGGCCTGGTTCTGCTGCCCCAACACCTGGCATGCCTCCTCCCCCACCTCCAACTGCTCATGACATGGGTCGTATTTACAGAGAACCATCCATGCCTGGACCCCCACCTGCTACTCCTGGCACCAAAATGATGCAGGATGGGCAGCGCATTCCAAGCCGAGCGCCATCTCCAGCTCGTTATATGATGGAGCCAAGTTCTCCACGTTATGGTGCTGAGCCACCTGCCTCTCTCACTAGCCATTCAGTCTACAACGATGTTAACGGAAGGCCAATTGATCCTCATCAGCCAACCGCCACCTGCCTGGTGGTTGAACCAGTTGCTCACGGAATGGATGGATCTGCCCGAGGTATGGTCATGCATCCGGAAAACCCCTCACCATACACCATACAGCAGCAAGCCCAACAACAGGCTCAACAACACGCACAGCAACAAATGCAACAACAAATACAGCAGCAGCAAATGCAACAGGTTCAGCCAGTGCAACAAATACAGCAAGCTCAGCCAGTGCAACAAATGCAGCAAGCTCAGCCAGTGCAACAATTGCAAGCTCAGCCAGTGCAACAAATGCAGCCAGTTCAACAAATGCAACAAGTTCAGCAAATGCAGCCAGTGCAGCAAGTTCAGCAGGTACCTCAGATTCAGCCAGTGCAGCAAGTTCCACATGCGCAATCCGTGGCACCCCCAAATCCTGTTTATACTCCAGCTCCCCCTACAGCCCCTGCCCCATTAAACATTCCAAGTGTGGCCACTATTCCTGCTCCATTGCCTCAACTTCCTGCTCAGCCTCTTACTGCTCCTCCTCCTCCCACTGTCCCTCAGACCCCAGTGGCTCCTGTAGACCCTAAAAAAAATGCGGACCCCGAGTTCCTGGCATTGCTGCAAAAAGAGGGCCTCTCGGAAAGCACCATCACCTCTCTACTGCAGCAAGGCTTTGACTCCACTGCAATGTTGGCTGTTATGGAGGAAAATGATGTGCGCTCTGTGGCCCCAAACTTGGGACAAGCTCGGGTTCTGTCTCGTGTTGTGCTTGGCTGCAAACGACCACCTGAAATCCTACCTGCTACCCCCCTGCATCCCAGTGCTCCGGTCCGTGGCAGATCCAACAGCTTTAGCCATCGCAGTGACATTTACGTACACCAGCCGCCGCCCTTGACTCCAGGCTTGGAGTCCCAGTATATGCAGCCACCCTCAACCGCAATGCACACTATATCTCCAAGGATGGTTGAAGGTTATAGTCGCAGACCGAGCAGTGCTCCCTCCCAGCAGCTTCTTGAGGCCAGTGGGTATCCTGGAGCAAGGTCTGCAGGAGCATACAGCGGCGCTGTGGTTCCAGTCCAGCCTAGGCCATTGTCAGGCTACAATCCACATGCTGGCTTGCCCATGCCACCTATGACTGCAATGTCCCAACAAGTAGCCATTCCATCACACCTACCAGGAATACCACCACAAATGGCAGCTTTGCCAGCCCCAATCCATGCAATGCCACAGCCATTGCCAGCGGTTCCCCAACCAATGACTATGCCTGCTTTGGCACCCCAGCAGGCTCCGAAGGCATACACCACCAACTATACCGTACCAATGGAGTTGATGAAGAGGGATAGGAGCTTGGCCACAATGTCACCCATGCCTAGTCCCCACGTAAGCCCACAAGTAATGCACAAAGCTGGAGCATCCTCAGACGGAACCCTTGTACCAATTGGTGGTGCCGTCCCAGGCCAAAATATGAGTCTGGCTAATCAGAAGCTCAGCCGGCGTACTGGACCTCCGGTCATTGTCTCCACTATGGCTTCGCCAGACACAAGTAAATCAAAGCCCTCTTCCATTACCTTCTTCATGTTCTCCTTTCTTCCTCTCCTCCACCCCCTCCAGTGCTTTAGCTCCTAGCTGTCTATGTCGGTGTGAGCGTGTGTGAATCATATGGTTGTAGGTTAATTGAATCAGCTACGGTTTTGTCCCTTTGAACTTCAGTTTTCAGAAATGCTACACAGAGAATCGTTCTTTGTAGAATAAACAATGGTGTTTGAATTGTTGTTGAAATAGTAATGAATTGAGTTGCTAATGATGTTCCTAGACGCATCATAAGATATCATTGCTGTACCCGGACTTAACTTATTTTCTTAAAGATTATACTTTGAAATCAAAGCTAATGGAACTAGCCTAGCTGTGTTTTGTTCCAGATCAGATTCAGCTTTCTTCAAAGAATGTGCAAGCATGTTTTCATGCATGTTGCCTTGTGGTTCAGTGGCCTGTTATGTTATTAGTCAGTCACATTTCTCCAGTGTTAGTCATTATCAGCTCCAGGGTGGCAGTGACTGTTAGATTGTGTTTTATTTTGGCTTGGTATTCTGTATTACATTGCTTTTATGTATGTTCTGTAGTAGGCGTATCTAAATGGATTTTTGTCTGACGTTTTATTTTTTATTTTCATGGTTTGTCTTTGCCAGTTTAAACCCCTGTCACTATCTGCCTGTCGCAGCTGATCTGTTTGACTAAGATACTGTGAGTGAAGTGTAGCCTGTCAGTTAGCGGTAGAGCCCTTTGATACATGTTTGATGTGAGCTGTCACTTGCACAGGCAAGATCAGAATGATGGACTGGACCAGCACAGGGAGAGAATGACAGTTTAGTTTTTTGCAAGCGCAAACTTCAATAGGAAATTTCCACTGTGAGACACAAATGAGCATGTAGTTTTTCAGTTTACGGTTGACAGGGTGACATTATTTACATGACATTTAAGAAAAGCGGTTTTCATTATTATAATGCAAAAATAGCCTTTTCATCATTATTGTAATGAGAAAACATGAAATGTGAATTATATATATATATATAAACAAACACTATGTCAAGATGCTTTTATGCTGTTTTTAATAAAGACATTGCAATACAGTAATTTAATGAGAATCAGCTGCAGATTTGATTACATTAAACTGAAATTTACTTAACTGGCATTAAATATCAATGCTTTTTTTTCTTTTGTGAAATAATATATATTTTTCTTTTGATTTTGGTTTTAAATGTGACTTTGCTGTTTTTGTGGGATTTATTCAAATGTTGTTGCAGGGTCTATGTTGATGCATGCAAAAAACTGTAAAGGCTTACAGTGTCTCATTTCTCTGTTCTTGAATCCCACCTGGTGCAGCTGGTGTAAGAGACGGTTTGCAGCCCACATTGACTGTTTCAGAACGATGACCAATGACTGCACTGAGGGGGATGGGAGGCAGCGCAGGGAGTTTTACTCTGAGCCGAAATGGAGATGCAGTGTCAGACCCCGGCAGGAAATTAAACAACACATCACCATAGTCAGGCTAATCACATTGTGGTGATAGTAATCAGAGTGTATGGATATGATTGGAGAGCCTCTGGGGTGGGAGAGAAATGAGCGGTGATAAACATTATTAAAGGCTGACTGGTTTAGTGCCTGGTGAGCGAGCAGCTTCAGCAGGGTTGGGCAGGATAACCAAAATCATGAAATGAGTTATTATATTTCAAGGTAACAGCATGTTTCCCAAAATAGTTATTAGTGCTGGGAATTCAACGGAAAAGGGTTTATGTGTTAGATAAGAGTGGAAAAGACTATTTTTGGATAATCTAGTGTATTAAATACTCAATATCACAAGATTATTTCTGACAAGTATGTCTGACATCAGTGCAAAAACAGCTGTACGTTATGAAATTCTTAAGTTAAAAATAAATTATTCAAAACATTTCTAGTATGTAAATGATATATGTGACACTGGACCACAAAACCAGTGATAAGGGTCAATTTTTTTTTAAATTGAGATTAATACATCACCTAAAAGCTGTTGTATAAATGATGAATAAATAAGCTTTCCATTGATGTATGGTTTATTAGGATAGAACAATATTTGGCTGAGATGCAACTATTTGAAAATCTGGAATCTGAGGGTACAAAAAAACAACAACAAAATACTGAGAAAAGTTCTTAGCAATGCATATTACTAATCAAAAATTACGTTTTTATACATTTATGGTAAGAAAATTCAATAATTTTGTCCCATACAATGTATTTTTGGCTATTGCTGCAAATAAACATCTGCTACTTGAAGCTGCGTTCACACTAGCTGCTCTCCATTGAAATGAATGGGATCGTGTCGCTTTGTCGCTGCCTGTCGCTGCCTGTCGCTTGAGACTGGCTTTGTGGTCCGGGGTCACATAGTGTATCTTACGGTGGCCAAGAGAGCTCAATGCGTTGCAACTTAAGAAAACACATGCAAATAGAAAAACGACAACAAATTAAGAAAACATCTTCATCAGTTTGACAACACAGGCGCTGCAAATCGTCACAACGCAAACACAAATACGGAAATGCACTGCAAATTCTCACAACACAACCAAACACAGAAACGCGCTGCAAATAGCACAGACCTCAACGGAAATGTTTCAGGGGGACCTCAAAAAGTGACAAACCCAGCTGGGACCTGATTATTTGTTCAGTGGCTTTTGGTCAGAGTAGAGGTGTTGTTAGTGAACTAAAAGGTGAGTTTTTTGTTTATTTTAACATCCTGATCATAGGATTCATTGGTCTTTTGGATATTATTAGACTAATCTGACGAATTACACAGTTACCTGTGAAACGTTATTAACTTAATTGCAAATAAATATATAAATAAATAAATATATGCAAATAAATATAACGTTCAAAGTTCACGAAAAATTCGGCAATGCTTCATTAATGGTTAAAATCAGGTCAAAATTCAGGTCCCAGCTGGGTTCGTCACTTTTTGAGGTCCCCCTGAAACATTTCCATTGTGGTCCGTGCTATTTGCAGCGCATTTGGGTGTTCGCAGCGCGTTTCTGTGTTTGGTTGTGTTGTGAGAATTTGCAGTGCGTTTCCGTATTTGTGTTTGCGTTGCGAGGATTTGCAGCGCCTGTGTTGTCAAACTGATGAAGATGTTTTCTTAATTTGTTGTCGCTTTTTTTCTGTTTGCATGTGTTTTCTTAAGTTGCAGCACGTTGAGCTCTCTTGGCCACCGTAGTATCTAGATATTTGAAGGATTGAAAAAACTGCTTGGCTGATTTATTTTATTGTATTGCAAATGTGTTTTTTTTTTTTTTTTTTTTTTAATTGTTTGTTTGTTTTGTTTTTTTAACGATGGACTAGTCAGTCAGTTGTTGAAGGACTAGTTGACCGTCTCGCTCATTCTTAGAAAAGAAGGCCGATAGCATCACAATCTTTTAAAGAGAGAGTTCACCCAAAAATGAAAATTCTGCCACTCACCGTCTTGTCGTTCCAAACCCGTAAGTGTTTTGTCCATTTTTAAAACACGAATTAAGATGTTTTTGGTGAAATCCAAAGGCTTTCTGTCTTGCATAGACACCATTGCAACTGAAATGTTCAAGGCCCAGAAAGATAGTAAGGACATCATTAAATTAGTCCATGTGACATCAGTGGTACAACCGTAATTTTATGAAGCTACGAAAATATTTTTCTCGTGCAAAGAAAACAAAAATAATGACTTCATTCAGCAATTTGAACCACTGCTGACACATGGACTATTTTAATGATGTCCTTACTACCTTTCTGGGCCTTTTCAAAGTTTCAGTTACATTGCTATCTGGGCAGGGTCAGAAAGCTCTCGGATTTCATAAAAAAGTATCTTAATTTGTGTTCCAAAGATGAACGAAGGTCTTACGGGTTTGGAACACCATGAAGGTGAGTAATCAATGACAGCATTTTTTATTTTTGGGTGAACTATCCCTTTAACTGTTTTCATGACAGATTCTAATGCATGGCTTCCTCACACACCCTCTCGTTTCATTTCTTTTTCAAAGGCTTCCATTTTCCCTGTGTATCTTTTTTCCTCCCTTTGCTTCTGTTGCACCTACTCTGCCGTCTCACTTGATTTAATGGGTTTAGCTGGCTTTCGTTCCATATAATGAAACCATTTCTCCAGTGCCCCACTCATCTCTGACTCCAGATGTTTCAGGTTGGATAGAGTCGGAGTGCATTGCTCATGTCCTAAACATCTGTGAAAACCCCAGCGGGCAAGAATACGAGCGCTTCTCTTATGAACAACAAAGTCATTTGCATGTGGGTGATGGTTGTTTGTTTAGCCAGTAATTTCGTCTGCTAATGGACAGGCTGAAGACTGCGGGCTCGCAGGGTATTCCTTAATTGTGTGTTGCTAGGTGACCTGTTTTTGGTTGCAACGACTGCTCTGATTTTTTTTTTTTTTTTAATCATAATTATTATTATTGTGCCATCTCTTTTAAAAACCATGCACATACACTGCCACTCTTTTTTACGGTCTAATACATTTCAATGAACTAATCTGAAAAGACCCTGCTTCCTTGTTCCTTCACCATATATGGTCATTCCAAATGCCCTCAGGACTAATTGCGCCTATATATGGACATGCAGGGACGACCCTGGCAGAAGACCTTCCTTTCTAGTAAGAAGGGATTATGTAGCCATGGCGATGGGTGTTACGGTCAAGCCATATGAGACTTATTCAGGTCAGGTGTGTTAGTGTGTTTGTGTGTAGTTGTTTGTGTTTTATTGTGTCTGAGGTATTATTAGATATTGATTTTGTTGCATTTGAAGTTCTTTAGAAAGAGAACGCTTAGGACCAAGCGTTTAGAGTGATCATCCTGTAGTCTGGGATAAGCCGCTCCCGGTCATGGATCAGAAGCGTTACGCTGAAAAGACGCTTCATGGTACGCTTTACTCTAGTGCAGGCTGTTTAGTCGAGCCACAGCGTTTCTGTATAGTCGCAGGTGACCGTTAGTGCTGAAAAGCTACAGTTGAACTAGATTTGCATTTTCAAGGGAATACTAGTGCATACTACTGTGGGTTCTGTGCATTAAAATCCAGCCAGTTTGCCATTTGCTTAACAATGAAAGAAAATCAATATAATTTCATTTTTTAGTGTAAAGGTGGTTATATGGTTAAATAGATGTAAGGACAAGACCAATCACAGAACAGTATGCAAATATTGCAGTGATGTCATCACAGTTTACATTTCAAACAAGCCTAGCTAGGTATAGCTTGATAACATATGGCACATTTAAGGTTAAAATGATCAAAATAACATTTTAATTGACTCATTTATTTTGGTAAAGCTTCTCTGAACACATATGTGACCTTGGACCACAAAACCAGTCATAAGTAGCACAGGTATATTTGTAGCAGTAGTCAAAAATACATTGTATGGGTCAAAATAATGTTTCTTTTATGCCAAAAATCATTAGGATATTAAGTAAAGATCATGCTCCTTATATATTAAGGATATTAATTAATTATTAATTATTAAGATATTTTGTACATTTCCTTAACTTAATTTTTGAGTAGTAATATGCATTTCTAAGAAATTCATTTCGAAAACTTTAAAGGCGATTTTTATTTATTTTTTTATTTTTTTTATTTTTTATGTTTTGTGCCCTTAGAATAAAGATTTTTAAATAGTTGTATCTCAACCAAATATTTTCCTATCCTGACAGACCATACATTAATGGAAAGCTTATTTATTCAGATAAAATACAGATAAAATTGACCCTTAAGACTGGTTTTGTGGTCCAGGGTCACACATCATGGTAATACTATGCTATTATGAGTAGCATGTTGCATACATTGGTAAATGAATATAGAAATGATTTAGTACCATTGTATTGATCAAAAGTAAATGTATATTTTGCAGTATAGATTTGCATGTATATAAATTATTTGCATTTACAGGATGTTTATGCCAATAGCTAATTTAATGCTGATATTATACCATTTGAGGTGCAAATGAGGTTCTTTGAAAAAACACATATTTAACTCAAAATCTAATAAAAATGTCTAGTTTAGTTCAAATAATCTAAAAGTCACCAAATACTGGTTTATGAAATGGCCTATTACTCATTGTATCTGAGACCATTCCTGTAGCAAAGTACTTTTTTGTAAGAATTGACCTTTTTATTTAAATCTGAAAATGTGAGAATTTACATGTATTTTTGATGTTTGCACTGAAAAGAAAATGGCTTTAAAAATATTTTCAGTCAAATTGCTAGTAAATTCCACAAATTACAAAGAAATTGCAAGTGACACATTGAGTTAAACATGACTGAAATGTGACCCTGGACCACAAAACCAGTGATATGGGTCAATTTCTTGAAATTGAAATAAATAATTTTATTTATCTTGAAATTGAAAAAAAAAAAAATAAGCTTCCCATTGATGTATTTGTTAGGATAGGACGATATCTGGCTGAGATGCAACTATTTGAAAATCTGGAATCTGATGGTGCAAAAAAAATCGAAGTATTAAGAAAATCGCCTTTAAAGTTGTCTAAATTAAGTTCTTAGCAATGCATATTACTAATCAAAAATTACGTTTTAATATATTTACAGTAGGAAAATTACAAAATATCTTCATGGAACATGATCTTTACTTAATATCCTAATGATTTTTGGCATAAGAGAAAAATTTTGATAATTTTGACCCATACATACAATCTATTTTTGGCTATTGCTACAAATATACATGTGCCACTTATGACTGGTTTTGTGGTCCAGGGTCACAAATGGCATTTTCTTGCAATATGTACTCCAATAATGTTTGTTTTATTTACAATTTGGCAGTGTCTGTTAAAGTTTTAGTCATATTACATGTTTATTTAGAGTTGGCATGGCTGTCAAAGAATATAAAAGTGGCTGGTACAGCATAAAAATGACTTGTACGCAGTTGGTGTACATTAATCTGTAGAAATTTGATCAGTCTCCTAGGAAATTTGGAGGAAAATCAACATGGGGTTGGAAAAAGGAAGGAAACAATGAATGAAAATGGAGTGCAAAAGACACTCCAACCCAAAAGTCGTTTTCCGTTCCGATTTGTCCAGCTCAGCATATTCATTTACTGTGGTTTTCAGAAATGAAAAGAGAAGACCGAGAGAGCGAATGAAAGAAAAGAGATTAGCGAGGTAAAATCCCACTAGCCATCTGTGCAGGACGGGTCCAGTGGGAAAGGACGGGGGGGTGGTTTTGGGGTTAGCGCTCTCCATCAGAACATAATCCTGCAGAAATGAATGAATACGTGTACTGTAATCCATGTCCGCAGTAGGACAACTCATCTGACCTGCCTCTGACGTATAGAACTGTCCCGCATGGCATATTAACATTTAAGAATCAGAAATGCATGTGATATTGGTTTGTTTGAAAGTATGAATAATCAATTTGCCCTGGTGCGGCGTGCAGACGAGAGCTGTATGTAAACAACTCTCAGCGTCTGATATTTCCAACTTCATGAAATGTTAAACAACTTGTAAATCAGTTATGCTGTAGCATTTTTTATTTGTAAATCACTGTGGATGACAGCGCCTGCTAAATTAATACATGTTGTATGTATATGCAGTTCACTGCATTAGTCTAAGTACACCTCACATGGCCTTTTTCTGTGTGCATACTAACTTTTTGCACAAAGTCAGAGACCAAATGCTGAATTAATAAATGGAAGTCATACTAGGGTTAAACGGTAAAGATGGCATGATAGAGTTTCTGTTCAGTTCAGTTAACAGAAAGGTAATTTGCTTTATTGTGCCAGTGCTGTATTATCACAGTCTTATATTGCATTGCAAACTTAAACAGTTTTATGTGTGTATTTGATGTTGTTGCAAAAGCTGCTGATTAAATGTCACCAGGTAGCATTGAGATTTGTCTGATAGGCTCGGAAGCATTAGTTATTGCCAATGCAATTGTTTTCCAGTATGTTTTTTTTCTGTATAATTTATAATTTGTATAATTTTCATAATATGATTAAAAACAAAATAAATTATTATAACTTTATGATTAAATCAAAGTATATTCTTTAAAAAAAATCTTTATATATTTAAATATACACTACCAGTCAAAAGTTTTTAAACAGTAAGATTTTTAAAGTTTTTAAAGAAGTCTCTTCTGCTCTCCAAGCCTGCATTTATTTGATTCAATTGAAATATTTTTACCGTTTAAAATGACTGCTTTCTATTTGAATAGATTTTACAATGTAATTTATTCCTGTGATTTCAAAGCTGAAATTTTAGCATCGTTACTCCAGTCACATGATCCTTCAGAAATCATTGTAATATTCTGATTTGCTGTGCAAAAAACATTTATTGTTATTATTATGTTGTTATTATATCATTATAACAGCTGAGTGGATTTTTTTCAGGTTTCCTTGATGAATAGAAAGTTCAGAAGAACAGCATTTATCTGAAATAGCAATGTTTTGTAACATTATAAATGTCTTTATCATCACTTTTGATCAATTTAAAGCGTTTGTTTTTCTTTTTTTCAGATAAATTCCGATCTTTGTATTCATCAAAGAATCCTGAAAAAATGTTTAAATATTGATAATAATATTCATAAAAATGTTTCTTTTCTTTTCTCTTTTTTTTTTGTCATTTTTCTCTGATAGGACAGTGGAGATGAGACAGGAAGTGAGTGGGAGAGAGAGGGTGGGGGAGGAATCGGGAAATTACAATGATTTCTGAAGAATCATGTGACACTGAAGACTGGAGTAATGATGCTGAAAATTTAGCTTTGATCACAGGAATTACATTTAAAAAAAAAAAAAAAATCAAATAGAAAGCAGCTATTTTAAATAGTAAATATATTTCACAATATTACTGCTTTTGCTGTATTTTGGATCAAATAAATGCAGCAGAAAAAACTTCTTTAAAAACATTAAAAATCTTACTGTTCAAAAACTTTGACTGGTAGTATATTATAATAAAATATTTTACATTATATAAAGACTAGTAAAAATAAGAATAGTACTAAGTACTAATAATAGTAAAAATAGAAAAAAGCATAAAAATTACCTTTTTTTTGTGGTGTGGCCTGTGAAAATATTGGCAGAGCAAAGTATACTGTAAATGTAAACAAGCCAGCCAAAAATATACATATTATTTTGTTGATCTCTTCCAGGGTAATGTTAGTTTTGTTGAGATACCATTATATTTGTTAACAGTATTTTACATTTGTTTCAGTTTTTATATTTTCTGTGGGTGTTTTGTCATTAGTTTTTGTTTTAGTACATCAAGGTAAACTAAATAAAAATAAGAAATACTTTTACATTTTTAATTTTTAATTTTTTTTATTTTTAGTTTCAGCTATTTTAGTTCAAGTAACAAAATGGTTTTATGGTTTCAGTTTTAACTATACTAACCCTGATCCCTCCATAATACCAAAGAGTAATGAAACAAAGAGAAGTACTATGCAAAAGATGAGGGTCTTTGTAAAGAATGAGAGAACATGTGGATGGTTGCAGAAGAGAATCCTTGTTCACGATTTCCTTTGTGTGTGTGTGTGTGTGTGTGTGTGTGTGTGTGTGTGTGTGACAATGTGAGATAGCAAACAGGTCCCAGTGAATTATTCATTGTGAGAAAATGAAAAGGTCACGGAGATTGAGTTTCATTCGTAGATGGAGAGGCAGATCTCTGTATGAACACAGACAGCGCAAGCAGGCGCAGATGTTGGACGGGCTTGAAATTGTTTAGCACTTTAATTCAATGCAAACTATAGAAAACAAAAAAGACATGAAAGAGTTGTCTGATGCTTTGTATGCTGTGTGAATTTCTATACCTGCAAGGACAGATTTTATGTGTACATCTGCTCAAAGAAACTTGTTCAAGTCATTGTATGATGTTTGTAGCCTTTTTTGTTTCCGTGATAGGAAGTATTTCTAATGAAACAAGAAAAAATGTAAATTGATTGGAATTGAATTGATTCAGTGGTGAAAACTGGGTGTTGTCTATCGACACAGAGTAAGGTGGTCAAAGCAAAACCTTTGAAAATAAGAGCAACTGGTGACTTTGGTGACTTTCTTCTGAATTTGTTTTATTTTTGACTGTAACACTGTTTGTTTGTGCACAAGTGTGTCTGTTTTTGCTGCAACTCTATCCCTAATGTTAAGCTCTGTCACCTCATAAAGAGCCTCTGTCTTTAGTGTAACAAAACACAGCTGTGTGTGTGTGTGTGCATTGTAAACCTCTTGTTCCCCGGTCCAATCTCTCGTTCTGGAAGGCCAGATGGCTCCTGTCATATAGAGAACTAACAGAAGGAGGGAGCGAGAGAATGTGAAACTAATGAATAGAGGGAAAAAAAGTATTTTGGGGAACGAAACCGACTGAGAGAAATCACATCTGCTCTGTCTGTGTGTGTGTGATCGTTTCAAGAGGGTGAGAATGAAGATTGAATGCTGTGCTAATTGTCTGTGTTAACGTGTTGTTTGTTTTCTCTTGTTTGGTCACCACACTAGGCTTACTTGCTCATCACTATGATGTAACAGTTGAGATTTTATGTCATTGTGTATGTTACTACACACACAAGGTGAAAGGCGTCATTTCATCAGCACCTAAAGGAGTTATAATCTGAATTTTTGGCTGGAAGAACCTGCTTCTCTGAACAGTGAAGAATGGACAAGTGCTTAAAACAGGTTTTGAAAATGGTTATTATTTTTGCAGTTCAGTTTTGTGGCACAGAAATAACATTTTACTCTTGAAGTAATTTGAAAGAATTTAAACAAGCTGTTTTTTTTTTAATGATAAAAATTATGTTTGTCAAATAAATAATTAAATAAATATTTATTTATTTATTTAAAATAAAAACATTTTTTAAGTAAATAATATTTAAATGAATGATAAATTGTTTTATTTTTATTTTATTTATTTTTTCCCTTGGAATATTTTACTGTAAAAGAAAAATTACGGTACAAATTCTTCTTTGATTTTCAAACAATAAACCATCAACCCCAAAACTTTTTTTAAATGATAAAAATTGTGTTCGTCATTTAAATAATTAATTAAATAAATATTTATTTATTTAAAATGAATCATATATTTTTAAATAAATCATATTTATTAATTTAAAACTCCAGGTTGCATGTTCTTATCTTTAGGGCAGCAAAATGTTGTGACTATTTATTTTAATTATTTTTTTATTTTAGTAAAATATGTAACAAAATATATATATTTTTTTCCCCTTGGAATATTTTACTGTAAAATAAAAATTTTGTTTTTAAGAAAAAAATTACAGTACAAATTGCATAACTAATATTTATGGCTGTCTTCTTTCATTTTCAATTTCAATTTCATTTTCATTTTCAAACATTTCAAACAACCTCAAAACTTTTTTTTGAATGATAAAAATTGTGTTTGTCATTTAAGTAATTAATTAAATAAATATGTATTTATTTAAAATAAATCATATATTTTTAAATAAATCATATTTATTTATTTAAAACTCCAGGTCGCCTGTTCTTGTTTTTAGGGCAGCAAAATGTTGCGACTATATGTTAATTATGACTACAAAATAATAATAATAATAATAATAATAATAATAATAATAATTTTATTGTAAAGTAAAAATCTAGTATTTAACAAAAATAGCAATAATACTAATTTTAGTTGCGTAAATAATATTTATGGCTGTCTTCTTTCATTTCCAAACAATAAACCATCAACCCCAAGTGTTTTTTTTTTAATTATAAAAATTGTTTGTCATTTAAATAATTAATTGAATAAACTTTTTTTTTTTATTTAAAATAAATGCTTAAATAAGTAAAAGTAAATAAGCCTGTTCTTGTTAATAAGGCTGCAAAATGTTGATTATATAACCAGATCATGAGCTGCGTGCATGTAAATGAACAAGGTGCTGAGCTTTACTCTGAAACACACAACTGCAGTTTGCCCTAAGACACATTATGTTTTTGGTTTTAATTTAATTATTTGTCAGCCTTACCATATTTTTTTTAGCATGTTTTTCCCTAAAGTCCACTTATGAGGTCTGTCAAAGCATTGTTAATTTAGTTTGTCGTGCCTATTTTCTACCCTCTCTCTCTTTGATCCTTTTAATAAACGCTGTTAGTATACATGCAGTTTTTGCTACTGTGCCTTTAAGGCTTTATGTAAATGTTATGAAGGAGTGGAAAGCTGCTAATACTTAGGTGTTGATATGTAAATGTGGGTGGGCATATGTTAATGAGCTCGTTGTAACAACATAACCACAATGATTTCTGAAAGCAACAGTGGAGGAAGCTTTGTGTTGTGAACACAACAGTATGTTTGCAATACACTGTTTTATTTTAAATGTGCAAGAAAAATCCTGTTTTCTGTGGTAAGTTCCCTGTAAGGCTGATATTGTGTTATGTCAGACTAATTGTGTTGATCTGGTTCCTCTGTGTTGACCAGCTGTGTGTTATGTGACCCTCCGCTCATGTGGTGACTCTTCAACCGCCTTAAATTCCTTTCTGTGTGTGTATTTTCTAAAAAGTGTAGCGAATGTCTTGACTTTCACTGGAAATCCTGTTAAGTGATTTGGGATGGTGTGTTTTGGCCACTGTGACGCTGTGTTCGTTTGCTCTTAAGTAGCTTAAAATCACTCATTCAACTACAGCGTGAGCAGCTACACATCTTTTGTGTCTGTGTCTGCACTGTGCAGTACACTTAGTTTCCTTTCAAGTTGTATTATTCATTTAGGGTTTATTAATTAGTTTACTCGTTTGTTTTGGTGCTTGGTTCATTTTGTAGTTTTGTCCTTTCATTTGTTGATTTATTTATTCCTTCATTATTTTGAAGTTTGTTCTTTTTTTTTGTTGGTGCATTCAGTTGTTTAAACATTTATTTGTTTGTTCATTCCTTTATTCTTTTCATTGTTTGGTCATTCATTTTTCAGTCTTTTCATTCATTCATCAACTCGATTCATTCATTCATTCATTCATTTGTTATTTTCATTGATGGTTTGGTCATTACTTAGTGTCAGTTGTTTTTTCTTTTAGTTTTATTTGTTTGTTCATATGCATTATTTGTTTCATTCATTCATTCATTCATTTATTTTTTTATTGTTTGATTGGTCATTACTTTTGTGTCATTAGTTTTTTTTTTTTTTTTTTTTTTTTTTTAGTTCTATTTCTTAGGCATTTTTGTTTCATTCATTAATTTGTTCTTTCATTGTTTGGTCATTACTTTGAGTCAATTGCTTTTTCTTTTTGTTTTATTTGTTTGTTCATATGCATTGCTTCATTCATTTGTCCTTTTTCATTGTTTGTTTGGTCATTACTTTGAGTCAGTTGCTTTGTCTTTTCATTTCATTTGCTTGTTCATTTGCGTTTTTGAGATTCATTCATTCATTCAGTTATTTGTTCTTTTCATTGTTTGTTTGGTCATTACTTAATTGTTTTTCTTTTCATTTTATTTACTTGTTCATTTGCATTTTTCATTCATTCATTCATTCATTTATTCATTCATTTGCTCTTTTAATTGTTTGTTTGGTCATTACTTTGTGCCAGTTATTTTTTCTTTTCGTTTTGTTTGTTCATATGCATTTTTTGTTTCATTCATTCATTCATTCATTCATTCATTCATTTATTAATTCATTTGTTCATTTATCCTTTTCATTGTTTGGTCATTACTTTGTCAGTTGTTTTTTCTTTTCGTTTTATTTGCTTGTTCATATGCAGTTTTTGTCTCATTCATTCATTCATTCATTCATTCATTTGCTCTTTTCATTGTTTGTTTGGTCATTACTTGTGCCAGTTATTTTTTCTGTTCGTTTTATTTGTTTGTTCATATGCAATTTTTTTTTGTTTCATTCATTCATTCATTCATTTATTAATTCATTTGTTCATTTGTTCATTTATCCTTTTTTTATTGTTTGGTCATTTTGTCAGTTGTTTTTTCTTTCCGTTGTATTTGCTTGTTCATTTGCATTTTTGTGTTTTGTTTCTTTCATTTATTCATTTGTTCTTTCCATTGTTTGTTTTGGTCATTACTTTGTTTCCTTTTCGTTTTATTTGCTTGTTCTTATGCAGGTTTTGTTTGTCTCATTCATTCATTCATTTGTTCTTTTCATTGTTTGTTTGTTTGGTCATTACTTTGTGCCAGCTGTTTTTTATTTTGTTTTATTAGTTTATTTGCATTTTTGTTTCATTCATTCATTCATTCATTCATTTGTCTTTTTCATTATTTGTTTGGTCATTACTTTGAGTCATATGTTTTTCTTTCTGTTTTATTTGCTTGTACATATGCATTTTTTGTTTCATTCATTCATTCATTCATTTTTTTCATTTTTGGTCAGTAATTTTTTTTTTTTTTTTTTCTTTTTTTTCTTTTTGTTTGTTGGTTCATTTGTTCAAACATTATTTTTACAAGCATATATTCATTCATTCATTTATCGAGATTGAATCAATCAGTCAGTGTTTCAGTCTATCTGTCTTCCAATCATTCCTGGTTTGTTTGGTCGTTCAGTAGTTTTTTTCCCCTTTCGTTTGTTAGTTAATTTGTTTGTGTATTAATATGTTTGTTCTTTAATTAGTTTGTTCAAATGTAAGCCTTTCTCTTTTTTCTAAGTTGGTTCTTTCTTTCATTACTTTGATGTTCTACTTTGTTTTTTTTGCATGTTCTTTCATTTGTTCATTTGCTTGTTTTTCATTTCTGTTTGTTCATTTTGATGTTTTTCTTTAACCTTCATTTTGCTTCTTTCACACAGCACACACACATACGGTGTTCACATTACATAAGCCAAATAAATACCATTTTAACAGACAGAAGTGACTGTAATTTTCGACCATGGAGGGAGGGCGAATAAAAGAGAGTCAGAAAGAGCAAGAGAAAATAAAAGAAAGAAAGGCAGGCGGAGAGATGTGAGTGGAAGGGAGAGGCTGGCAGTCTCTAACCACTGTGGTCTCCAAATCATAAATTTGAGAGCGAGGGAGTGCGGTTGAGGGAAGAAAAAAAAAAGGAGTGGGTCGAGAGAAAAAAAAAAGAGCAACAGAAGGGGGAGTGATTGGAAGCGTGAGGAGTGGAACGGCACAACTCGTTTGCACTGGCACTCGTGTGGGAATTTTTGACCCTCTCCCTCTTTCCGTGACTCTCCTCGACTCGGCCAGGCGTAATTATTCCTCTCCTTTTTCACCTTGAGAGGTTTGTTCTAAAATGAGACGAGAGGGGGGATGAAAACGGCAATCAAGATGGACAAACCCAGAGCGAGAGGCTAGAACGAGGAATGAAAACAACAGGCTCTCAACGCTTGCCTTCCTGAGCGACTGACCAAAGACGAGCAGATATCTCTACTTACCCACATATGGGGGAGTGAGCGAGCGACAGACAGACAGCGAGAGGAGGGAGACCCCCAGGACACAATCACAGGAGAACGCTTTTTCTCTGCCACCTCCCTCCATTTTTTTTCTCCCCCGTTTTTTGGGCTGCTCTTCATGGGAGGAATGTGGAGGCAGCATTTTCCAGGCAAGACGCATGTTTTCGGCCAAAAGAAAAAGTGTGTGTGCATGTGTGAGTGTGTGTTTGCATGCATGCATATATGTGTGTGTGTCTGTGTGTGTGTGTGCAGTTCTCAGTGGTGTCACAAGCGCATGTCTTGGCTCCTGTCTGTGACACATCTGCAAACTAGTTTGTGTGTGTGTGCGTGTGTGCGCGCGAACACACACTGTGCATTGTGCGCCTGACTCCTTATCGTTAGTGTGTGTGTGAGTGTGTGTTTGGCAGCCAAATCCCTGGCTAATAGATCAGGAGGGGTGGAGAGAGAAGAAAAAGTGACGCAGCACAGATACGCTCTTATTAGACACTCTCACATGCACCTGGTTTATTTCAGGTCCCAGACTGCCATTCAGTGATCTGACTGCTTTAACTGCTTTTCCTGCGAGTGTCTGTTTGGTTTGGAGCAAAAAAGTGTGTGTTGCATTTCAGAAGGATTTTTTTGTTGTTTGTGCATGCATGTGTGTTTGTGTGTGTGTTTATTGTGTGACGGTGAGAGATGAGGTTGCTTGGTAACCACAAGCAGCAGTTGACAGTGAGGTGAGGCACTTGGCTGCCAGCTTTTTTTTTTAATCCAAGATTGCTTGTGTCACACACACACACACACACACACACACACACACACACACAAACACACTTATTAAAATCACAGCGGCACACCTAAGCAAGAGGTGGGGAAACTCACACATACAGTGTGATGTACACACTGCCATATTTAACACACTCTCTCTCACACACACACACACACACAGATCCACGTCAACGTAGCTCCATGGAAAAATCTCCTCATTTCCTTTTGTTTTTACAGACTTTTATTGTTCATGGGATTTCAAAGAGAGTATTACATTTCTCTCGCTCGCTTGCTCGCTCTCATTAGTTTCACATGCGTTATGGGGTAGTTCACTCAAAACTCAAAAAATATGTCATTATTTGTTTACCTTTGTGTTCTTACAAACTTTATAATGGAACACAAATGGAGATGTTTGGTGAAATGTTCATGCTGCTTTTTCTGTATAACAAAAGCGATCAAATACTGCTTTAAAAAAGCACCCTAAAAGTAATCTGTGCTAATAGGAAAATAAATTTTAAATGATTGTTTGCTGCTTTTCACCTATAGCTCTCAAATATAACGCATATTTAATCTCTGCGCATTGTGATTGGTCACATGACATGGAAGAACCAATGGTGTTCGGTTAAAAAAAAAAAAAAAAAAAAAATTAAATGCTTGTTTTCCAGTATAAATATCTAAACAGTCCTAAATCAAGATTTACTTGGTAAATGCATCAAAATTAAGTACGTTTTTTTGCTTAAAACGAGGAAAAAAAAAATGCTTGTTTTCCAGTATAAATATCTAAACAGTCCTAAATCAAGATATACTTGGTAAAAGCATCAAAATTAGGTGAGTTTGTTTAAAACAAGAATAAAATGCTTGTTGCCCAGTATAATTATCTGAACATTCTTAAATCAAGATATACTTGACAAATGCATCAAAATTAGGTGAGTTTAATGCCTAAAACATGAAAAAGGCTTGCTTTCCAGTATAAATATCTAAGCATTCTTAAATCAAGATGTACTTGACAAATGCATCAAAATGAGGTGAGTTTGTTTAAAACAAGAATAAAATGCTTGTTGTCCAGAATAAATATTTGAACATTCTTAAATCAAGATATGCTTGACAAATGCATCAAAATTAGGTGAGTTAATGCTTGAAACAAGAAAAAATGCTTGTTGTCAAGCATTTAAATATCTAAAAAGTCCTAAATCAAGATATACTTGGTAAATGCATCAAAATTAGGCGAGTTTTTTGCTTAAAACAAGAAAAAAAAATGCTTGTTTTTCAGTATAAATATCTAAACAGTCCTAAATCAAGATATACTTGGTAAATGCATCAAAATTCGGTGAGTTTGTTTAAAACAAGAATAAAATGCTTGTTTGTCCAGTATAAATATCTGAACATCCTTAAATCAAGATATACTTGACAAATACATTAAAATTAGGTGAGTTTTATGCTTAAAACAAGAAAAAAGCTTGTTTTCCAGTATAAATGTCTAAACATTCTTAAATCAAGATATACTTGATAAATGCATTAACACTGAGTGAGTTTATGCTTAAAACCAGAAAACAATGCTTGTTTTCCAGTGTATATATCTAAACATTCTTACATCAAGATATACTTGATAAATGCATCAAAATTAACTGAGTTTTATGCCTAAAACATGAAAAAAAAGGCTTGCTTTCCAGTATAAATATCTAAAAGTCCTAAATCAAGATATTCTTACTTGGAAAAATGAGTTTATGCTTAAAACAAGAAAAAAAAATGCTTGTTTTCCAGTATACATATCTAAACATTCTTACATCAAGATACACTTGATAAATGCATCAAAACTGAGTGAGTTTATGCTTAAAACCAGAAAACAATGCTTGTTTTCCAGTGTAAATATCTAAACATTCTTAAATCAAGATATACTTAAGATATACTCATTTTGGAAGTATGAACTATATTTAAAGGGAAAACAAGAATATTTTCTTTACCGCATTGCAGGGTTATCAAGGAAAACTAAAACTGAAACTTAAAATCAAAACCATAAAAATAAAAATATAAAAAAAAATTAAATTAAATATAAATATACACACAAAAAAATGCTAAAAATTTGAACTAAAATTAAAATGAAAACAGAAAATACAGAAATAAAAACTAAAATGATTTCAGTCATACCAAAATAACTGAAACAATGGCAAACATGTTTTATGCAAAAAACCTTTGAATAATTTTGGTAATGTTTTAGAAAACAAGACTTGTTGATGTCGAATGTACAATGCACCATATTTGAATGCATGTGATTGCAAATGAAATTTGAAAGGTTTGTGGAAGAAAAGTTTTCCTCACATAAAGCTGTCGTATGCTACAGAAGATTATACACACAAACCATATGAACTACTTTTATGGTTCTTTTGTTTGACATTTTGCAACTTGACAGCCAATGCTTGCCATATGTTTTCATTGTACGATTTTTTTTTTTTTTTTTAAATTGTACTTTCTGTGTTCCAAGGCAGAGAGAGAATCATGGGTTTTGAAACAACATGAGGGTATGTTTAAAAAAAGAAAAAAAAATTCTCCCTGCTGAGAGAAAACTAGAAAGACTAAGAGAAATTGTGATGCCAATAACAAATAAAAAGCCTCGCATCTCAGAAATCGATGTTTTGTCAGGATCTTTTGTGCTCTGTGATCAGAGTAAATGTGGAGATGCCCGTGGAGAATGGCTGAAGGGCCGAGATTTCCCCTGCCGTTCTCTGATTGGATAATTTCCCTGCTGGTCTCTGATTGGATAATGGTCGTGTACTGCTTGGTTCAGGCTCTGTTTGTTTAAAAAAAATCACTGAGTTTAAGTTTGTCTTCGCTGCTCTTGTCCAAAAAAGCTTTTAGAGCAGGCCTTCTGAGCTCTGAAATTGTTTACGGGTTGGAAAATGAACAGTCGGCAGAGTTTTGTGAGCATTGATTGGTTGAGCACCTACATGAAGGAGCGTGTGTGTGTGTGTGTGTGTGTGTGTGTGACCGCTGGTCTTCTGAGAGCCCAATCGTCTGTCCTTCCCTCTCTGATTTCTCCCGCTCTGATGTAGCGATCGCTCCACCATGTCATTTGTGTTTCTGTTTGATGTGTCCACTGCTCATTTAAAGCATGCCAGACCCCTGATCTCTCACATCCATTGCGCTTCCCTCCGAGAGACGCAGCTCTGCCTTAACATCTCCCACACAATTATTTTTTAATAATACTCTGGTAAATAATTCTCATTTGAAGTCCTTTTTAAATGGATTGGGGAGAGTGAAAAGACAGAAAGCGGAGAACAAGATGTTTCCCCCATAGGCTATTAAATGAAATGTATTCATAACTCTGCCCAAATGCTGTAATCTCCATGACAACAAGACACATGGCAGGGGGGCGAACGGGAAGTTCACATTTCTCTCTCTCTTTCTCTCTCTCTCCCTTTGCAGGTATAAGGCCGCAAATCATGAACGGTCCGATGCATCCTCGGCCGCTGGTCGCTCTGCTGGACGGGAGGGACTGTACCGTAGAGATGCCCATCCTGAAGGACTTGGCTACTGTGGCGTTTTGTGATGCACAGTCAACACAGGAAATACATGAGAAGGTCTGTTTGCACTATTTTTTTCCTCCACCACTAGCACTATAGCGAACATATTGTTCTAGTTGATTTGTAAGTTTATAGTATTAATTTAATAGTGTTAATTTTATTATTAATTAGATCAGCATTTTTTTTAAAATACTACGATACTGATAACAGTAAAATGATGGATGGATGGAAGGAAGAGAAAATTGGAAATTTTATAAAAATGTTATTTTAATTTTATTAATAATATTTATATAATATTATTTACTGTTATAAAATTTTAATTGATTGTTTAACATTTAAAAATATTTATTTATTTATTTCAGTCTTTACATACTACTCAAAATGTATCTCAGTATTTAAAACCTGTCAGAAACCATCATTTCACATGATTGGAAATTTTATTACAATTTTATTTTTACAATTATTATAATTATTAATAATATTTATATAACATTATTTGTTATTATACATTTTATATTATTTATTTATTTATTAACTTACTTATTTCAGCATTTACCCAGTAACATTTTCACCAAACAGATTACCTGGTACAGCAAAAATAAATATATTATTTAAATTTTTATATATATATAGAGAGAGAGAGAGAGAGAGTGAGAGAGAAAGAAAGAAAGAAAGAAGGAATGTTGTTTTATTAAAATGTTATTGTTACAATTATTATAATTATTAATAATATTTCTATAATATATTTATCATTGTAAAATGTATATTATTTAAAAAAAAACCATTTATTTATTTATTTATTTTTTAAATTATGCATTTACCCAATATCCATATGTTATATTTTCACTAAACAGATTAAATACCCGGTACTGCAAAATAAATTATAGAATATTTATATAGATATGTGTATATATAATTGGATATTTTATTTTATTTTATTTTATTTTATTTTATTTTATGCCATACCTAATATTCACAATATATCTCAATATTTAACACTTTTTTTTTTTTTTATCATTTCAACCAAACAGATAAAACACCCTAAATTAGTTTACTACAAAAATACTGCAAACAGATTTTGCTTCATTTTCTATACTTATCAACCCCAATGCAATTTTTCTACTTAAGTTTAAATCGGACAGTAAATAAATAATAAACAAGCATGCAGCAACAAATACGACGACCAATGTTGTGTGATTCACAAACTCTTATGAACCAGTTATTTTAAATTAATGATCGAAAAGACTTAAAAATGCACCAGCTGTGCGGATCTGTTACTGACTTACTGACTAGTTGTTTATATGTCAGTGTCAAAGATTTTGTTGTAATAAATGGCATTTTAATTAAAAGAACATTCAAATATGGTACATAAAATAGATTTGTTTAGTATGCATGTATGCATTCCAAACAAAAACTGCAAGAAACACTGGCTCATACAAACACACAGGCTGTGATTCATTTCATAGTGACCCAATTATCAGACCCACTATCGCTGCATATATTCATTTAGTGTAGAATCTCATTGCATTGAGTTAAATTACTCCCATTTCATCACAAGGGAAAATTGCCTGTTAAGTTTAATCATATCTTTTATTGCTGCCGAATTCAGAATTACGTGTTTGTAATGTGTGTAATTGCACAGATTAAGAAGCAGACAATTATCTAGGAGTAAATGCATGAGATGGCATGTAGATGAACATGGAAAACTCATCGGGAGAAATGCATTATGCCCACATGCTCCTCCCAGGATGCTAGAAAGAAATGATTTATGTGTCCTTAAAAAACACCCCACGGCTTTATTCTCTGATGTTTATAGTGTGGTATAAATGTGTCTGTGGCAGGTGTTGAACGAGGCGGTGGGGGCGATGATGTACCACACCATCACTCTGACCAGAGAAGATCTGGAGAAATTTAAAGCCCTCCGAATAATAATCCGCATCGGTAGTGGATATGACAATATTGACATTAAAGCAGCTGGAGAGATGGGTAAGAGCATTACAAATGCTAAGAAATGTTTCCTGCTCACAGTTTTTGGTCTTAAAGGATTAGTTCACTTCAGAATTAAACATTTCTGATCATTTACTCACCCCCATGTCATCCAAGATGTTCATGTTTTTCTTCAGTCGTAAAAAAAATGAAGGTTTTTGAGGAAAACATTCCAGGATTTTTCTCCATATAGTGAACTTCAATGGGTATCAACGGGTTGAAGGTCCAAATTGCAGTTTCAGCAACGCTTCGAAGGGCTCTAAACGATCCCAGCCGAGAAATAAGGGTCTTATCTTGCGAAACAATCAGTCATTTTCTAAAAAAAATAGTGCTTGTCTTGAACTAGCGCTGCGTCCATGACTTTGCATTACGTAGTTGAAAAGGTCACGCATGATTTAGGTGGAAATACTGACCCAGCGTTTACAAAGCAAACATGCAAAGAAATTCAAACGCTTGTTACAAAAAAAGGTAAAACAACAATGTAGGTTGATTTTGAAGTTTTTTTCACCCTATCCTACCATTTTGAACCAAACTATACAGATAAAGAACTAACCATGCCAATGTGATTACATAAGGTGTGAAGCTGTAGATGCGCATCTGCATGCAAGACGAGCGTTTGTGGTTAAAAAGTATCTGATTTTTTTTTTTTTTTTTTGTAGAAAATGACCAATCGTTTCGCTAGATTAGACCCTTAATCCTTGGTTGGAATAATGTAGAGCCCTTTGAAGCTGCATTGAAACTGCAGTTTGGACCTTCAACCCATTGGTCCCCTTTGAAGTCAAGTATCTGGAGAAAAATCCTGAAATGTTTTCCTCAAAAACCTTAATTTCTTTTCGACTGAATAAAGAACATGAACATCTTGGATGACATGGGGGGTCATTTAAAGGGATAATTCACCCAAAAATAAAGAATCTGTCATCATTTACTTAAAGGAGAAGTCCACTTCCAGAAGTCCCTTGTCATCCAAGATGTTCATGTCTTTCTTTCTTCAGTCGTAAAGAAGTTATGTTTTTTGAGTTAAACATTTCAGGATTTTTCTCCATATAATGGACTGATATGGTGCCCCAAGTTTGAACTTCCAAAATGCAGTTTAAATGCAGCTTCAAACGATCCCAAATGCGGTTGTAAACGATCCCAGCTGAGGAAGAAGCGTCTTATCTAGCGAAACAATCAGTTATTTTCATTAAAAAAATACAATGGTAAATACTTTTTAATCTCAAACGCTCGTCTTGTCTTGCACTGCCTGAACTCTGTGTATTCTGGCTCAAGACAGTTAGGGTATGTCGAAAAACTCCAATCGTATTTTCTCCCTCAACTTAAAAAATCATCCTACGTCGCTGCAGAAGTACCAACCCAGTCTTTGCAAAGTAAACATGTGAAAAAGATTAAACGCCCTTAACAAAAAAGGTAAAACAGCGATACAGGGCAATTTCGAAGTTGAGGGAGAACATGAGATGGGAGTTTTATGAAATACCCTAACTGTCAGAAAGACAGTCCAGGCAGACTAAGACAGGATGAGCGTTTGAGATTAAAAAGTATTTAAATTGTATTTTTTTTAATGAAAATAACCGATTGTTTCGCTAGAAAAGACCCTTCTTCCTCAAATGGGATCGTTTACAACCACATTTAAGATCATTTGAAGCTGCATTTAAACTGCATTTTGGAAGTTCAAAATCGGGGCACCACACCAGTCCATTACATGGAGAAAAAATGCTAAAATGTTCTCCTCAAAAAAACGTAATTTCTTTACAAAAGACATGAACATCTTGGATGACAAGGGGGTGAGTAGATTATCTGTAAATTGTTGTTCTTGAAGTGGACTTTTCCTTTAACCATCAGGTTATTCCAAACCTGTATAAGTCTCTTTTTTTTTTTTTTTTTTTTCTGTTGAGCACAAAAGAAGATATTTTGAAGAATGTTAGTAACCAAGCATTTGGTGGTAGCCGTTGACTTTCATATTTTTGTCCATATTATGAAAGTCAGTGGCTGCCATTAACTGTTTGGTTGCCAACATTCTTCAGAATATCTTCTTTTGTAAAGACATACAAATGGACGTTTGCTCCATAAAAAAATAAAAAATAGTAATAACAATAATCATAATAATAGTCACACTTTACTTTGAAGCCTTTAACATAATGCATAGAAAAATAATTTTAATGCATTATGCATTGTAATGCACCTTATAATGCATTGTATTATCTTGTGAATAATTGTAACCACAGTTATAATACATTATAATAATTAGCTATTTATTATTACATATGTGTAATGCATTAAAGCCTGACAAACATTTACAAATATTATATTATAATATGTGACCCTGGACCACAAACCAGTCGTAAGTAGCACAGGTATATTCGTAGCAATAGACCCATACATTGTATGGGTCAAAATTACCGATTTTTCTTATATGCCAAAAATCATTAGGATATTAAGTAAAGATCATGTTCCATGAAGATATTTTGTAAATTTCCTGCCATAAATGTATCAAAACTTAATTTTTGATTAGTAATATGCATTGCTAAGATCTTCATTTGGACAACTTTAAAGGCGATTTTCTCAATATTTAGATTTTTTTTGCACCCTCAGATTTCAGATTTTTAAATAGTTGTATCTTGGCCAAATATTGATCCTGTCCTAACAAATCATACATCAATTGAAAAAGCCTATTTATTCAGGTTTCAGATGATGTATAAATCTCAATCTCAAAAAAAAGTACCCTTGTGGTTTTGTGGTCCAGACTCACATATTATATTATATTATATTATATTATATTATATTATATTATATTATATTATATTATGCTATATTGTAATGCATTTTAACTTAAATTAATTATTTCAATTATTTATGAAAACATATAATGCATTACAACATATGAATATTGAAATAATGCATTGCACATAATGCATTATACCTAAAAAATATTGTCGAAAAATGAGGTACCAAATTGTTTGAGCATCTTTCTGTACATTAATATAAACCTAATTAATGACAGTGAGAAACCTGAAAGATAGATGATATTGTGAAAAGCCATAGCACATGTAATGTTCAATGTATGAATGTGTGTTTTGCTTCTAAAGATGCTCTTCTGACAGAAAACACACTGTTGAGATCAAATACTGCTTAGCTGAGAAACCAGGTTCAGTCTTTGTTCAGAAATACAAAGTGCAAAAATATACTACTTTGCATGTAGTGTGGAAAAGTTCGATGTTCAAAAGAGTAAAACGGCAATAAGAAGACTGTCAGAGACAGAAGGAAGTATAGGAGGGCTAATTGTTCCTCTGGGACAGACTTTATATGCTTAGAATAAAAGGAGAAATTTTACAGATACAAATCGGTGAATGAAGAGAAGACAGGATCAGAGGTTACTTGACTATCAGCGTTAATAGACCATCTGAGGCCATTTGAATCTGGTTTATGGAGTGGTCTGATATGTAAATATGGATCTTTTCCTGTTGCATAATAATTGTGCATGTCTGCAGGTATTGCAGTGTGCAATATTCCATCAGCTGCCGTGGAGGAGACAGCAGACTCTACGCTTTGCCATATCCTGAACCTGTACAGGAGGAACACCTGGCTGTACCAGGCCATGCGTGAGGGCACACGGGTCCAGAGCGTGGAGCAGATCAGAGAGGTTGCGTCAGGGGCCGCCCGCATCAGAGGAGAAACACTTGGACTTATTGGCTTTGGTGAGGGACAGAAACACTGAAACATTATGATATAATGCAAAAGTGTTGTTATTATTAGCTAAAAATTTAAAAATGTTCATTGTTAATTGAAATAAATTCTAAATATCATTCCACAAACTTAAAAACAAAAATTATGTTGCTTTGGCAAATTAAAAAAAAAAAAAGAAAAAGAAAAATTAAAACTTAGAATTATAATAAAAATAATTTAAAATAAAAAATAAGCTGAATTAAATTAAAAATGAAGTTAAAAAATTATAAAAGCAAAAAAAAAACAAAAAAAAAACTAAATTACTAAAACCTAAATTAAAAATGAAAAAAGAGATATATAAAATATTGGTAACACTTTACAATAAGATTCCTTTAGTTAATGTTTGTTAATGTTTTAACTAACATGAATGAAAAATACATTTATTACAGTATTTATTAATCTTTGTTAATGTTAGTTAATGAAAATACAGTTGTTCATTGTTAGTTCATGTTAATTCACAGTACATTAACTAATGTTAACAAGCACAACTTTTGATTTTAATAATGCATTGGTAAATGTTGAAATTAACATGAATTAGGATTAATAAATGCTGTAGAAGTATTGTTCAATTCTTAGTTCATGTTAACTAAAGTTAACTATGTTAGCTAATGAACCTTATTATAAAGCGTTACCAAAATATTAATAAATACTATAAATGTGTATTAATAATACTAAAAATAACAGTTAAGCGAATTTGGTAATAATGTAATTTAAGTTAAATTGTTGCTGTTATTATTAAACTAATCATTATTTATCATAACCATCATATCAAACTAATTATTATTTATTATTAAAATATACACATACATTCCGTGAAACTGACTTATTTTTATAATTGAATGAACATGAACTAATTTACTGTTTAAGCAGCAAAGTCACTGCAACTATGAAATAATGCAAATTAAATTATGTAGTGTTAAAAATGTGCATGAAAAATCTTCACATGTTGATATGCATATATCAGCATCATTTATCAAGACTAATTTCAAGCATTTAGGAAAATTTCAATTAAATGACAACTTTTGCCCGGGAGATATATGCCATGAAGATATTACAGAAATACTACAGGAATAGTTAGAATAAATCTAGTCAGGTCACTCATGTAAAATTTTTGTTTAACAAAAGTCAGTGTTTGGACCACAGAACTAGTCATAAATGTAATTTTTTTTAAAATTGAGAATTATACTTTTGACTAAATAAGCTTTCCATTGATGTATGGTTCATTAGGATAGGACAACATTTGGCCAAGATACAACTATGTGAATATCTGTAATCTGCAAAAAAAAAAAAAACATTGCCTTTAAAGTTGTCCAAATGAAGTTTTTAGCAAGGCATATTACTAACCAAAAATACGTTTTGATATATTTATGGTATGAAATTTTCAAAATTTCTTCATGGAGCATGATCTTTACTTAATATCCTAATGATTTTTTGGCATAAAAGAAAAATCTATAATTTTGACCCATACAGTGTATTTTTGGCTATTGCTACAAATATACCCGTGCTACTTATGACTGGATTTGTGGTCCAGGGTCACATATACATATACAGTCTCACATATATATAAAGTCTTTTCTGCTGGATGGTTTTGTGTTTACATGTTTGTGTATGTCTCATAGGCCGATCGGGGCAGGCAGTGGCTGTTCGAGCAAAAGCATTTGGCTTCAATGTGATCTTTTATGACCCGTACCTGCAAGACGGTTTAGAGCGATCGCTGGGCGTCCAGAGAGTTTACACCTTACAGGATCTCCTGTACCAGAGCGACTGCGTGTCCCTCCACTGCAACCTAAACGAACACAATCACCACCTCATCAACGACTTCACCATCAAACAGGTACATTACACACAAAGGCCCCATTAATCACATTCTGCTATCATGAGTGCCATCTAGTGGCTGTGGTGTGAACATGACTGTGAAATATCATGTATGATGTTTTGTCAGATGCGACAGGGAGCATTTCTAGTCAACACAGCACGAGGGGGTCTGGTGGATGAAAAAGCCCTGGCTCAGGCTCTCAAAGAGGGCAGGATACGGGGGGCCGCCCTGGATGTTCATGAGTCTGAACCCTTCAGGTAACATTTGTAATGATATAATAATTGTAATCCAGTCTCCATGTTACTTTGTCTTAAGATATTGGATGCAGCTCTAAACATTTCTTTAGCTGCACCCAAATTTGCATGCTTTTAGCTTTATATAAGATGCAAAATTAGCATTAGTACATACTAGATATTACAGTTCATTAAAAAAGACTATTGTTTCTGGTGGATTTTAAAAATATGCATACATAGCCCTATTCGGACAGTAATTGTTTTTTATGGGGACATGAGTTATTTTCACCATTTACAGGGGGTAGTCTGTGATTTTATTGCTGTCCCAATACAGAATGTCGGTGTTTATCTCTCACCACATGCGTAAAAATCAGTTTTTTGATGAACACTGGGGTCGTGTGATAATTTAATTGCCATCTGAATCCAGAACACCGAACACTGTGTTAAATGTGTAACTGTTGTACTTTGTTGTAATTTCCTTTTTTTTTTCCCTGTTTTTTTTTTTCCCCCAGCTGTACAAAAATGGCAAAACTTGCAAAGCTTAGTTACTGCTTACTTGTCAGCTCTGGCTTTAATACTTTTCTTGAACATTTAACATTGTTGAACTACATGTTTATTTTATTTTATTTTATTTTATTTTATTTTATTTTTAAACCTGGGTTAAATTGCTTCTGCTTTATTTATTGTATTATTGTCACTTGATTTTTCTTATTCTCATTTGATAAAGTTACCAACATTTTTAGTATTCAAAATTAATACATTTTAATATCGAAATGTTTTTAACCAAGGTTGAGTAATAATACATTTTAAGGTAATAAATTTATTTAAATGCAAATACATTTTTTAATTATTACTTTTATTAAAAAAAGATGCAATAAATTGATTAAAAGACATTTATAATGTTACAAAAAATCTGTTTAAAATAAATGCAGGTCTTTTAAACTTTCTATTCATCAAACATTTCATCCTTGAAATGTATCACTGTTTACACAAAGAATATGGAACAGATTTTTAGATAATAACAATAAATGTTTCTTGAGCAGCAAAACAGCATATTAGAATGATTTCTAAAGGATCATGTGACACTGAAGACTGGAGTAATGATGCTGAAAATTCAGTTTTGATCACATGAATTAATTACATTTTAAAATGTATTTGTAGAATCCAATTAGTTTAAATTTTAATAATTTGACAGTATTTTTAAACAAATAAATGCAACCTTAATGAGCTGAACTAAGAGACTTCCTTAAAAACATTAATATCTTATTCGTGGTAGTGTATGTAATGTGTAGCAAAATGATATATAGTTTAATTCTGTCTTCCTTATCCTCTGGGTTTCTCTCAGTTTTTCTCAGGGTCCTCTGAAGGACGCTCCCAATCTAATTTGCACCCCTCACACAGCGTGGTACAGTGAGCAGGCCTCACTAGAGATGAGAGAGGCAGCGGCCACTGAGATCCGCAGGGCCATCACTGGTATAAAATCTTCCAATAACTTTATTAGAATGTTTGCTGTTAAAAATGTAACCACTTCTGATGATGTCATCATCATAGAATGTTTGTGCTACATTGTGATTATCAGTGGGTTACATGGTTAATTGTGCTTAATGCATTGAATGTGATCTATGAAGGGAAATCTTTCTTTCATTTTTGTCTATATTGCATGTATTTTCAAGCTATCATTTTACCTCAAGCATTATTCTTTTCCTGCCTAGCAAGCACATGTATTTCTTTTAGGGAATGTAAATCTTGTTCTTTTTATAAACTCTGGCTCCGTTTCCTCTAAGCGTCCGTACATCAGTCATCATATCTCGGATTTGTTCTGGTTTTCAGGTCGTATTCCAGACAGTCTCAGAAACTGCGTCAACAAAGAGTTTTTTGTGACTACAGCGCCGTGGGGGGTGATGGAGCAGCAGGTACATCCGGAGCTCAACGGCGGAGCCTACAGGTGACAAACGAGATTTTAAACATGCACAGAATGCCATCTGTTTTTTCATACATTACCTCATTCATCATATTATACTAACCCTTTTTCTATCCATCCTTGAGTTTTTTTTACCATCTTGAACACTTTCTTTTCTAAGATTGACTGGAACTGGTTCTTATTTAGAACCGGACCCAAAAGATTTCCAACGCATTCAGTTCTGTTAATCTTTCAGTCCTAAAAATATGTTTTAAGATAATTAACCTTTCTAAAATAATTTTCTTTATTAATTATAATTCATATTTCTATTAATTATAATGTATTTTTGATTCATTTTAATTATAATGAATATTTTCTTATCGTATATATTCAGATATATATATATATATATATATATATATATATATATATATATATATATATATATATATATATATATATATACATTTTTTTTTTTTTTATTTAATAATTTAACTACTTTTAATACTATAACTATCTATAGAAAAGCAGCATGTGATATATTATCTTAAATAAAGTTTATTTTTCCTTCCACGTTGTTTTCAATATAATAATCATAATTTTGTGAAATTTATGAGCTTAAAACAAGAAAAAGTATTTGCCAGTTAGACACTTTTAGAAAATAATTTAGTTAATAATATAATACTAAATAGTAAAAGTAGTAGTAGTAATAGTTTAGTAGTAGTAGTTTAGTAGTTTAATAGTAATAGTTTAATAAAGGGTATAATAAATATCAGTTGTTATTAAATAATAAATAGAATTTTAATTATAGAATTTACTTAAATAGTTTTGTAAATAAAATAATAATAAATATTGGTGCTGTGAAACGATTAATCACGATTAATCGCATCCAAAATAAAAGTTTTTGTTTACGTAATATATGTCTATACTGTGTATATTTATTATGTATACATAAATACACACACATACAGTAAATATTTTGAAAATATTTATATGTACATGTATATATTTATATTAATATAATTAATATTATATATAAATATTTTTAATATATAAACATAACATATTTTTCTTAAATATATACATGCATGTGTGTATATTTACATATACATAATAAATATACACAGTACACACACATGAATTATGTAAACAAAAACTTTTATTTTGGATGTGATTAATCGCGATTAATCGTTTGACAGCACTAATAAATATTAATAGTGATAGTTTAATAAATGGTACAATAAATACAATAAATAAAAAAGATTTTACTAAAATTGTACAATAAATAGTATAATAATAAATCGTAATAGTAAATATTTTAATTAATAATGAATTGTGTTTTTAAATGTATTTTTGTTTAGCCATGAATGAAATTGTTGATAAACCTGAATCAACAAATTAAATCTAAACTGAAACCAGAATGAAACCCTGTTCTTTTCCCCACTGGACTCCAGATCACTCCTTCCTCGCTGTGAGATGAAATACTCAATAAATTCATTGATTCAGTACAGCAGCTATGTTCAGCTATGCAAACCCCCTTCATTAGTTCATCCCTGTTTAGTGAGTGTTATCCCTCCAGATCGCCATATGCAAATAGACTCAAACAAGACCGCCGTCTGTCCCTGTGGCACACATAAATTAACTTCAACAGAATCACCTCTAGATTTACCCGCTGTGACCCTTCTGAACATTTCCCTAAACTAACACCTCATTTTTATGCACTTAACTCTCCAAACCTCACATATAAAAACACACACGCACGCACACCAGCCCCAATTGTGTTGCTCAGTCTGATTGCTTCTCTCGCTCAGCAGAGTGGCCCAACCGCTACCAGCCGTTTCTCCAGGCGGCCTGCAAGACAAAATGTATACCTAAACAATGACAGGTAAATACTCACAGTGTACTGAAACACAGAGATAAAGACACTGTCCAAGTAGCTCTTAAAGAACAAAACAATGTCTAAAACATCAAAGATATTCTCTCTTTGATTCTTCACCTTTTGTTTTTACATTTCTCATTCTCATAGAACATGCAAATATCATGTGATGCCTGCTAATTGATTTCTCATTAGTTCTGTTGTTTTAGTTATACACTACAAGTCAAAATTGTTTGAACAGTAAGATTTTTGATTTTTAAAGAAGCCTTTTCTGCTCACCAAGCCTGCATTTATTTGATCCAAAGTACAGCAAAAACTATTATTTTTTTTTTTTTTACTATTTAAAACAACTGTTTTCTATTTGAATATACTTTAAAATATAATTTATTCCTGTGATTACAAAGCTGAATTTTCAGAATCATTACTCCAGTCTTTAGTGTCACATGATCCTTCAGAAATCATTCTAATATGCTGATTTGCTGTTCAAGAAACTTTTTATTATTATTATTATTTTTATTATTATTATTATTATTATCATCATCATGAATATTTAAAACAGTTGAGTACTTTTTTTTTACAGGATTATTTGATTATTACTTTGGATCAAATAAATGCTGGCTTTGTGAGCAGAAGAGACTTATTTAAAAAAAAAAAAAAAAAAAAACATTAAAAATGGTAAAAATGTTTTTTTGTTGTGTTTAAATAAGACTGATTGTGTATGGGGGCCCATTTGTGCCACTTTTTTAAAATTTGTGAAAATTTGTTTCAAGAAAGAAAAATTAAGAAAGAAATACATGATAATGTAAACATAATGACTATAAATGATCCATTAATATTCATGATTAGAAATGTACAATTTTTAGTATCATTGATTAGGTTCTGCACTGATATATAGATTTTTTTTATGTAATATTTAACATGCATTATTGACATTTTTAAAAATTTGTTTATAGACTTGAGTATATTCTCATTAAATTAAATGAAGAATTCTTTGATTTTAAAATCTAGCCATTTAAAATCTGTAAAGCTGATCCATTTACTGATACAAGTCTCTTCTGCTTGCCAGGGCTGCATTCATTTGATAAAAAAAAAAATACAGTACAAACAGTAATATTCTGAAATATTATTACAATTTAAAATAACTGTTTTCTATTTAAGAAAAAATGTGATTTATTCCTGTGATGCTAAGCTGAATTTTCAGTATCATTACTATTTTCAGTGTCACATGATCTTTTAGAAATCATTTGAATATGCTGGTTTGCTGTTCAAGAAACATTTTATTGTTGTTGTTGTTATTATAATTGTTGTTGTTGTTGTTGTTGTTGTTGTTGTTGTTAATATTATTATTATACATGGTTAAAACAGTTGAGTGTTTTTTTTTTCCAGGTTTGTTTGATGAATAGAAAGATCCAAAGATCAACATTTATCTGAAATGAAAACCTTTTGTAACATACACTATATATATACCATTCAAAAGAGTCAGTAGGAAAGAAATGACAGAAATTAATACTTTTATTTAGCAAGGATGCTTTAAATTGATCAGAAGTGATGATAAAGACATTTATAATGTTACAAAAGATTTTTATTTCAGATAAATGCTGTTCTTCTGAACTTCCTATTCATTAAAGAAACCTGGAAAAAATCTACTCAGCTGTTTTCAATATAATGATAATAAATGTTTTTGAGCAGCAAATCAGAATATTAGAATGATTTCTGAAGGGTCATGTGACTGGACTAATAATGCTAAAAATTCAGGTTTGAAATCAGGAATAAATTACATTTTAAAATATATTCAAATAGAAAGCAGTTAATTTAAATAATAAAAATAGTTCAAAATTGTACAGTTTTTGCTGTACTTTGGATCAAATAAATGCAGGCTTGGTGAGCAGAAGAGACTTATTTAAAAAAAATATTAAAAATCTTCCTGTTCTGAAACTTTTCACTGGTAGTGTTATTTACTTCATGTAATCAGCTGTGTTGTGTGTGCATCTGTTGTGTTAAATAACTGTGATTTTGTATGGGGGCCCATTTGTGCCACTTTTGTTTGAAAATTTGGGAAAAATTATTTGAGAATTCAGTAAATGTACTCAATGAATCAAGAAAAAAATACATGATAATGTAAACATAATGACTATAAATTTTCCATTCATATTCATGTGTAGAAATGTATATTTTTTGTATAATGAGTTAGTTTCTACACTGATATATTGATTTTTTTTATATATTTTTTTAAATGTAATATTTAACATGCATTATTGACATTTTTAAAAAAATTGTTTATAGACTTGAAGTATATTCTCATTTTGATGTTTTTTTTTTTAATGGAATGAAATGAAGAATTCTTTGATTTTTAAATCTAGCCATTTAAAATCTGTAAAATTGCTACATTTAAGTATCTTCTGCTTGCCAAGGCTGCATTTATTTGATGAAAAAAATACAGTAAAAACAGTGATATTATGAAATATTATTACAATTTAAAATAACTGTTTTCTATTTAAATATATTTTAAAATGTAATTTATTACTATAAATCAAAGCTGAATTTTCAGCATCATTACTCCAGTCTTTAGTATGACTTGATTTTTCCAAAATCATTTTAATATGCTGAATTGCTGCTCAAGAACCATTTATTGTTAATATCAATGTTGAAAACAGTTTGTAGAAGCCGTGATAATTTTTTCGAGATTATTTGATGAATACATGTGAATATTTTATTTGAAATAAAAATCTTTTATAAAATTATAGAAGTCTTTACTGTCACTTTTAATCAATTTAATGCATCCTTCCTGAATAAAAATATTAACATCTTTAAAAAAAGAGAAAGATTTCAATCAAATGTACCAAAACTTTCGCTAGAGTATAAATTAACAAAACTTTCTCAGCCAAAGTGAAGCTTTTGAGTTTGTAATCACATGATAAAGGGTGGAGCGTAAAGCTGATGAGCTCATTATACCTCTATTTTCTCCAGGTTTCCTCCTGGTGCGGTGGGTGTGTCTCCTGGTGGCATGGGTGGACAAATAGAGGGCATGATGCCCGGCGGGGTGCCCGGTGCCCATCCCCTGCCGCCGGGCACCCAGCCCAGCCTCGCCCCGTCCCCCACCCAGCTCCTCAAACACAACGACCATAGAGAACACCTCGCCAAGTCATAACCACGACGAGCACACGCACCTGACCACTGACCGACAGTCATTCAGCAAAACTGCAAATCAAAGAGACTAAGAGACAGTGAACGGGTGAACAAGCAATCAGCTGCCGCTAGCTGCACCGGAGACATGCTTCACGGACGTCTCTCCACCGTCTTGTTTTCAGTTTCAGTGTTTATCCATTCATTTACGTTTGTTTCTGTTGTTCTTGTGAGGGGAGGACATCATTTCCACCTGTTTTATAGCAGGTGGGCGGTGCTTTCTTGTCAGGGGGCGTGGCACAACGGCCACGCCTCTTTCCACACGCACCACTTACAGAGTTCAAAATGTTGACAGTCTTCTTCCTCCTTGCCTTATTTGGGCACCTAAACAAAACCGTTTCAATATCGTTTCTTTCTTTGAATCCACAGAATTAGTGCTTGTCTTTGTTTCAGTGTTAAAAGTGCTTGATAATGAAAAAATATATATATACATTGTATTAAGAGAACAGAGGTAAAGGCTGTTCTTGGGCAAAAACAAAGATTAATTATTAGCTTTTTTTCCTGACATTTTGCGTAGTTGACCTCTCGTTTACAGAATTGCACAAATTCAACAAGCACCAGCTCAGAAAGCACTCCTCTTTAAGACCCAAGAGCACAGCGTTTTACTGATATACCCAATTAATTTTAATTTAAAAGGAGTTTTTGGGATTTGAAATACAAACCGCGTCAGGTTTCTCCGGAAATGGCTATTTGGATTCGAGTGAATGTCACCGTGAGGAACATAGTTTTGATTTTGTTTGCTTTCAAAAAAAAAAAAAAAAAAAATGAATAGATGGCAGCTCACACAGAAAAGGGACTGGAGTGAAAAACCGCCCCTGTCTCAGGAAGAACATTTGCCGGTTACTCCGAAACACGCGACGACGGCCCCGTCTAAATACTCGCTCCTTCCCGTTAGCCTACCCGAGGTATTTTTATAGATCTGACATCCAGTGCGTTTTTGGTGTTGAATGTATGGCAGTTAAATTAGATTTGTATTGTCTAGTTTAATGTTTTTGTAACCATACTTTCCTGTGATCCTCTCCCTGTTCCTTTTTATTTTGGGTTCTTTATGTGGAAGCGCACTGTTCGGAGCTCATTGTGTTGTTTATATGCAATATTCTGAGGTCCTCGGCCAACTCCAGTCAGGTTGGTTCTGGAACTGTAGGTTTGGTTTTTAGTGTGAGTATTTGTATTTGTTTATTGTACCGAGGTGAACATTTAGCATACAGTACAGTTCAAATAAAAAATACCATTCTGACTTTCTATACTGTGCTTGTGTGTTTGTCTCACTTTTACATACACATTTGTGACCCTGTGAAGCCAGTCATAAGTAGCATGGGTATATTTGTAGGAATAGCCAACAAAATTATTGTTTTTTCTTTTTATGCCAAAAATCATTAGGATAATAAGATCACGTTATATGAAGATATTTTGTTAATTTCCTAAGGTAAATATATCAAAACTTAATTTTTGATTAGTAATATGCATTGCTTAGAACTTCATCTGAACAACTTTAAAGGCAATTTTCTCAGTACTTTGTTTTTTTTTTTTTTTTTTTTGTTTTTTTTTGCACCCTCAGATTCCAGATTTTCAAATAGTTGTATTTCGGCCAAATATTGTCATATCCTAACAAACAATACATAAGTGGAAAGCTTATTTAATTCTCAATTTCAAACTAATTGACCCTTATGGCTGGTTTCGTGGTCCAGGGTCACATTTATGATGGTCTGACAGGATTTGCAGCAGAGTGACCTTCAGATGACCCCTGCATGCGTTTGGACGCCACAAGAGGTCGCTGTGGATCTGGGTTTATAGTTTTGTTTATGCATTGACAATGTTCCCTCATATTTATATGCTTATTTATCACTCTTAAATCACACTTGAATGTTCTTGAGGGTTTCAAGAGAACAATTTGTTGTGTTTTTTCCCTCTCTAAAAGGCTAGTTTCTTTATTATTTCTTAAGAACGTGAAGACTCATTGCATTAGATGCAAAATATCAAAGCCAGCGGCATCTGCAAACACATTTTTCACACACTACTTTAAACAATAATTTAAAGATCTTTTAAAACCCAATATATTTATTGCTGTAAAATGTTTTTTTTTTTTGAAAAGTGTATTTTGCTTATGCTATATTGCTTTAAAATAAATGCATCAAGGCTGTTTATTTGATTAAAAATGCAAAAAAAAAATATATATATATTTTGTGAAATATTCTTGCAATTTAAAATAGTGGTTTTCTATTTTAATATACTTTAAAATAGAATTTATTCCTGCAATACAAAGCTGAATTTTGAGGATCATTACTCCAGTCTTTATTGTCACATGATCCAGAAATCATTTTATTATGAAACAGTTGTGCTGCTTCATTTTTAATTTTTAATTTTTTTTTTTTTTTTTTTTTTTTGGAACCTGTGATACTTTTTTCCAGGATTCTTTGATGAATAAAACATTAAAAAGAACAGCATTTGTTTAAAATAGAAATCTTTTGTAACAATATATACTATCGTTCAAAGTTTGGGGTCAGTACATTTTTTCTTTCCTTCTTTCTTTGAAAGAAATTAATAGTTTTATTCAGCAAGGATGTTAAATTGAAAAAAAGTGATGGTAAAGACTTACATTGTTAGAAAAGATTTCTGTTCTGAATAAATGCTATTCTTTTTAACTTTTTATTCATTTAAAAATCCTAACAAAAAGTATCACAGGTTTCAAAAAATATTAAGCAGCACAAATGTATCGAATGCTGATTTTAAAAAAATACAAAAAATAAATAAATTAGCATATTACAATGATTTCTGAAGGATCGTTTGACACTGAAGACTGGAGTAATGGCCGATGAAAATTCAGCTTTACATCACAGAAATAACTTGTATGTTAAAGTATATTCAAATAGAAAACTTTTATTTAAAATTGCAATATTTTATAATTTTATTTAGTTTTTTTTCTGTATCTTTGATAAGCATAAGAGACTTTAACATTAAACATTAAAAATCTTACTGATCCCAAACTTTTGAATGGCAGTGTATACATTGACATTTAACATTTATGGCAGGTGACCACTGGCTTAAATGTTCAAGTACATTGAATTTTTTAAAAATTATTATTTATTATTTAATTTGTTTTAAGTTAAATGATGCTATTAAAAAGTGTATTTTTAAACTTCATAAAACATAAAACATAAAAGTGTAGTTTAGTAAATTATTTCCTAAGTAAATTGTCTGGCACATTAACTTTGACTCTTTGATCAGTTTAATGCAAGACCATGAAAGTGTAACAATTTGATATAGCCTGACAATAAAATGTTCATGTTTTTATGTGTTTGTAAATTTAGCCTATTCATTTTCCAGTATTCTCTTATCATCTTGTTTCGCTGATAAGCCTGTGCTTTGTCCTCGCTACTAAAATGTTTGCTTAGTGCTGATATTATGGGGTGTGGCGTTCAGATATGACAGGACTTTGAACTCTGGCATTGTTTTATGCGTCTCAGTAGATCAGTGCTGTCATAGTTAGAATAGTTAGCATGGATAGACAGATGCCTGACAGTGTTTTGGTGTTACAGTGAATGTCATGAAACTAAATCTATTCTTAATGTTGGTCATGCTTGTGAACAGTTGAAAAGTTTTCCAGTGCAATGCAATGCAATGCAAAAAAATAAAAATAAATAAATAAACATAAGGAATGCGTTTTTATATAGTATCATGGTATCATATATTGAACAACTATTTCAAAACAAATGAAACTTTATCAAATGCATATATCATGCAGCAAAATTATTTTGCAGCTTCCAAAATAAATAAAATTAAGTTATAGAGAATTAAAGAGAAAATCTGTGACTACTAAATATAGGCCAATAATAAGTGAGAAAAACATATGTTAAAAACAATCATATAGTTTAAGGTTATTAATAAAAGATTAATAAAATTATATATATATATATATATATATATATATATATATATATATATATATATATATATATATATATATATAATTATTTAGCAAAATTATTTAGCAAAATTTTAGCAAAATTATTTTGCAGCTTCCAAAATAAATAAAATTAAGTTATAGAGAATTAAAGAGAAAATCTGTGACTACTAAATATAGGCCAATAATATGTGAGAAAAACATACGTTAAAAACAATCATATAGTTTAAGGTTATTAATAAAAGATTGTTGTAGAAAAGAAAATAGGAATATAGGAGTGGCTTTTGTATTCTGGCTCCTCCCACTTCCGCTGTACAGGTGAGTCGTGCGTAACGTCATCGAGCATGAAGGGAGGAAACTGCGTTTGGTAGCCAAGTTTTTCCTTCTAAACTGGGTTCAAATACACGGATACAGATATGTGCGATTTCGGTAAGACGGTAATTTATTTCTTTTTTATTGCAGGTGCGAGAATTATGCGTGATTTATAGTTGAACTAAAGCCAGAGGAAAGAAACCTCTGACAATCAGTCATTTGTTCTCGTTAGGTGCGCGTCTGTTGTAGTGTTTACATTTTACTCATTTCTGTTCCCTGTAGAAAAGAATATTTAGCAGTGGGATAAACCTTCAGGAACAATATTTTGCACAAAATCCTGATAAAGCAGATTAGAAAATGGGATTTACGTCACTCTTGTACTTTATACGTAACATTATGAACTATAATAAAATCAACCGATATGTATTGATATATATCTATTTTTATTGAAGGAAAGCTTAATATATATGCCAATACGTTACAATAAGTAAAGTCCGCTAGATTCAGCCACTAGTTCATTGCAAAACTGGTTAATAAACGTTTAGTTAGTTCTGAGAAAAGCTCTAGCAGTATTTGTTATCTAATGTAATACATTTTTAGGTGTGACTTTTAAAACCACTGTATGGAATTATACTATATTCTAGACAAGCAGAAAGGCCCTGGGCGGCTGATGAAAAAAGGACTGACCCTCATTGTCATCGGTCATGTTAATTTCATCCTGAGTGCCATAGTGCATGGCAGCGTATTACGCCATGTATCCAAACCCAGCAATGAGATCTCAACAGAATATACTGTATCAAACATCATCTCTGTCACCTCAGGACTGCTGGTGAGTGGTTGTGCTTCTGTCTATTTCCAAATTCATGCTGATTCAACTCATGCGTGTAATGTCCAAGTTATGCTTTCTGTATTTTAAGAATGTTCAGTCAGAAACGGCCTGGTCACATGTCTGCAAATGTAAATCAAAGAATACTTTGGGTGTGCTATGTCACCCAGTTCACCTGAGTGATTCTGCATATTGACTTAAAGTTGCCGAAAATTTACTCAACCTCAGACAATCCAAAATATATATGAGTGTGCTTATTCATCAGAGCAGATTTGGATGTCAATTTAGCATTGCGTTACTTGCTTACCAGTGGATCCTCTGCAGTGAATGGGTGCCGTCAGAATGGGAGTCCATACAGCTGATAAAAAGATCACAATAATCCACAAGTAATCCACATGACTTCAGTCCATCACTTAACGTCTTATGAAGCGAAAAGCTGTGTGTTTGTAATAAACAAATTCATCATAAATATGTTTTTAATTTCAAACTGTTGCTTCTTGTCAAAATAGTCCATAATAATCCATAATAATGCTTCCTCCAGTGAAAAAGTCCATCCTCTGTTGTCCTCTCATATCAAAATCCACCAACATGTTTGTTTAGAACCAGGGGCCAGTTGCATAAACTTAGCCTCTGTGTTAAGACAGTGTCTTAAGAACTAGTTTGACCAACTAGCAGTTAACCAAGAGTAATCAGTCTTATATTTTGGATTCAACTGAGACTAATCTATGTTTTTATGTAAACGAGTGTAAAAAAATTTTGACCAGTCTTAAAGAAAAAAATGAGATGACTAACTTTTAAGACTAGTCTAAACCCTTTATGCAACCAGCCCCTGTTTTGAACTATTTTCACTTGTAAATTGTGCTTGATCTGTGTATATTTCTCTCCCGATTCAGACGGACAATCTTTTTCACTGGAGAAACCAGTGCATAGACAGTGGAATGTGGACTTGTTTTAAAGTTAAAAAGTCTTAATGATTACTTTTTTTTATTACAAATACACAGCTTTTTGCTTCACGTGATGTTAACATGAACTGGAGTGGTGTACGTTACTTGTGGATTATTGTGATGTTTTTATCAGCTGTTTGGACACTGACGGCACCCATTCACTGCAGAGGATCTAAATTTCTCCAATTCTATTCGGATAAACAAACTCGTATAAATCTTGAATGAAAAAAAAAAAAAAGTTCAACAATTTCATTTTTGGGTGTACTGTTCCTTTAAGCTGTTTAGAAAAGTTCTTATAATACACACATGCTTATAATTTCACACATATGTAACACATTAAACTTTTTGGGGTTCCTGAGTAGCTTTAACATTTCTACATTTTCCCACAGAACGAGAAAAATAAAATGCCACTGAATGTCCTCAAACCTAATCATGTTGACATGTTTTTCTCAGAGCATTGCAAGTGGAATTGTTGCAATATTGGTGTCAAGAAATATTACCAAAATAAAACTGGTAAGTAGGCATCATCTAGGATGAATACATGTCCTCTTTTTCCCAGACATGTCTTGGCCGGTGTTTCTAAATTGCCTAAAATGTTCAGATTTTTTATTTTATTTTATTTTATTTTTTTGACATGCGCAGTCAAAAGTTTTTGAACAGTAAGATTTTTAATGTTTTTTTAAAAGAAGTCTCCTCTTCTCACCAAGCCTGCATTTATTTGATCTAAAGTACTGCAAAAGCAGTAACATTGTTATTATTTTTACTATTTAAAATAACTGTTTTCTATTTGAATATATTTTCAAATGTAATTTATTCCTGTGATCAAAGCTGAATTTTCAGCATCATTACTCCAGTCTTCAGTGTCACATGATCCTTCAGAAATCATTCTAATATGCTGATTTGTTGTTCAAGAAACATTTAATATTATTATTATTATATATTTATCGTTTTTTATTATTATTATTATTATTATTATTAAGATTTAAAACAGTTGGGTACATTTTTTTTTTTTTCAGGATTCTTTGATGAATAGAAAGATCCAAAGATCAGCGTTTATCTGAAATAAAAAGCTTTTGTAACTTTATACACTATGCCATTCAAATGCTTATAGCCTTTACCATTTAAAAGCAGTATAATGTTTTTTTGAGAAAGAAATAATAGAAATTAATACTTTTATTTAGCAAGGATGCTATAAATTGATCAAAGGTGATGATAAAGACATTTGTAATGTCACAAAAGATTTCTATTTCAGATAAATGCTATTATTCTGAACTTTCTATTAATCAAAGAAACCTGGAAAAAATCTACTCAGCTGTTTTCAACATAATAATAATAATACAAAATGTTTTTGAGCAGCAAATCAGAATTTTAAAATAATTACTGAAGGATCATGTGACCAGTGTAAAAATTCAGCTTTGAAATCAGTTATTTTAAATAGTAAAAATATTTAAAAATGTTACTTTTTTTGCTGTACTTTAGATTAAATAAATGCAGGCTTGGTGAACAGAAGAGACTTTAAAAAAAAAAACATTAAAAATCTTACTGTTTAATAAACTTTTGACTGGTAGTGTATGTATATTTGCATGGCTTTGACCATTCTCTGTAGATCGCAACTTCTTGTACGCCACGATTGGTCGATTATATACACGTCTGCACACTATTGGTCAAACTACTAATTAGTCATTACCTTAAACAAGACCTAGACATTTTAGGCAATTTAGAAATCCCGGAAATGGTCACACTACCTTATCAGCAAACTTGTTCTGTATACCAATGCAAAAATACCATAAAATACCATGTTCTTTCCCTGCAGTGTTTAACACACCTCTCTCTTTCTGCTTCCTGTAGCACATCGGCCTGTTAGTGAGTTCCTTTCTGAACGCCTTTCTCTCATTGGCGTGTTTAGTGGGGCTGATTTTGGCGATCAGCATGACCATTTCAGCTGACGGGAGCGGGCTCATGAAGGGATGTAATTCCACTAACATGCCTGTGAATGCACGATCTCCGGTCATCATCAACTGTCCTTTTGATGCCACCCGCATCTATGTGAGTCAGTCTACTGAAATGCACCTGGTGTTTTAGAACTAAATTATGTATCAGTCAGCCAGTATGAACTTTCATCTTGTATGTGAAGACTGACCTGCTGTTTTTTCCTCCAGGACACAACTCTTGCTCTGTGGTTCACCTGTGCTGTATTCACTGCACTGGAGACTGGACTGTCAGTGTGGTGCTTTATTGTGGGTCTCCAGTTAAGAGGAATCGGACCTTGTGCTCGAAACTACATCAGAGAGCAGGTACGTCTCTCAATATTCATGCAGACAGATAAGCTGAATGAACCTGCTGTTTTAAACCATAATTTTCAAAGGGATTTTCTGTGAACCTCTAACAGATTATGGAAATGACTTAGCAGGGTTCTGAGCTCTTTACTTATACATTAATGCATCTAAAGGAGTTGTTCACCAAGAAATTAAAATTTACTCACCTTCAGGCCGTCCGAGGTGTAGATGAGTTTGTTTCTTCATGGGAACAGTTTTGGAGAAATGTAGCGTTACATGCAGTGAATGTGTGCCGTCAAAATGAGTCCAAACAGCTGGTAAGAACATCACAATAATCCACAAGTAATCCACACCACTCCAGTCCATTAGTTAACATCTTGTGAATGGAAAAACTCCATGTTTAAGAATCATTAATATGTTTTTAACTTCAAATTATTGCTTCTAGCCAATGAGAAAGTTCATAATCCATAAAAACGTGAAAAAGTCACATCAGAATCCTTTTTTGGCATATAAATGGTGCTTGCTCTATGTAAATTTTCCTTAAATTTAGCTGGAAGTAGTGGTTTGAAAGTAAAAACGTATTTATGATGAATTTGTTTCTTAAAAACATGCCGCTTTTCACTTAAGACGTTAATTGCTGGACTAGAGTGGTATGGATTATTGTGTTTTTATCAGCTGTTTGGACTCTCATTCTGACTGCACCCATTCACTGCAGAGGATCCATTGGTGAGCATGTGATGTAATGATGCATTTCTCCAAATCTGTTTCGATGAAGAAACAAACTCATCTACATCTTGGATGCAATATTCAGGGTTCGTAAAAGGTGCTTAAAGTACTTGAAAACAATCTAAGCAAATAGTAGTACTGACAGTGTCGCGTAAACGTGGCTGAAGACGCGAAATGAGGAACAGATTAACCAAATCAATCGAGTCATTTACACTGGAACCGCTCCGATTGATTCAAACTTGTGACTTTCATCATTCATTTCAAGCGATTCACTAGCAAAAACCAGATCAAATTAAAAGAGCCATTCATTTTTAATCAAATGATTCATGCTCCGAGTCCTGATATGAAATGATAGTTCGCGAATCCTTATTCAGATCGAGATTTCAGAGCATTCCTTACGAAAATTAACCATGGTTTTATTATAGTAAGAGTGTAGTAACCGTGTTTTTTTTTTTTTTTTTTAGCGCATTGATTACCATTTGTATAACTATAGTTTTACTACAAATACTATGGTTAGTGTAGCAAGACCATGGTTAATTTGTGATTACTATGGTTTAACTATAATAACCATGTTTTTTTGGTTTTATATGTAGTAAAACCATGGTTAATTTTCGTATGGGGTGGACTGTGAATCATTTGATTTAGATTGGAACTGGTTTGTGAATCATTTCGTGAATTGAATGATTCAAATCAAATGATTCACGATACGCGATTTGAAGTCCCGATCTATAAATCAAATGATTTGCGATACGCAACATAAATCAAATGATTCGTGCTCTGAGTCCTGATATGAAATGAATCACGAATCCTTATTCAGTTTTATTAGAAATATTTTTTCTTTAACAGTAGAAAACATCAAACCATTAAGGCCGTACTGCCTTTTATAAAAACAAAGAAATAAAGTATACACAACTAAAAATCCCTTAAGAAAATTAACTGTGGTTTTACTATTGTAAAAGTGTAATATACTTTGCAATAATGTTGTAGTAATACTTTGCATATGCGTGCTTCACTTTATTTTTGCCTTTTTTTTTTTTTTTATTAGTATATTTTTATTGATCTTTTTCTGTCTTTTTTTTTTTTTTTTTTAATTGAATTGAATTGAATTGAAGAAATAAGTAAGATCTCTAATTGAAGTCCTTGAAAGTCAAAAAAGTAGTGCTTGAAAAGACCTTGAAGGTCCTGGAATTTTATTTTACAGTATCTGTACGAACCCTAAATATTTGTTCATTTTTGGGTGAACTATTCCTTTAAGGTAGAATAAAGCTTTTACCCAAAGCAATTTGCACTGTGTTCAGAGTATACATTTTAAGAGTTCACTGCCAATTCTAAGGGTCAGGGTTTGGAAAAATGTCTTGTAAATAAGTGATTTAAAAAAACTATAATATAACCTTTTTAAAATATGTGATTGTATTTCATAACAGTTGGAAGAGGAGGCACTGGCATCAGGATCAAAAATGAACCGAAACCGAAAGACTCAAGGCGAGCGTCTCATTGCACATCAGTCTGCTTAGACAAACAATCCCAAGGTTAAGGTGAAAGTTTAATTAAATGCCGTGTAGTGAAACATCACAATAGTAGTTTGCATTCACACGGAGTTACATTCTGAATTTGTATTAAATGATAATGTAAGGTGTTTTGGAGATGATTTGAAGCACTGAGGTTGATACAGACTGTATGTCAGACTGTAATTAAGCCAAAAACATCATAGATTGTATCCATTATGTTATTTTCCGAAACGGTGTCTGGAGTTACATGCTTTGCGGTTCCTGTTTACGTTGAAACACCCAACTTTGTGCATAAATTCAAAATTAGGTTGATGATTTGTATTCTTTTTTTTATATGATGTTATTATGCTTGTGATGTCGAATATACCAAAAATATTTTAGTTTACTTTAAATGAACTGTTTTAATAGCTAATGTGCCACAGATTGAGCTCTCTAAAGCCAGTAGGCATACAAATATTCCAGTATGCAGTATAGAGTGTGCCAGAACGCCGTGAGACATGTTAATATGAGTTGGATTTAACGATGAAGAGAAAACCTCACAGTCACAGATAATCCAGTATGATTAAAGCTGTTAAATATTGACATTGTGACATGACTGACACTGTAAAAGCAAAGGGATTTCCTTCTACGTGATGCATTGTTTCATTTCAAAAGACTGTATGTTTAGAAAGCTGCAATTTTGTTTCATCCCTGATAGATTATTCAAATGTCCGATTTAGAAAAGTGACGCTTTGCTGTCTACATTTCATTGTATTACTTTTTAACACTGTGGTATGTTCTTGTTATCAGTGTGCATTATATTTGAATAAATACATATTAATATAACAAAGTTTTCAGACCCTTTCCTCAGTGCAAATGTGCTTTTTTTTTTTTTTTTTTTTTTTTTTTTATAGAACCTGCAGATATCATTTTAAATATTATTTCATTTTAGATTTCACAACTAGAGTTGGAAATGGCTATTCTTTAAATCTAAGCTTTATTTAACCAAGAAATTAAATACATATTTGCTATAAATTAATGTTTTAAATAGCAATTATCTAAAATGCAATGAACATAGAACATAGTTTTAAAAAAAGCTCAGTTCAAACAAAAGTTATCTGACCACCTGAGGTGGATGAAAAGCATTTTCTGAAGACCTACTTTCACCAATGCTTTGTTAGATCTGGCTCTGTTTAATTCCATATGTAAGTTGCTAATGTGTTCTCAGTGTTATGGCAAGGCTGACCTCATTCACTTCACTGCACCTGTTGGCTTGCTGGACATCTGCTGTTCACTCAGCGCGTCAGAAACAAAAACCTAGTTATCTACATACAGACTATTATCAGACTCACAACTTTATGGTTATTACTTTATTATTTTCGTAAGATAAACGGAAAAGAAGAGGTATCATTCCTTATGTTGTTAAAGTTTGGTTATTTAATACATTCATAATAAATATTAATAAAGCAGGGTGCCCTGGTGAAATAGATGAAATGTAGATTTATTTAAACTGCAAAGGTAAAACATGTATTAAAATTATTATGACAGATGTGAAGGGGGAGGAGATTTCCGCTTAGTATAACACCTGTGTGTAAATCTCGCTCACAGCTCCTTTGGAAGATTCCAAATTCGTCGTTCCTAGTTTCCACATAGTGCAATTTCGAGAATTTAAATGTTCTTTAAAATGGTTCACTTTGATCGGTTTCCGGATCAGATTCAAGGACGGAGGAGCGAGGAAACTAGGAAGCATCATTTTAGGTTTAGGGAAGTTCCCTACAATTGCTTTTTGCTTTTTTGCATTTTTGCTTCGCGTTCAAATATTTTCGATTACGGAGCAAACCTACACAAGGTAACCGAGCATATTGTGTCTTACTAAATGTAAGTTAGTCGATATTAACTACTTGTTTATCGAACCGTTGTGTAAAAGTCTGTCTACCATCAACCAGCAGCAAATAAAATGAGGCAAGATGCAGACTTTTTAATAAGGTTCTGTAAATACTTAACAGATATAAACGTACTGCCAGGTAAATGATTCTTTCATTCTTTTGAGGGAAAATTGTTTCATTCTCACCTGCATTTTTGATGCATATCACTTTACTGCAGAGCTTGTTGACTTTTTTTGTAAACTGTAGATACTGTTCACATATTTTAAGACTCGTTGTCATTTTAGCACAAGTAAAGTGAGAGCATCACTGTAAACACACTGTTGTTTTTGGATTTGGATTTGACGTGGACATATTCAGAACTGAAGAAAAGCCTGCAGGTGTTTCACACAGGACTAACATTGTTTATACTTGGTATAATCCATACCAAATACACTGTCTGTAAAATTCAGTCTGGCTTTTGTGGTCATGCAGAAACTGAGCAGTCCTGTAAAAATATGTTTGTTTTTTTTTGTTTTTATTTGGCATAGCTTAGAAGTAATTTCTTTATCCTGGCATTCATAAATGGATTCATACACCTTCTAAAACCATTTGATCTGGGAGTTGGACTGACAAAATCATCTTCATTTGTTGTTAGTTAGTTAAATATTGTGTGGGCTAGTGTACTTTGTTAAAGTGTTCGCAGCCAAATTGAAACTATATACTGAAGACTTTCATAATTTTGATAAATGTTTCATTATGTCTGAATTGTATATTTCTGTGTTGTGTTTCAGTAGCACTGCTTATTCAAATGAGTCTCTGTAAGAAGAGAGAGGAGGAGGAGGATGTTCACACATGTAAAGCAGCATCTCCAGAACCCAGCTGTGTGTCTATAAGGAGCTGCTGGTCCATAGGGGTCCCACCTAATCTCAGTGCTGGAACAGTGACCACTGAGCCTGAGTGAGTTTACATGTGATTTCACTGCTAGAGACATTTAAAAATGTTACATATTTATGGTAGTTGGTAATGGATGTTCTTTTTTTTTTTTTTTAATTGTCTGTTAAACTGACACTTCTATTTAATTGTGGGGTCCAATTTGATCTAAGAGTCTGATGTCCTGTAAATATCGGTAGTTCTGATGCTTTTTTACAGTCACAGTGTTTCTGTTCATCTCACTGTTTCTGCAGAGTGAAGAGAGATGATGTGACCTGCACTGACTTTGACTCTCAGACCTTCATCATACAGAGAGTCAAAGACCAACACAAAACCAGCATGAAGAGCAAATATGAGAGATTATTTGAGGGAATCAAACTAGAAGAGAATCAAACCCTCCTGAAAAGGATCTACACACAGCTCTACATCATAGAGGGAGAGAGTGAAGGAGTGAATGAAGAAAATGAGGTTTTACAGATGGAGAAAACAGCCAGAATACAAGACACTCCAATCTGCTGCAATGACATCTTTAAACCCTTACATGATCCAGGATGTGAAGAGAAAGACCAATCGCTGGAATTGGAAAAACCATCTCTGTGCAGAAGTTCATTCTAGACTGGACCGAGGGAGAAGCCAATCAGGATGTAGATTTCATGTTTGTGCTTCCATTTCGAGAGCTGAACTTGATTAAAGATCACCAGTACAGTCTTCACAGACTTCTGCTGGACTTTCATCCTGAACTTCAAGAGCTGGACTCAAAGATTTATGAAGAGTGTAGAGTTGTGTTCATCTTTGATGGTCTGGATGAAAGCAGAATTACGCTGATGTTTTCAGATGATGATAAAGTTTGCGATGCAAATCAGTCTTCATCAGTGGGTGTGTTGTTGTCAAACCTCATCAGAGGAGAGCTGCTTCCCTCTGCTCTCATCTGGATCACCTCCAGACCAGCAGCAGCCAATCAGATCCCCTCAAAATACATCAAACGTGTGATAGAAATTCAGGGATTCAATGAGCCTCAGAAGGAGGAATATTTCAGGAAGAGAATCAGTGATGAACATCAAGCCAGCAGAATCATCTCACACATTAGAAGATCAAGAAGCCTCCACATCATGTGTCACATACCCGTCTTCTGCTGGATCTCAGCCACTGTGCTTCAGAAACTCCTGGAACAAGATGACAGTGCAGAGATCCCTCAAACTCTGACTGAAATGTACATCCACTTCCTGTTGACTCAGATCAACATGAGGAATCAGAAGTATGATGAGAAAAATCCAGAGAAACTTCTGAAGTCCAATAGAGATGTGATTGTGAAACTTGCCGAACTGGGTTTTAAACAGATGATGAAGGGCAATGTGATGTTTTATGAGGAGGACCTGATTGAGAGTGGCATAGATGTCACTGATGCCTCAGTGTATTCTGGGATTTGCACTGAGATCTTTAGGGAGGAATCTATAATTAATCATAGAAAAGTCTACTGCTTTATACATTTGAGCTTTCAGGAGTTTCTAGCTTCTTTCTTTGTGTTTTACTCACATGTAGTCAAGAATGAGGAGTCACTGAAGCCATTATTGAATAAAAGATATCAGTGGTATAGTCAGACAAAATCTCTGTATGAGCTACTAGAAGCAGCAGTTGATAATTCCTTACAGAGTGAAAATGGACACCTGGATCTTTTCCTGCGGTTCCTGCTGGGCGTCTCACTGGAGTCCAATCAGAGACTCTTACAGGATTTACTGGAACACACAGTAAACAGCCCAGAGGACATCAAGAGAATCACATGGTACATTAAAGAAAAAATCAAGGGTGATGAACATCTCTCAGCTGACAGATGCATCAATCTGTTTCTCTGTCTGCTGGAAATGAAGGATCAGACTTTGTACAGAGCAATTCAGGAGTTTGTGAAATCAGAGCATAAATCAGTTAATAAACTCTCTCCATCTCACTGCTCAACAGTAGCCTACATGTTTGAGATTTCAGAAGTGCTGGATAAGTTTGATCTGAAGAAATTTAACACATCAGATGAGGGTAGAAGGAGGCTGATACCAGCTGTGGTGAACTGCAGAAAAGCTCTGTGAGTATTAATTTGTGTGATTGAAAATTAAAATTAATGTCTGTTGTTGTTGTTTTTAAACATGAGGTCCACTGTATACTGTTTTCATTTTAGTTTTGATAGAGATTATGTATTTAAAAACTTTAAACTTTAAAAACATAGCAGTTTGGTCATATCTCCCCATTTTAGTTAAGCCTTTGCACCTAAACAATTTAGTTTATTTTGACAAAAGTATCCAGAATCCCTGTAACCACCCTTAGGACAAGCAGTTTGGAAAAAGGATGAATGGATAACTTTTCCCAAGCTTTTTCTTACCCTTTTATATAATATAATTATGATGATGTTATATAACAATATATTAGTTAAAAGGCAGATAAAGTAATATTATCTATTATTAGATAATTATATTATGATTCCTGCTTCCTCCTTATCAATTCACTGTAATGGGTGTTTCAGCACTAAGTAGATGTTGCGGATAACCATATTTCATCCTGTGTTGTAGACTTGCTGACTGTAATCTCACTGGTCAGTGTTGTGAAAGTTTGTCTTCATCTCTACAATCATCAAACTCACTGAGAGAACTGGACCTGAGTCACAATGACCTGAAGGATTCAGGAGTGAAGCTTCTGTCTGATGGAATGAAGAGTTCACACTGTCAACTCAACATACTGAAGTAAGAAAAACAAATAAAGCTTCACATGCTTATGAAATTAAAGAAGAAGTCCACTTCCAGAACAAAAATGTACAGATACCCCTTGTCTTCCAAGATGTTCATGTCTTTTTTTCTTCAGCCGTAAAGAAATTGTTTTTTGAGTTAAACATTTCAGGATTTTTCTCCATATAATGGACTGATATGGTGCCCCGACCCAGTCTTTGCAAAGTGAACATGCAAAGAAGATCAAACACCCACAAAAAAAAAAAAAGGTCAAACAGCAAAATAAGACGATTTTGAAGTTGAGGGAGAACATGAGATGGAATTTTTTCGACATACCCTAACTGTCATGAACTGGAAAAAAACTGTTTAGGCAGAGTGAGACAAGACAAGTGTTTGGCATTAAAAAGTATATAACTAGTATTATTATTTTTATGAAAATAACCAATCGTTTTGCTAGATAAGACCCTTCTTCTTCGGCTGGGATTGTTTACAACCGCATTTGGGATCGTTTGAAGCCGCATTTAAACTGCAATTTGGAAGTTCAAAATCGGGGCACCACAGCAGTCCATTATATGGAGAAAAATCCTGAAATGTTTCCCTCAAAAAACATAATTTCTTTATGGCTGAAGAAAGAAAGACATGAACATCTTGGATGACAAGGGGTGAGTACGTTATCTGTAAATTTTTGTTCTGGAAGTGGACTTCTCCTTTAAATATGCCATCTGTCTGGTTCATTGTCCACAAAACGGTGTTGATGTAACATCCAGGAGGTCTTGGGCAAACATGACACTTGCCTCTATATAGTGGTTTCCTTCATGTTGTTCCTTTTATGAACACCAGGTTCATTTTAATCTTCTGATAGTGGAAACATGAACAAAGCAGTCTGTAGAGATTTCTTAGCATGTTTTGCTGTCATTCTTCGGTTCTTCCCCACCTCGTTCATGATTGTCTGTTGTGCTCTTCAAATGATTGTGCATGACGCTCACTCCTATGTAGAGTAGCAATAGTCCAGAATTGTATACATTTGCTGACAGGCTATGTTATCATGGATTCATAAACACATATGTCTTTAGCAATTTAGCCATGTTTCACAATAATCAGTCTTTCTAGAGAAGACCGGTTTGTCAGTAATCAGGCTTTGTGTGTGGATATCTATGCATTCCATACTTCCAAAACCAATTTCCTTAATTGACTCAAAAAAAGCTGTAAAACAAAGGTTCGCTTACTTTTTTCAGTTTGCCATGTCAAAGATTGCTCATTGAAGTTCTACTATGTGTTGTAGTTAAATTAGATTTTTTTTTTGTTCATAAATGTGACTTAGATGAAGAATGGACCACATTTTTTTGAATAATGCAGAAATCCAGCACTCCAGAATTTCCATAAACATAATCTTGCCACTGTGTATAACTAATGTTAGTAGTTCATCATCTGATAAAAAATAGAATATTAGTCATATGATCAATATGTGATTAATACCATGTGCAGAATACAAAAAAAATAACCCACCTGCTCCTCTTTATTGGACCATATTTCATCCTGTGTTATAGACTTGATGGCTGTAATCTCACTGGTCAGTGCTGTGAAAGTTTGTCTTCATCTCTACAATCATCAAACTCCTCACTGAGAGAGCTGGACCTGAGTAACAATGATCTACAGGATTCAGGAGTGAAACTGCTCTCTGGTGGACTAAAGAGTTCACGCTGTCAGCTCCACATACTTAGGTAAGAAAAACAAGAGTAAAGGCTCACTTGTATAAAAAAAAATGAAGATTACAAATTGAAGAGTAGTTAAAACAGGTAAATAGAAATCACGTTGATAATCATAATGGTTTGTACTTGATCGGTTTTATTGTCCCAGGTGATGTAAAGTTAAGTGTGTGTGTCTTTATAGATTATCTGGCTGTATGGTGACAGAGGAAGGCTGTTGTTATCTGGCTTCAGCTCTGAGTTCAAACCCATCACACCTGAGAGAGCTGGATATGAGCTACAATCACCCAGGACAATCATTAGCCAAGCTGCTCTCTGACCGAAACTACAGACTGGACAAACTCAAGCATGTTCTGCACTAACAGTCATCTTGGTACAGATATATAAACATTTACCATTGTAAATATATACACGTTTTTTTGCATGTTGTCTAATTAGGACTCTGTATGGGGTCTTCTTTTGATTTTGTGAGAGCAGGGTTTTTTGTTGGTGTTTTAGTTTGCATTCTTTATTCTGTAAAATAAGTGTGACATCTTGTTTTTATAGTGTGGAACATGGAGGAAAGTGCAAGATTGTAACAGGACCACAGAAATGTAGGCCACACACATACACCCTAATAATTTATTCTTTGTGTTACAAATGTTATAATCTCTCTTCTTTGTACAGATGCATGTGATCTCACACTGGATTTAGACACTGCAAACACTCATCTCATTCTTTCTAAGTGGAACAGAAAGATAACATATGTGACAGAAGAGCAGCTGTATTTTGATCATCCAGACAGATTTGAATGTCAACAGGTTCTGTGTAGAGAGAGTCTGACCGGACGCTGTTACTGGGAGGCTGAATGGAGCGGCTGTGGGGTTAATATAGCAGTGACTTATAAAGGAATCAGCAGGAAAGGATGGAGAAAAGACTGTAGGTTTGGATACAATGAAAAGTCTTGGAGTTTTAGATGTTTTAGTAACAGTTTTGCTGTTAGACACAGTCAGAAGATCGAATATATACCTGTCCCTTCATTCTTTAACAGAGTAGGAGTGTATCTGAACTGGTCGTCCGGCCGTCTGTCCTTCTTCAGCGTCTCTGATGCACACACACTCACACACTTACACACATTTAACACCACATTTACTGAGCCCCTCTATGCTGGGTTTGGGGTTGACTCTGATAGTTCAGTGTCGCTATGTGAGATTAAACAGCTTCCTGTGAAATGAAAAGTTATTTGACCCCCCTCAGGTGAATGAACAACATTTACATTTTCTGAAGACGTAGATGTAGATTGCTGATGTGTTCTGTGTTATGGTAAAGCTGATCTCATTCACTTCACTGCACCTGTTTGCTTGCTGGACATCTGCTGTTCACTCAGAGCGTCAGAGACAGAAACCTAGTTATCAGACTGTCAACTTCTTGGTTACTATATCATTTTATGAAGATATAGAGAAACTACATCTTTAATTAACCTGCTTCCTTACTTACTAAGGTCACTGTGAAATTTAGTTTAAGAGAGTTTTTATATAAACCAGTATCCTAATGTATTTGGTTATATGTTATGTACACATATATTTTCCAATTACCTTTTATGTCACTGCATTTATTAAGCTGTTGCTATGTGTACACTACCAGTCAAAAGTTTTTGAACAGTAAGATTTTTAATGTTTTTTAAAGAAGTATCTTGTGCTCACCACGCCTGCATTTATTTGATCCAAAGTAAAGCAAAAACAGTAAAATGTTGAAATATTTTTGTACTATTTTAAATAACTGTTTTCTATTTACATATATTTTAAAATGTAATTTTTAAAGCTGAATTTTTAGCATCATTACTCCAGTCGCATGAAATCATTCTAAGATTCTTATTTGTTGCTCAAAAAACATTTATGATTATTATTGTTATTATGTTGAAAACAGTGGAGTAGAATTTTTTCAGGTTCTTTGATGAATAGAAATTTCAGAAGAACAGCATTTATCTGAAATATGATTTTTGTAACATTATAAATGTCTTTATCACCACTTTTGAAATAAAAGTATCAATTTATTAATTTCTATCATTTTTTTTACCAAAAAAAAAACAAAAAAAAAACAAAAAAAACATCTGACTTCAAACTTTTGAATGATATAATGTATAATGTTACAAAAGCTTTTATTTCAGATAAATGCTGATCTTTAGATCCTTCTATTCATTAAAGAATCCTAAAAAAATGTATTAAACTGTTTTAAATACTGATTATATATATATATATATATATATATATATATATATATATATATATATATATATATATATAGTTTTTGAGCAGCAAATCAGCATATTAGAATGATTTCTGAAGGATCATGTGACACTGAAGACTTCTGAAGACTGAAAATTCAGCTTTAATTACAGGAATAAATGCATTTTATATATTCAAATAGAAAGCAGTTATTTTCAATAGTAAAAATATTTCACAAGATTACTGCTTTTGCGGTATTTTGGATCAAATAGATGCAGAACTTCAAAATACATAAATTACATAATTTAGTTATAAAATAATTCACTCAAGTATTAGGTCATTATTAAAAAATATTAATTAAACATTCACCTTTGCTCTGTGCTAGGGTTTGAAACGAGTCCCCAGGACATGCGCAGTCCTTTAAAGTTGATTCTCGCTGTCTTGGGGAGGGGGCATAGAAATACAATAAACTAACAGAAAGGAAATTACTATGAAACTAGTCATAAAATGGGCGGGGAACGCAGCCTGGAGGCTTATTATAATTTGCCAGGTACGATGTGGCTACGCAATAATTATTATATTTTAGACTTAAACTGTGTATTTTAATTAAACGGCTGCTGAAGTTTCTGAGTATTGTTATTTACGTGTAAATTATTGTATCGACCGCTGTTGAAGTAAAACGCTGAGCGGGTTTGTTCACATGGTACGTGTTACTTTTCTCAGTGCTGGTCAGCGTGGACTAATCAGAGTCGATTGTGATTACCTTCAGACAATGTTAAAATTAATTTTATAGTAAGAGCTTTCATGGATTTTTTACCTTTGTGCGCCAGGTGCTAATCCGTCGCATGAAGGGATTTAAACGATTACACGTTTTAAAGAATAAATCTATCCAGCAAGGTAAAAAAAACCTCGTTAGATTTGAATGCAGCTCAACGGCAGATTGTGTTTTTGAGCCGCCAAGCGCCCCCTAGAGGAAGAAAGGTTTATGTCTCCTAGGAAACAGCTGAAGGTGGGGCGAATCGGGAGTTTCGCTGTGCCTGTGAATATGCAAAGCCACCAGCCGTCCGTGACGCTCTTCATGTGCTCGTTTCGGGTAGTTTACGATTTTTGTATCTATCAACGTCTCAATGCAAATAAGCAGCCAGAGCGAGTGCGTTTATGTTGTGTGACTGTCTGAGGAAAACTGCAGCGCGGACATCAGCGTGTTACATGATTGTAGGTGCTGAAATCAAACCTGCTGCGTAAATCTACACGGAGAGACACGCTGTATTGTGTCATAAGGAGAAAACCAGAGGAGCTCTGCCAGGGAAAGGTAAAGTTTCATATGCTTAATATTGCACGCACTGTGTGGGTGTTTTAACCCACATGAGTTGTTATTCTTAATTTCATATAATAATACATATAGTCTGTTGTTGCTATCTGGAATTGCGTGTTGAATAATATTCAGACATGAGGAATCCCATCATATGTGTTACACTGCTGACACTGCAGTCCTGCATGAAATATCAGAATATTCTGGATATTTAAAATGTATAATGCAAAGTAAAATGCGCGTAGGTGTGCTACACCCTATAATGAAATTAAGAATAGAAATTTATTTTATATGTCTACTAATGTGTGTTTTTATTTTAGAGAAATCCAGAAGTATTTTTTATGTCTGGTTACTGTGTTTTCTAGCTGGTTGAAATAGGTTGTGTGTTTGTAGACTAACACAAACGTGTTGTAAGGGGGATGGGGAATGTTTACACTGGCTCCTGTTAATTCAGATTTAACACAATCGGGATTGAGAAGGGCTGAGTGAAATGATATGCGGTTAAATGCCTTTTTACATATTATATTCCTTACAAAATCTTTATCTCACAATGTGTGTGTGTATATAATTTGATTTGATGCATTTTTTTTAAATGCGCAAATAAATCCAATGTGAGGTAACTCATGAAAAAGGTCATATTTAAGATCAATATTAAAAATAATCTGAAATTATATTTTGCATAATGAAAATTAAGTATGTATGATGAGATTGTTACATTACACTTTTGAAACATTATTATCATGACAATTAAGCACATTTCTTCAAGAAAATTCACAATACTGTAACAAAAATCTTGTTCTCATTACAGTAATGCAGTAATAAAAGTGGATGCAATGATTTTTATAATTTAATGATTTTTAAATGTTTTCTTTATTCAATGCTTTAGCACTATTTCAATATTTTCTTTAATGTGCAGTAATTTATTTTTATTTTTATTATTATTTATTTTTTTGTATTTTATTTATTTATTTATTTATTTATTTATTTATTGCTGCAGTAATGCAATTGTCCCAATTAACAAAAATAACAAGGCTTCTAAAATAGGTGTGATTTGAAAAAAGGTAACATTTAAGCTCAATATTAAAGAAGAAAATACTAAATTATATTTTGCATAATGAAAATTAAGTGTTTACAATGAGATTTTTTACATTACACTTTTTAAACATTATGTTCATGACATTTAAGCACATTTCTCCACAAAATTCATAATACTATAACACAAAAATCTTGTTGTCATTACAGTAATACAGTAATGAAAGTGTGGACACAATTGTTTTTATGATTTTTTTTTATTATTTTTAAAATCATGTAATGATTTTTAAAATATTTTTATTGACTGCTTTAGCACTATTTCAATATTTTTTCACATGAAGAAATGTTTTTTTTTTCTTTTTGCTGCAGTAATGCAATTGTCACAATTAACAAAAATAACAAGGCTTCTAAAATAGGTGTGATTTGAAAAAAGTCATATTTAAGCTCAATATTGAAGAAAAAAATACTGAATTTATATTTTGCATAATGAAAATTTTGCATAATGAAAAGTATTTACAGTGGAATTTTTTACATTACACTTTTTAAACATTATTTTTATGACAATTAAGAACATTTCTCCCCAAAATTCACAATACTGTAACACAAAAATCTTGTTCTCATTACAATAATACAGTAATGAAAGTGTGGATGCAGTGATCTTTATTGATCGAGTTGATGATTTTTGTTTTTTAAAATCACTTTATGATTTCTTAAAATATTTTTTATTTAATGCTTGAGCACTATGCACTATTTTAATATTTTCTTTCACATGCAGTAATTTCTTTTTTTTTGTAGTTGTCACATTTAACAAAAAATAGTACGACTTCTAAAGTAGATGTGATTTTCTTTCTTGCAAAATTACATTTTGCAATCGTTCTTTTAATTTTGGAGCTGAAATATGACTCCGACACCTTCTTGACAGGTTTCTGTGAGGTTCACCTAGATAATGGATTGTTGGTTTTAGTTTACGGCTGTTATAACAGCTGTTTAAATGGTCTTTCCTGCTACACTAACTGTTTACAAGCTGGGCTTTACATAAGCTTGCTTTGCCAGGCACAAAACTAATAAAGTTAACCAGTTAAAACGGCTAATTTGTTCAGTGCACACCAGCTTTGGATGAGTCTGGTGGTGTCTGCATTTTACAAATATCCATCTTTTAATTTTGTCTTTTAATACATGTCATTACAGGTATCCAGTATCAGTCGTAGCCACGTCCTAAAACCGATCCATTGAAGACCACCCTGATCAAAGGCACATTCTTTAGCCTTGTATGAATGCGAGAGGATGCGTAAGACTGTCGAAGGGTCTGATCAAAGCGTGCACTGACCCAAGACGCCAGTCACCATCAGGTATCCATGAGGACGGAACAGGAAGGAGATGGAAGCGGTCGTTCGTAGCGGTATACCTTACACACTATGGGTGTGGCGGATTTCTGCATAGAGAATAAACCCTTGTGCTCGCGTTCGGCCTCTCAGTCCTGTCCCGCTGTGATCTGCCATTCAAGCATGGGGCACATTGTGGATTTACCTTTGTGGCTCTTCAGTGCTGTGCTGCTCCTGTCCTTATTCACGAGCAGCCTGGGCATCCACATGGATTCAGTGGGCAGTCACAGCATGTTCACCTGCGAGTCGATTGGCCTACGAATGTGCCAGGATCTTCCCTACAACACCACCTTCATGCCTAACCTCCTCAACCACTACGACCAGCAGACGGCTGCTCTGGCGATGGAGGTAACCATGCTTTTCCTTCTGTCTTATACAGCTGGGGTTTAGAGAAGGTGGCAGGAAAACTAGGTTGCCATGGAGCTTGTTGTTGTGAAAGCTTGTGGTTTGTGGTTGGTGCATTGATGAGCTTGAATAATTTAGACTGTTGGTGGCTTTTGACAAGCTTTATTTTATATTTTTTAAAGTTAAATGTGAGAGCTGCGGGAGTCTAGGTGCTATTTTTAGGGGTTTGTTCATGTTATTTTAATCTTCAAGTTGTAACATTCTGTTAGTGCTTTTTTTTTTATAACTGCAGCTTGATCTTCATTTGTAGCGTCCAGCTAGCTTTTGATCTCTAAAATATCTTTGATAATGGTTGTAGTTGTTAAAAATATCTTTCGGTTTTGATACATTATGCCATTTTGCATTTTGTTATATATATATATATATATAATAAAAATTATAATGGCATTTAATACTAAAAACAATCTCTTTTTCTCAGTTGTTAATTAAAAAAAAATATATAAATAAATAAATATATAATTTTTAAAATATATATTTATTTAATATATATATTTGAAGTAAATATTTTTTTATATATTTTATATTTATTTTTATATTTATTATACATATGCATTATACATAATACAATTATTATATTTTTTATATATGTATTTATATTTACAAAGTATTTTTTTTCTTGGATTATAACCTACCAAATTTGTTTAAAAATGATTTTGAACAGTCAGATTATAATGGCATTTAATACTAAAAACATTCTCCTTTTCTCAGTTTTTTTATTTAAAAAAAAAATATTATATATATATATATTAGGACTGACAAACGGATAATTGCATACAAAATAAAAGTTTGAGTTTGCCTAATATATGTGTGTGTACTGTGTAATTTTATAAATATATATATATACAAGCACATTCATGTATATATTATTAGAGAAATATGTTATTTATGTATAGATATTTATTTATTTATATATAATATAAATTCGATAACAAATTATAGTAAATACATATACTTGTAAATATTTCTTAAATATATACATGAATGTGCTTGTATTTATATATACACATAATAATTACACACAGTACACACACATATTAGGCAAACTCAGATTAGACTTTTATTTTGTATGCGATTAATCGAGATATATGTATATTAATCATATTAATCGAGATATATATATGTATATTCGTTAAATATACATATTTTTATATATAATAATATATAAGTATTTTTGAAATATTTTATATTTATTTTTATATTTATTATATATATATATTTTTATTTTTATAAATCTTTTTTTTCTTATATTATAACCTACCAAACAATCTCCTTTTCCCCTCTCCCCATCTTCCAGTTTGTTTGCTCAGGACTTTCTTGTAGTTTTAATGCCTGCCACGGCCATTTTGATGAATCATATCCATAAGAAATGCAATGAGATCATTTTTGCCCAGAGGTTTTTTGCAGGTATGTGTGTGTAATGGATCTGTTATTCATCAAGAAAATAAACGTAGGTGCTGACATGTCTGTCGTCACACATAGTAGCTATAATCTCCTTTTAATAAATAGACTAATTATAATAATTATTTAAACCGCAAAAAAAATTAGAAAATTGCTTGTTAAATGAATAATTTTCACATGCAACATTCTTTTGGTTTATTTTAAACACTTATTCATCAAACCTGTTACAGATTCAGGTGCGTGAGATACTAGGCTACATGTTTTTGGATATTAAATTAATGTAAGATGATCACATATCAACATTCACAACATTTGAGAGACATTTTGAATTAAAAAGGGGAAAATATATATTAATATAAAATATAATTTTTTTTTTTTTTTTTTTTTTTTTTTTGCTTTTAACTTACAAATCACACAATACAGGACAAAATAAGACACAACAGAACTAGACAGAAATGAAAAATAAAATATAATACATTTAAGAAAGAAATCAAAATAATAATAAACAGGAAAGTAAATTAAAAGACATAGGATAAATATAAAAAATTATAAATACTCAAACATATCTTCCTGCTAAATACATTACAAGAAAAAATAAATAAATAATATATATATATATATATATATATATATATATATATATATATATATATATATATATATACACTCAACCATTTCTTCCTGCTAAATAAAAAATGCTTTATTTTGCTTTTAACTTACATCACACAATACAATAAAATAAAATATATTACATTTAAGAATGAAATCAAAATAATAATAAACAGGAGAGTAAATAAAAAAAACAACAACATAAAATATATATATATAAAAAAAGATAAATACTCAAACATTTCTTCCTGCTTAATATTTAGATTTTTTTAGATATTGATTATATAGATATCAGATCAGACGTATTATAATTAACTGTACATTATTTGCTTGTATAATAGCCATCTGTTGTAGAAATATCTAGAGGGAATGCCAAACAGCTTCATAAATCTTGTGAAACACCACTGTGGCGTCTCAGGAATGGCATGTTTGTGGAATGCCATTTTATTCCATGTGTTAAAGGAACTATTGGTGCCATCTTAAGTTTTTTTTTTTTTTTTTTTTTCCACTTCTAACGGCCTCATAATCTGCTGAGCCCCGTAATGGCTGGATTGATTTGAAGCGTGGAGTAATGCGCTTTCTCCCATTGTTTCAGTCAATTAAACACGATGAAGAGCATAAGCCTCCATCTGTGTGCTAAAATCACAACAGAGCAGCCGGTGTCAGTCGCCTGCTGTAGGTCTCAGGGGGTCACGTGACCTGGGCGGCCCTGAGGTTCATGGTGGTTCATCTGTCAGGGGTGTACAGTATCCCCTGTGGATATGTATTACATCACCCCGAGATGCCCTGCTGGTGAACCAGAGTCAGAGACCGTAAAAAACAACCCTTACCCCCCTCCGTATTTGCCCCATTACTGCCTCTGTCATGAGGTAGGGTTGCTGGGTTGATGAATCAGTTATCCAATGCACGGCTCTGTGTTGTATGACTTCATATAGAGGGAAGAAAATGTTTTTAACTGTATATATGTGACCCTGGACCACAAAACCAGTCATAAGGGTCAATTTGAGATTTATACATCATCTAAATAAGCTTTCCATTGATGTATGGTTTGTTAGGATAGGACAATATTTGGCCGAGATACAACTATTTGAAAATCTGGAATCTGAGGGTGCAAAAAAAAAATCAAAATATTGAGAAAATCACCTTTAAAGTTGTCCAAATGAAGTTCTTAGCAATGCATATTACTAATTAAAAATTAGTAATATGTTGAAATATATTTATGGTGGGAAATCTTAATGAAACATGATCTTTACTTAATTTCCTAATGATTTTTGGCAGTAAAAAAAATTATAATTTTGACCCATACAATGTATTGTTGGCTTTTACGACAAATATACCTGTGCTACTTAAGACTGGTTTTGTGGTCCAGGGTCACATGTATTTTGTGTAAATATTTAATGTGGTATTTCTATTGTTCCAGCATTACTGAAATTATTTTGACTTACTCCTTTACAGAATTACGTACAGAATTACACCTTTAAAAACATCAATATTGTTCCTTATATTTTTAATCATATTTATATTATATTCTTTTGACTGAAAAAGGGGAAAATATTGTAATATAAAAATATAAAACATCTCAAATGTGTATTAAAACATTTTTAACAACACATAAGATATTTATAAATATAAATAAAATACTTAAAAATACATTTTTAATGTTATTGCTATTATTCAAGCTTTACTCAACGTATTTTAGTTTTAAATAGGTACACCATCAAATAACATCAGTATCGTTCCCAAGTTTTTCCCCTCACTTTTTTTGTACATTTTCAAGTATTAATTTTTTTTTTAAATAATTTGAAAATACAGTTTAAATACTTTAATTAAATTTTAATATTTTAATATTTTTATTTTTTTCCTAAAATTGTTTAACTTCTTTACAGATTCACCACTTACAGTTGTTTGTTTTTTTTATATCACTCTAAATATATGTGTAAATTATATGTTAAATTAATTACAAATAATTACATCATGCAGTATGCTGAACATCTATAGCATTTTGGAGACGTTGCATAGTGTTTCTTATGACTTGAAAAAAGGATAAAAAAAAATAATAATGTAAAATATTAATCATTATAAAGTGAATTTAAACACTTTAACAAATCCACATAAATAAAGGAATAATTATTTTAAGAATGTAATTATAAAAAATAATTATAAATACTCCAGTTACTCCTATGACTTAAAATAGAGGCAGTACATTTTTACGTTTATAAATGTTTAATTTGGTGTTGCTGTTGTTCCAACATTACTGAAAGTATTTTTTAAAGACGTAGAACTACACTGTTATTATTCATTTTAATGACATTATTATATTCTATAATTTTTCCCCCTAATTTCTGTACAGATTTATCTCATGCAGTCTATTGAATCAGAATTTATTCAAATGAATCATTCAAAATAATGATTTGTTTGCAGATCGTAAAACACTAGTATGTGACTGTTGCTCAATGGCTTTATGTTTCTTTTCCTCTCTATGAGCTTGGATTGAATAGGATTATATGTAAATCTCATGTGTATGTTGAATAAAGTTTACTCTGTTGTGAATGAGGCCAGGCGATTAGTCCTGACCCTGATAAAAACCATAAATATAGGTTAGCCATGTATTATGTGCTTATGTTGAGCTGGATTCAGTGCTCGTGAGTCAAATCCAAGCGGAAAGATATGCTGTTCACAGTAAAAGCTAGCGTTAGGTTTTGTTGAATATCTCAGTAACATTTTTTGTGTAAATAGTAGCCTATTTCACCTAAAAATAATTATTTCTTAATTTTTTTTCATATAAAATTATTAGGTTTTTTTTTTTTGGGGGGGGGGGGGCAGACATTTCCCTTCCAAATTTGCATTGCTGTTAAATAAAATCGTTAAAATGCTTTTAAAATTTGCACTATAACAAATACCATCATAATGAATGAATACATTAAAATTTAAATAATAAGTCATTATTTTTTCACATTACAGTGCTGATAATTTGGAAAAGAAAAAGGGCTTTACTCTCATAAAAAATATATATATTTTTTTTTTGGATAACGCATAAAGTATTTTAAATCATACTTTGATTTTGGGGTGAAATATGGCCTGTTCGTGTTCTAGACAGGCTTCGTGAGATGTAGCCAGTTTGCGAAAAGGTTAATAGGCTTGTGAATTAATTTAATCTGTTAACCCTTAGTTCAAACGTTTAAGTTTTCAACAGCCACCAACCACTGAGTAATTACAAATTAACCAGAATATGATGTGACTGTGGGCTTCCTTGATGTTGAACCAAAAGCACTCACCCTTCCCGCCCTGCGCTGATTAAAGATCTTCAGGGGAATTTACTGTCTGGTTGGTTTTGGGGTCTAGACTCCCTCATTGCGATGTGATGCGAGCAGTGATGCTGTAAGTGGGCGGAGACTGGGCGATAATGACAGACCTGTGTGTGAGGTCAGCAATCATTGAATAAAATGAAAGACTGAGACTGTTCAAATGGAATAGTAGCATACTGATTAATGTATGCGGCACATCACAGTGTAAACTGCCTAAAAATACGATGTGCTTTGCATACAGATAATTTGCATACTACACACATGTACTACTGAAAAAGATTTTTATGGTAGTGTGCCATTCCAAACAGCCACAAGAATACTAGCCCACTGCTTTATGCACATTATACTTTACCTACTAGTTTTTGTTTTAAGAATATACAGCAAAAAAAAAAAAAATTTCTTGTTTAGTACACTACCAGTCAAAATTTTTTGAACAGTAAGATTTTTAATGTTTTAAAGAAGTATCTTCTGCTCACCAACCCTGCATTTATTTGATCCAATACAAATACAGCAAAAACAGTAAAATTTTGTAATATTTTTACTATTTAAAATAACTGTATTCTATTTGAATGTTATAAAATGTAATTTATTCCTGTGATTTCAAAGCTGATTTTTAGCATCATTACTTCAGTCACATGATCCTTCAGAAATCATTCTAATATTCAGATTTGCTGTTAGAAAAACATTTATTATCATGTTGAAAACAGCTTTTTAGAATTTTTTTTTTTTTTTTAACCTCCAAAGAACAGCATTTATCTGAAATGGATATCTTTTGTAACATTATAAAATTATTAATTTCTATAATTTCTTTCCCAAAATATACTGACTCGAAGCTTTTGAATGGTACAGTGTATAATGTTACAAAAGCTTTTTATTTCAGACAAATGCTGTTCTTTGGATCTTTCTATTCATCAAAGAATCCTGAAAAAATGTACTCAACTGTTTTAAATATTGATGATGATAATGATAATGATGATAATAATAATAATAATAATAATAATAATAATAATAATAATACATGTCTCTTAAGCAGCAAATCAGCATATTAGAATGATTTCTGAAGGATCATGTGATCCTGAATATTTAGATTTGATCACAGAAATAAATTACATTTTAAAATATATTAAAATAGAAAGCGTTAATTTTAAATAGTACAAATATTTTAGAATTTTACTGTTTTTGCTGTACTTCGGATCAAATAAATGCAGGCTTGGTGAGCAGAAGAGACTTTAAAAAAAAAAAAAAAAAAAAAAAAAAAAGACATTATAAATCTTACTGTTCAAAAACTTTTGACTGGTAGTGTATATTTGTGTTGTTTTCCAGTACACATAACCATAACATTATTTAATTATCAAGATGCAAGATACAAGAAACAAAATGATCAAGAACCAAAATGACAATTAAAAACATATTAAAGTTAATATTAAAACATATTAAAGTGTGAAAAATGTGTTTGTCTGCAAAAATGCTTAAAACAAAAAAAAAATATCTGTTAAAAAATTAACTTGTTTTTCCTTTAAGTTTAATTTCTGTCTTGTTTTAGGCTTAAACTCACTTAATTTAGATGTTTTTATTCCACAGAAAACAAGACGTAATAACTTGTCATTTTATTTTATTTTTTATTAAGTAAATGTGTCTTGATTTAATAATGTTTAGATATTTCTGCTGGGAAACATGACAAAAATATTATATAATATTATGTAATATCCAAATTATCACATGACCTCAGTACTTTGCACTTTTCATGTTTTGATCAAAGGTTGACTGAAGAAAAACACTTATACTTAAAAATACTTATTACTTCAAGTTTAATTTGTTACAATGGATAATACAAAAAATATTTAAAATCATATTTTTAATTTTTTCTGGGGTGAAATGTGATTTGCTCATTTTCACATTTTAGGAGATTTACCCAGCAGTGAATAAATTCTTTTTTTTTTTTTTTTTTTTTTCACTTAAGAAAAGTTATTTACTTAATAATGATATTTGTACTGGAAAACAAGTCAAAAATGCTATAATATTTTATAATTAAAAAATTTGCATGTTCAATTTTAAAGTTTAACTAAATTGCAGTGCATTGTGGGATACAGAAGTTGACATTCTGTTTAATAATGCACATTTTGGCATATGTAAAAGGTCACCTGTGCAATCCAGGCATAAAGGAAATCTGCATACTGTGTTACACAACATGCATACTGCAGAAATAACACTAATAGTATGCTAATGTACTATTCTAGAAGATTTTCCACAGGAAAGCATAAAAACGTGGATCTGGGATAATAACCAAGTTGCTATTTTTATGCTGGCATGTATGCTGATGAAAGATAATGCACAGAAACTTGCTGACAGGTATATTTTCACCATCTCACGTCACTAGCGTTGAGTTTTTAAGACGGAGTGTCAAATTAAAAATAGCTCAGCTCAGAAAAACACGTCGGTATTCAGTCCCATGCGTTCCTTTGTGAACGGCTCCTAATTCTGTACATTTTTGTGCACATTCAGATTGAAATAATTGTAATGGTGTTTTGTTTTTCCTGTAAGCCCCCCTGTAGTTTCTACCAAACTGCTCTTTTTAAGATGGACTCAAATCTCTTTCACCCTCTTCAATTCTCTCCGTCTTCCTTAACTGGGTAGAGGCGTCACCATGGTAACAAACCGTAATTGTACGGCCTCAAAAGGACAAGCTTTAGTGTTCCCTGGAGGCGGGGTCTCACGCTGACCTTTGACCCCTGAGGATGAAGAGTTGTCAAAAGCCCTCCACTTCAGATGGGCATCTGTTCCTGCATCAGTGTTACCATAGTACGCCTGTTAAAAATGTAAGGAAAGAGCGCCTAGACGAGTGAAACCTTGGAAAGACGCGGCCAGGACTAGATGTGATCTCGATTCAGGGCTGGTTGAATGACAGGACAGAAGGAGTGTGGGAGCGGGCTGTCCTTTCTTTCTTCTGTTTTTCTTCCAGAGCTCAGATGAAGGAAATAACTCCCCGTTTGGCCAATTTTCCCCATTCAAGGCCCTTGAGTCTTTCACGCCTGTGTGAAAGTAAAGGGCCGCCCAGAGCCAATTGGTGACTGCAGAAGGAGTTTATCTTTGTTGTTGTTCTAGGAGAGACAGGATGTGTTTTATTCTCTGTGTGCCCCTGCACGCCACAATTTATTCAACCGTTCAGAGCGGCCAGCGTGTTGTCGTGTCACTCACATGGACGATTCACTTCTCGTTTTGTGTCCTCATTTATAAGCACTCAATCAGTGTCTCTTTATATCTGTGAGTGCAAAAGCATTGGAATGTTTTACAGCATTTTGAATACGTAAGTGTTGCAGGATCTATTTTTCACCAGTCAATCAATTAATAAATAAATATATATAGTAAGTTTTATATATATAGTTTTTTATATATAGTAAGCTCAGTAATTTTTTTTCTTCTTCACATTTTTTCAGCAAAATGACCTTAAAGACATTTTTAAATAAATTCTGTTCATCAAAGAATCCTGGAAAAAGTTGCGTACAACTGTTTATAGCAATGATAATAAAAAATGTTTCTTGAGCAGCAAATCAGCATATTAGGATGATTTCTGAAGGATTATGTGACGCTGAAGACTAAAGTAATGATGCTGAAAATTCAGCTTTGCATCACAGGAATAAATTACATTTTAAAGATATATTTAAATAGAAAACAGTTATTTAAAATTTAAAAAAAATTTCAAAATGTTGCTGTTTTTATTGTATTTTTGGTAAGCATAGAATACTTCTTTCAAAAACATTAAAAACGTGCCAACCTCAAACTGGTATGCAGAGTTTCTCAGACATGGTTTGCAAATCCTATGTATTTAAAATGCTGAAAAATATTTGAATTTATTATCATATCAGAACAATATTTTAGCGTCTGTGCTGTAACTCATTTTTAATATGATTAAAAATTATTATATTGTTTTCCATATTTTTTGCTCTACTAGAATCATTTAAAATTTAAGTAATCCAAATAGTTGTCTTTTTGAGGAAATTGTGTATGGTAAAGATTTAAAAGTTAATTTGTACTTTTTCTGAAGACATTTTAGTGTTTCTGCATTATGCATTATGACAAGTTTTGCAAAGGTGTTTTCAGTTTTTAATGTTTTTTTAAATGAGTCTCTTCTGCTCACCAAGCCTGCATTTATTTGATCCAAAGTACAGCAAATACAGTAAAATTTTGAAATATTTAAAATAACTGTTTTCTGTTTGAATATATTTTAAAATGTAATTTATTTCTGTGATCAAAGCTAAAGTTTCTGCATCATTCTAATATACTGATTTGTTGTTCAAGAAACAATTATTAGTATTATTATTATCAATATTTAAAACAGTTAGTAATTTTTTTTTTTCTCTCGGTATTCTTTGATGAATAGAAAGATCCAAAGATCAGCATTTATCTGAAATAAAAAGCTTTTGTAATATTATACACTAAACCATTCAAAAGCCTGGAGCCAGTATTTTTTTTTTTTTTTTTTTTTTTTTAGGAAAGAAATTATATAAATTAATATATTAATAGTTATAGTTATTATAGTTATTTGACCAGCAAATCAGAATATTAGAATGATTTATGAAGAATCATATGAGTGGAGTAATGATGCTAAAAATTCAGCTTTGAAATCACAGGAATAAATTTACATTTTAAAATATGTTCAAATAGAATGCAGTTATTTTAAATAGTAAAAATATTTCACATTTTTACTGCTTTTGTATTTGTATTTATCAAATAAATGCAAGCTTGGTGAGCAGAAGAGACTTCTTTAAACACATTAGAAATCTTACTGTTTAAAAACTTTTGAGTGGTAGTGTATATGGCTTCTGTGTAAATCTGTAGGATTTTTTGACAGTTTTATCATTTTAAATAAACTCATATCTCTTCAGCTGCCGGTAATGATGTAGTGTCGTATCATTCATATGTCAGCAACTCTGACTGATTAATACAGCTCAACTTGTCTCTGACATTTTAAACTGTTCTTTTAAACCCTAAGATTTATTTGCTGCCAAAAACACTGGCTCTGCAGCAGGGATGTGGAGCTGCAGACAGACTGATGGTGGGTCACTGTTGATGGGAAACGTCCTGATTGTATATGACAGTGTTCAGGGCTGGAGGGAAGAATCTGTTACGTAAAGACTCTACAACCCTGGCAGTTCAGACTATCTAGTGCACAGCAGTTTGTCAGAGCTGGTTAACTGGAGACTTGAGCTACCAGCGATAAACAGCAAGAGATGGATATTTGTGTTTGAATGGGTTCTGTGTCCTCCAAGATGTCACATTCACTGTTGACCTGCTTTTATTAATGGAGTTTGCTAACACGAGCATCACCATTATAATTGCTTGGGATTTGTAATTGAATAATACTGCTTCAGATAAAAAATGGCTAAAAAATCCCACAGATTTATACTGAATGAGGAAGCTGAGCTTATGTGTACAAGAAGACAACTAAGCCATTAAGCCTTGCATTGTGTCAACAAGTTTTGCATAAATCTTATTCGTTATATAGCTGACTTCTAAAATTAATGGTTCAGGACAGAACTAAATAAAGTAATAAATAAAAATAGCATGCATTTTATATGATCCCTTTTATTTTGGTAAAATATGAACATTTTGCAGATTCTGCAAAGTGTATGTAAACTTATGACTGCAACTGTATATGTGATTAAATGAATGTAAGATCTGTCATTTGACCTGTCATTTGCACTTATGAAATGACTAATGACAGCTTTAGGAAGCTTGTCGAGCAGAAACGCAGTCATTCAGAACTAATCAGAAGCACACACAGCCCAGTAGGGAAAGGGTGAGCAATTCTCGCATTAGAAAGACTTAAACCCGTTTGACTTTCTAATCTTGAGAGAACGTTTTCTACATAAACACTCTCTGCAGAGTTGGTAAACTGGATTTTCCACTCGCACAAGGTCTGTTTGCTCGGCTGATTCCACCTGCTCTGTGAGCGAAGGGGCGGGTGAGGGGGTTTTCCTGTTCGGATCTGATTTCACTCTTCATCCATGTCCAAATCTGCCAGAAAACACTGTCAGGCAAGAGTCCAGTCCAGACACCTGCATTAGCCTGTAGGCATCCATTATGAGACTGTTTTTGTGGACAGGTACAGTTGAAGTCAAAAGTTTACATACACCTTGCAAAATCTGCAAAATGTTAATTATTTTACCTAAATAAGAGGGGTCTTACAAAATGCATGTTATTTTTAATTTAGTACAGACCTGAATGAGATATTTCACATAAAAGAAGTTTACATATAGTCCACATAAGAAAATAATAGTTGAGTTGAGTTGAGGAAAAACGACCCCGTTCAAAAGTTTACATACACTTGATTCTTAATATGGTGTTGTTACCTGAATGATCCACAGTTGTGTTTTTTTGTTTAGTGATAGTTGTTCATGAGTCCCTTGTTTGTCCTTGTAAACTGCCCACTGTTCTCCAGAAAAGTCCTTTAGGTCCCACAAATTCTTTGGTTTTTCAGCATTTTGTGTATTTGAACCCTTTCCAACAATGACTGTATGATTTTAAGATCCATCTTTTCACACTGAGGACGACTGAGGGACTCATATGCAACTATTACAGAAGGTTCAAACACTCACTGATGCTCCAGAAGGAAACACGATGGATTAAGATCCGGGGGTTGAAAACTTTTGAACAAAATGAAGACGTGTGCATTTTTCTTGTTTTGCCTAAATAGCATATTTTTTCATTTAGTACTGCCCTTCAGAAGCAGCAGAAGATAGTTATGTGTTTCCCAGAAGACAAAATAAGTTGAATTTACCTTAGTCTTAAAATTCCAAAAGTTTTCACCCCTGGCTCTTAATGCATCTTTTTTCTTTCTGGAGCATCAGTGGGCGTTTGAACCTTCTGTAATAGTTGCATATGAGTCCCTCAGTTGTCCTCAGTGTGAAAAGATGCATCTCAAAATCATACAGTCATTGTTGGAAAGGGTTTAAATACACAAAAATGCTGAGAAACCGAAGAATTTGTGGGACCTAAGGGACTTTTCTGAAGTACAGCCGGCAGTTTAACTGTTCAGAACAAACAAGGGACTCATTAACAACTATCACTAAAAAAAAAAAAAAAACAGCTGTGGATCATTCAGCTAACAACACCGTATTAAGAATCAAGTGTATGTAAACTTTTGAACAGTCATTTTTATGAATTCAACTTATTTTCTCTTGTACACCATATGTAAACATCTTTTATGTGAAATATTTTATTCAGGTCAATACTAAATAAACAATAACATAAAATAAGCATTTTGTATGATCTCTCTTATTTTGGTAAAATAATTAACATTTTGAAGATTCTGCAAGATGTATGTAAACTTTTGACATCAACTGTACCATTGAGAATCATGTAAATGCACCATGGTGTATTTATCAAAAAAGGTTTTTTGAAAAGGTCATTGTAAATGACGTAGTATGTAAGTATGAACATGGTATTCATTACTACGCACCAAAGTACCATGGTGTTACCATTACATTTTAGACATTTAGTGTGGTAAAACCATATTTTGTGCCAGGTATCATGATAATGCCATGATATTCTTAAAGTTTGTACCATGCAATGTTATTTAAATATATAAATAAGGTAATTATTAGGTTATGTGATAAATGCTGTATGAAATTACATTGGCATTGCCTTGTTTTTGGACACTTACCATGATATATGCATGTGCCAATTATTCAGGATCATGCATGTAAACTTAAATATGGTGTTCATTCAGTACTACAGTATTTATCAGTGCACCATGGTGTTGTCATGATGTTTTAGATATTTAGCATTACAATACCATGTTTTGGTGCAGGCATCGTTGTAATGCAATGGTTTTCTTTGAACTAGCACACAGTGTGATTTAAATATAAATATAATCATTGGCATTACTATGGTATTTTGGACATATGCTATGGTATATGCATGTGGTAGTCTTTGAGTATCATAGTATATGCCAAAATGCAATGTAATGTACACCTTTATTTCTGAACATATACCATGTAATACCAAGGTAATTTGAATTACTCAGTATTAAAGCACCCTGGCATTATGTTATTTTTTTAAACATTTATAAAAACATGTTTTTTTTTTTTTTTTTTTGGACATGCATCATGGTAATACCATGGTATTCTTTAAAAAAGTACCATGGTGTACCATTCAAATGCCATGGTATTTGCAATCGTATGCCATCATTGTACTCTGGTACTACCACAGGGCTTTTTTGCTTTTTTTTCCTGTTTCTGCGAAACTCAAAATGGTGCCAGCTTTTGTCCAGATATACGTGCCTCGTTTTCTAGCTAATCCACACTGAAATACAGTAGGTAGACGTCTTAATGTGTTATTTTTCTCACCAAGAAGTTCTCAAGTAGCCCAGGAAGCCGTAAAAGCACGCAGCCTTACTCTGAAAGCTCAAGGCTTTCAAAGGTAACCTCTATTCATCGATTCTTTAAATGAATCATGAGTCTGACAAAAGAAAAACAGGCAGAAACTTAATCCATCCATTGAAGTGTTAGAGGAGTGGCGCTTGGCGACTGTGAGAGACAAATGTGCTCTTTTGCACCACTGCCAGAAACCCACCCGCTTCCCCGGGCTGCTCCTCCTACACAGTCTGGGCTCGCTGGCACGACGGCGCAGCATTCACATCAACCCCGCAATGTTTTAATTACCATTACCGTCTTAGACATGGAGATTAGGCTAAATAATATGTATGAATCTCTCTTTCGGGAACGTGTGAGTGGTCTTGATTAATTACACCTTCACGTCTCGCTGACAGACGAACAAAAAGATCCCTTCGCAGAAAATGCTACTTGTATGTGCATTAGTTTTGCCTTATTTTGTGCTGGTTATACTTATTCACAGTGTGAAAGGTGCAATAAGTAATCTGTAGAAAAGAGGTAATACTTCATTTAAAGCTTTTGTATGTTTAATGCATTTTTTAGATGATTCCTGTTCTGGATGCTGATTGGACAATACAGTATTTCAATCATTCAGTATATGTGACCCTGGACCACAGTCTTAAGTAGCACAGGTGTATTTGTAGCAATAGCCAAAAATACATTGTATGGATCAAAATGATTGATTTTTCTTTTATGCCAAAAATTATTAGGATATTAAGTAAAGATCATGTTCCATGAAGTTATTTTGTAAATTTCCTACCGTGAATATATATAAACTTAATTTTTGATTAGTAATATGCATTGCTAAGAAGTTAATTTGGACAACTTTAAAGGTGATTTTCTTAATATTTTTAATATTAAGAATTTAATATATTTAATATATTTTTAATATCTTTAATATTAAATGTAACCATGAAATAAGATTAAGAACAATTAACACAATTAATATAATTTATTTGTTTGTATAATTAATTTATAATTGATAACATTAAAGTATGTTTTTAATAAATATAATTTTTATATAAAATATTTTATTTTATTTTTATTTTTTAATTTTAATTTATTTTATCTTTCAATATATACATATTTAAAAAATGTAGTTAATATTTACATTACATAAATATTTACGTCTTTCCAAAATTTTATATATATATAAATAAATTCATATATATATATATATATATATATATATATATATATATATATATATATATATATATATATATATATATATATATATATATATATGAATTTATTTAAATGCAGTTTTTATTTTAGTTATTTATTTTTTGCTATGTTATATATAGCAATATTTAATATATTATACATAGGTCATTACGGGGCCCCAGATCTTTTAAAATGTTGTATCTTCTTTTTTTTTATTTTTAAAATGTTGTAATGATATTTGTATCCCATACTACACATTGTAATACACTTTTTCTGTTTATAAATAATTTTCACAATTATAATACTTTTTTTATTCATGGTTACACCTTTAGGAAGTATTATATTCATCATAATATATGATATATAACAAATAATCACTTGATATTTAGAGTCTTTTTTTCAATCCATTATAGGCCCTTTAAAGCCACAATATACAAGCGTTATGATGTATTATAACTGTCGTTGTAGTTATTCAAGAAAGGGCAATATAAATTTTGTTCAATTTGTTATAGATACAGGCTTCAAATGAAGTGCTAGTCCTCAGCCAGAAGCATGTGTGTCACTATGCTAAGATGGAGAGCTCTATATTTCTATACAGTCAAGTAGAGAAAGCTACATGAGTTAATGCAGTTATCCAGCATGAGTTGCATATTTTAAAACACTGTCACACAGGGTCAGGCATATACTCTGACGAGCTGAGTTTTTTAGGCCGTTCGTGCAGAATGAGATGTAGATGCGAAGTCAGCGATGTGAAAGAGCCTGTGATTTGTTCAGTGTGCCCTGCAGCGCTTGTGTGGTGATGGAGACCTATGAGAGGCTGTTAGAGGAGGAATCGTCTCCGAGAGTGAGGTCAGCAGGGTCCACACCCTCCGGGAGAGAGACGGATAGATGGAGAGAAAGCTATCCGGATGCTCTTCCCGCTGGGAAGTTTGCGGCCATCGATTTTAAGTGCACATGCTTGAAGACGCACGCTATGTGAGTGTTTACAACACGTGTGTTAACGCACATATCCCTGCGTGCTGAAATATTGAGAGCGGTTGTGACTGTTAAAAGCATGTGAGTAAGTGCGGTTCAACACGCTTCAGTGAAGTTTCTCCTGGTGGAACACTTAGATGCTAGCGGTGGGTGGTAGAGAGAAAACTTGCAGTAGTTTTATGACACAGTAAGTGTATACATCACTAAATATCACACATTTCTTAACGTTAAAGTATTAGAATGTTAACAGAAATACAAAAATTCATGAAATTAACATTTTAAATTTTCTAATTATTTTATTTTTAATATTAAATATTATTTTTGAATATTAAATACTGTAGAAGTATTGTTTATTGTTAGTGTATTTTTACTATAATATAAAATCATATTAAACAAAATAAAAGCAATATTATATGTTATAAATATGCATGTGTAATGTATAATGTATATAATAATTTTTTATATTTATATAAAATATCATTTAAATATTATTTATTGTTAGTTTTCACTAAAATAAATATAGTAAACAAAACAAAAGAATAATATACCTAATATACATGGTACCATGGTGAAGCCATGCTTTTTTGGACATCTACCATGGTAATAACTGGTAGTACCATGCTAGTATTTGAAGTATCTTGGTATATATTGCATATTTTTTGGACATGGTCCCATGGTAAAACCATGCTTTTTTGCACATCTACCATGGTAATAACTGGTAATATCATGCTATTATTTAAAGTATCTTGGTATATATTGCATTTGCATATTTTTCGGACATGGTACCATGGTAAAAGCATGCTTTTTTGGACATTTACCATGGTAATAACTGGTAATACCATGCTATTATTTGTAGTATCTTGGTATATGTGGCATTTGTATATTTTGGACATGATACCATGGTAAAACCATGCTGTTTTGGACATCTACCATGCTAATAAATGGTAATACCATGCTATTATTTAAAGTATCTTGGTATATGTGGCCTTTGCATATTTTGGACATGATACCATGGTAAAACCATGCTGTTTTGGACATCTACCATGATAATAACTTGTAATACAATGCTATTATTTGAAGTATCTTGGTATATATGGCATTTGCATATTTTTTGGGCATGGTATCATGGTATTTCAATGTTTCTGCTTGGCAAAGCTAAGGTTACGCTGTGTCTCCATTATAATGAATAAAGCTGTCAACACTTGAACAATCTGTGAGACTTTGGAAAGTAGGCTGTTGTTTCTACTTGAAATCAGATTTTTTTTTTTAAAGCGCTGTGGTATAAACAACATCGAAGAATCTTTAATGTTTGACACATTTCTGCCGCCACACAGTATATACGATATACAGCCCAGCCCAGTCCTGTTAGACAGCCCAAAATTCCCTTTATAGATCCATGTGTCATTTTACTCCAGCTTTCTTCATTTTAAAGTAGTTCATCGTTTCCCAAATGTCTCTGGCTTGATGGATGTGCAGCGCTCTTTTCCTCTTCAGAAGGCATCAACCCTCAGGATCGTCTGTCTAAATTTGGCAGCGCTCCTTTTTTTTGTCAGCGTGCGTTCTTTAGGGCCTTTAATTCATGCTCACTAAATAAAAGGCTGTGATCTCCATTCTGGATTCAGAGTAAGCCTGCAAACCAACATTTCACGCTCTGACAGGGAGAAGATTCATGGCGTTCTAGTGGCGTCTCTATCTGCTCGACAGATCCACAGATTGTGCTGTGTTGTGTTCAGAGACAGAGTTTAGAGTCTGAGCTGCCGTCTGTAGTTACACCCCTGTCATTCACATGCTCTTACCAAATTATTTGCTGCTTTTAAGGGTAATTTATGGAAAGCAGGTGAGTTTTGACATTTTTAAAGCAGGGCTTTTCAAAGAGTTTTCAGAGAGGTAAAATGTGTATGTATATATGTAATGACCATAATAACATTTTATTAAATAACATTAAAATAAATACTGTACTGTACAGCACAAAGTATTTTATGTATATAATAAAGTATAATAAACTGTTTTAATTAACAGAAATGCCATATAATTGTTTTAGTATGAAGAAGAAATGATATATAATTGTAATAATTTAAAGTTATAAAAAATATTTTAAAATGTCATTTATTCCTGTGATCAAAGCTACATTTTCAGCATCATTACTCCAGCGTCATTCTAATAAGACTGGAGTAATGATGCAGAAAATGTAGCTTTGATCTCAGGAATAAATTACATTTTAAAATATATTAAAATAGAAAAGTTATTTTAAATAGTAAAAATATTTCTACATTTTACTGTTTTTGCTGTACTTTGGATCAAATAAATGTAGGCTTGCTGAGCAGAAAAGACTTCTTTAAAAACATTACAAATCTTACTGTTATATATGCTTATTTATATGTATGTATGCTTATGCTTATAGTTTTTGTTATTGTTCTTATTATATTTTAGATTAATTCCTTCCAAAATTATTAATTATATTCATATATTAAAACAAACTATATATACTGTATAATGCATTTTTTTATATATATTATTATATTAAATATTAGATCTTGAGAATGGTGAAGAATGGTGTGTATAAAAAAATATATATATATAGATTATATATTTTATTATTATTATTATTATTATTAATATTATTATTGTTATTACAGTAAATAAGTGCTAGGTACAGAAAAGTATTTTGTATATTATTTTTGTTTTTATAGCTAAATAAGTATTGTACTGCAATTAATAAAGATGCATTCCAGAAAGCAGATTAAGTGGCAGCTGTTTTATTTTGTTTTAGTTTTTTGTTTTATTTTATTTTATTTTATTTTAGTTTTTGTTTTTGTTTTATTTTGTTTTATTTTATTTTATTTTTTGTTTTTTGTTTTATTTTGTTTTATTTTTTGTTTTGTTTTGTTGTATTTTATTTTATTTTTAATTGTATTTTGTTTTATTTTGTTTTATTTTGTTTTTGTTTTTGTTTCGTTTTGTTTTTGTAGTGACCCGTGGTGGGTCAGTCTGAACACTTGTGTAAAACATATTTTGACATGAGCGTGGATGAGCTTTGAGACTATGCTGATGGGAAAGATTTACAATGGAATATTAACTTAACTTTCTGTCTGTTTCTTACACAAAGCTATTTTACAGCTCGACTCATAATATAGTGCATAAGTTGTATGGACTTTATGATGCCTTTTTTATACTTAATCACAAAAGAATCTTCATTTGTCTTCCACTGATGAAAGAAAGCCGTATGGGTTTGCAACAACAATATTAAAACTCATAAATAGATTGTGTATATTTGCGGAGCTGGCCGTGTGTTTGTGTATTGTATGTTGTGTTGTGTTTCCTTCAGCATGTAGTACATGTGCTGCCGTTAGGCGTCCTGTCACGATACGACTGCGCTGTCGTGTCTGATCCACATCAATAATGGAGACGGCTGGTGTAATTCAGTTCCTCTGTTGCACCCGAGCACGACTCCCATAAGATGACCCTGTTATCTCCTTCTGAGTGTAACAGCAGAGCAGGGAGTGATGGGGAGGACGTTCAAGATCAATGAAATGTCCAGTTTGGCGTCTACAGGGGGCAAAACATGTCAAAAGCCATTCAAATTCTGTTCATACAGCTCAATTACTGAAGTGTATGGGGTTTCCATACGGGAGGCCGATAGTAGCTGCTCGTGTTTCTTTTGATGTCGCTTTAATTCACTCGCTCCAGAGGCAGGGTAAATATTTCATAACCTTCCTCAAATATTGATAAAGCTTTTATTCACGGCTCATTTGCATCATGCGAATTTTGAGAAAGTTATTTTGGAACTTTTTTAAGCTGTTCTGGAGCTCCTCGCTGGTTTTCTCAGCAGTAAGCTGGTGTCTTTTTCTTGGTGGGAAAACTGTAATTCATGCAAATTATCTGTAAATATTGTCTTGCTCGGGGATTAAGTTCACTGGAGCAATTCGTGAAGGAATGAAGCGCAATGCTGCGGTGTGTCAATCTCCCGGTTCTTTCCAAAAAACACGGCGGTCACAAAGGGCCAGACCCCAGCAGGAAGTGCATATGTATTGGCTAACCCCAGGTGGAGGCTCATTGTCTGTTTCTTCAAAGATTTGAATTTAAATGCCCGGCTCTGCAGCTGCTGTCTCTCCCAGCATGCACTGGGCCCCTTTAGGCCACAAAAGCGTCCTTGGAGCTGCCAAACTGGCCTGTAATCCTGCTGAAGGGGCATCAGGTTACTGTACGCAGACAACTTCCTGCCTGTCGTTTTGCACCTTGAGGTTTTGGGAGGCATGAAAATCTTCTTAAGGGAGAAGTTAAGATATTTCTTAAGTGTAAATTCTAAGAAGTTGGTAAGAATGTTCCTCTGTAAATTCTTGTAAAGTGTAAATTCTTAAGTTCTCATATATTTTCTTGAGAGCATTTTACATTATTTTTTTATTATGAAAATGACAGACTTTGGTCTTATCTGGGGCTGAATTGTTAAGAATTGTTACAAAATTCTTAAGTTCTCATATATTCTCTTAAAAGCATCTTATTTTTGTTAAGAAAAGACTTTGGTGTTATCAGGGGCTTGTTTCATGAAAATCTTCTTGAAAGTAGTTAAGAAATAATTAAGGACTTAAGAAAGAAGTTAAGAAATTTCTTAAGTGAAAATTCTAGGAAGCTAGTAAAAATGTTTCTAAGTAAAAGTTCTTAGAGAATTCCTAAGTTCTCATACATTTTCTTATGCAATTTTTTTATTTTTTAAGAAAATTACAAACTTTGGTGTTATCAGGGGCTGGTTTCATGAAAATATTTCTTAACTTTCTTAATTTCTTAAGAAAGAAGTCCTTTATTATTTCTTAACTACTTTCAAGAAGATTTTCATAAAACAAGCCCCTGATAACACCAAAGTCTGTCATTTTCTTAAAAATAAGGTGCTCTTAAGCAGAAAACTTGAAAATTTTCAAAGAATTTACACTTAAGAAAATTCTTTTGGAACGTTCTCACTAACTTCTTTGAATTTTCACTTAAGAAATTTCTTATATGTAAATTCTTAGAAATTTTTTAAGTTCTCATATATTCTTAAAAAATAAAATAAGATGCTCTTATTAAGAAAATTACAGTCTTTAATGTTATCTGGGGCTGGATTCATGAAAGACTCCTTGAAAGTAGTTAAGAAATAATTAAGGACTTAAGAAAGAAGTTTCTCAAGTGAAATTTGTAAGAAGTTAGTAAGAATGTTCCTAAGTGTAAATTCTTTAAAAAATTCTTAAGTTGTCATATATTTTCTTAAGAGCATCTTATTTTTTATTAAGAAAATGACTTTGGTGTTATCAGGGGCTGGTTTCATGAAAATCTCATATAAAGTTCTCATATATTTTCTTAAGAGAGAAGAAAAAATAAATAAAATAAATATATATATATATATATATATATATATATATATATATATATATATATATATATATATATATATATATAATTATATTCTCATTTCTGTTTGTAAGAACATTATTTAAGAACTTATTTATGTAAGTGCTTATTTAATTTATATTAAAATATTCTTGAATTTTTTTAAAGATGAATCTATTAGCCTTTTTCACACTTCCGTGTTTCTGGCTTCCGGATTGGCGCTTGCAGGGTAAACGTTTTTCCAGTGACAGCAGCGGCCGTACTGAACAAGAGTAAGTTCGGGAATCAAAGTCTATTTTTACAAAATAGATACTATGATATATACCGGTGTTTTACTCTAAAAATAGCAAACATTTATTCAAAAACTTTGTGTCAGCGTCTGGTCATCACAAATACTATGTTTATTTAATTATGAATGTTAGCACTTATAATACAGTGCAGTTTTAAGTTTTGCCGTACTGTCTATTTGGTGCTGGCTGTGCATTATGACTCTTCACATCATTTTTTTTCATGATTAATATTATTATTATGAAAGTAATATTGTATTTTCTACTTGCTCTCCTTTGCATTATTAACTTTAGGGTGTAAATGTACGTTGCATAATGTGCCCAGGGATATACATAATAAAATAATATAATACTAAATAAGACATGACTCCGATTAATGGCTTTATTCCTTTTGGATCTGGATTACGTTGTTGTATTGAGTTTATGCATCATCCGGACTCAGAATTGTTTCATTTATTCTTGGGGAAATGTGCATTTGGATATAAACGCTGTCATAATTAAATGATTCGAGGGAAATGACTGAGTAAATTGAGAAAATACGCTTAAATATAACGGAGATGGAGAACAGAAACTATAGCTGGCGCTATGTTGCGCATATATTATATTGACGAGTACTGGTCTGAGTGCCCATATAAATTACAAACAAGTAAAATGTTGTTTCTTTGTTGATTATATAACAACTTGGAAAGCAGACAAAAAAGAAAAGGTAAAAGGCATTATTTGAGACAAGAGCATATTAATATAATAGGCACAGACCTGTAGCGGAACTGACTTTACCCTGCGCTGACGTCACTTCCGATTTTTGTGAAAAAGGCTAATTACTATTTATTTATTTATTTATTTATTACTAAAGTCAATTTTTACTCTTTTTTTTTTTTTTTTTTTCTTTCTTTCTTTTATTTCTTAAAAAGAAAATGAGGTTATACTAACTTTAAGATATTATTTACAATGATTAAGAACGATCTTTACATTTTCTGTCTTTCAAACAATCCTAAGAAAATAGATACATAACATTCTTTGTTTTGGGAATACAAAATATTCTTAACTTTTTTCTTAAATTTGAAAAATACAAGACAAAAGCAGTTTTGTCCTTTAGAATGTTTAATGATTCTGACAGTTTTGAAAATAGATTCTAAATGTCACCTTGAATTTTCGCACTCATAGAAATGTTCACAATTCTATTTAATACTGATTTATGACATACTTCTGATCAGAACAGGATATAGCATGGGAGAAATGAGGGGTGGGACTTAATTTTATGCATCTGGAATTGATTGGATGGTGAAAATATGTTGAAAATATAAGGTTTTGGATCTGAAAACTTGAGCAGAGCATGTTGTATCTTGATTCCACAAATATCTTTCCTCAATCAGTCGCTCACATTTAAGCGGTCCATTTTAATTACATGTTGACTTCAGCTCGAAAAGTTTCCTGCACTTCTACCTAAGTCCTTATTTATTATCTAAACTCTTGCCAGGCGGTCCAGTGGAGTTCATTTTCCACCAAACTGCTGCCAGAGCCAAGCTGCGTGTTTTTACGAGATCTGTCATAAACTCTC